>JARQOD010000001.1:157012858-157031256 GCA_033576555.1 Oophaga sylvatica
TATGTAGCTGGTAAAAAAAAATTCACAAACTGATTAGAACAATAGGCAATTTTGTGCTAAGTAGAACACAAGTTCTGTAAAACACAGATATAGCTACTCTTCTCTTGATGCGTAGAAAACACACGAGGAAATGCTACGTCTTTTTAGCTCATTCCATTACTGATAATACGCCATTCATTTTACCTAATAATTGCAAACATCGAGTTGAAGTTCTTGCACTCTCTACAGTGCAGCGCGATCTTGATAAAATGTTTGATGATCTTCATTCTCTTAAGCTGGTTAGTCTCTCTTAAAATTTCAGAAGCCACCCAAAAAGTTTCTTGGTTAATGACGTCTTCAAAGTTCTTGAGGTTGACGCAACCAGTTTTTGACTTGAGCTTGAAAAGGTCATCAATGTACTCTGTTGGCTCAATGTTCCGGAAAAGCTCAAAATTCCTCATTGACAGCTGCGTTGCCACCTCAATAGTACTTAACTGAAGCAAAGAAATCTGACTTTCCCTTAACAAGTCCTGAGCGTCTTCATCTGAACACAGCGTTTCGGTCTCCATGTTGTTTTTAAGGTAATACCTGGAATAAGGAAACTGGGTTAGCGGCAAGTTTTGGAAGAGGCTGAATGGACTAGACATCCAAAGAAACAGCACATTAGCAACTCTAAATGTAAAAACATGCAAGAAAAACGAAACTTTTTTATAAGCTCATACACAACACATTCAAATACACCTTGCAATTGTAACGTTTAGCCACCAGATGGCAGCATGCCCTCAGAGTTCTAGCTCTGCAGTAGGATTACATCACCATCCGGATAATTTGATGATGGTGTTTCGGGTCTGAGGGGCGGATGCAGAACATCTAACAGGGTTAGCCTCAACTCATAGGAAAAAACAACAGACATCCTACACAAAATCTGCAATGCTGGTGTGATTAGATGCCACCATACCTGCCGCTGAGCTGGATTCTGTCGGCTAGCTTAGACAGCTGGTCTGGGAGCCGCCTCTGCTTGATGACGCCTTCAGGAGTGACAGATACCTCACACAGAGAGTAAGAATCCGGAACCGCAGTCAGGGCAAACTCCCTGATAGCCTGGACTACCACTTCCTTTGCAGTGGTGTCTTTGCTTATCATTATATAGCGGCTTTGTTGGTCGGCCTTAAATACTCGCAGAACTTGATCAGGGAGATCTAGGGGAAGGGGAAAAAGACAATGTAAAGCACAGTACTATTTAGGTGATAATCTTAAAAAGACATAATAAGTGTACTAACACAATGTTCAATAGTTTTAGTTTAGCCTTAACCTCAGCTTTATTTGAAGAATAAAAAAAATAAAAAAATTGTGGGGGAAAAAAAAAAAATGTTTCCGTGATTTAACCACTAGATGGCAATAGAGAGTTACAAACTGCAAATCTCGAGTCCAGAACCTTTATCACATATCAAATAGAAGCCTCTCCAATGTCAGCAATGGCAGCACAAAGAGAGCAGCCAGGTGCAGTCACTCACACAAAGGAGGCAACACGGGCTCTAGGTGTCTTACACTGAAAGCCGGGTAATATGACATAGCACACGTCTATAAAGGAGCACCATACGGACATACTAGGTATAAGGCTGAATTCAGACATCCATGCATCACGGTCGGGCATGGACCACGGTGCACAGACTGGATGTAAGTCTCCTGATCTAAACATATACCTATGAGACAGTCAAGTTCAGGTCATGAGACCGGTACAGACGTCGGAATTCGGCCTCAGAATTGCACGGCCCTTGCAGTAAGTCATAAGTGTGAAAACGTATTATCCCAGTGTGCTCCGGAAGCCAGGATCAGCCATTCTCTACAGGTTTTACTATTCATCTAAGGCAAAATCTACACGTGTGAAATAGCAATTTTGTTAGATAATCGCTACATAACACAAAGGAAATGTTACAAAGAACAACCACACACGTCTGTCCTGCCTTCAGTTATCTAATCATTCATCAGTCCGTGTATTATATCCTATGACGAACGCTCTCGTTAAACCGGCTAAATATAGTCTAAAATGTGGAAAAATAAACAGTGGGAATAAGCCGCCAGCTGCTATAAAGCGGCCGCTGCCATCAGCACACATAGTGAGAGCAGAGCGCCACCTCCAGGAGGTCTGCTGACGCAGGCGAGCGCGCTCCCACCTGGGTGGTGGTGAAGTCCAGGATGCGGTGATGAGACTGCAGTAAGTCGGGGTTGCTGGATGACAGGGTCCCGCTGACGGGGAGCGTGGCCGGCAGGTGCTTGGTTTGCCTGAGGCCAACAATGCTGTCATCTTGAGACTGCCCGATTCCAATGTCACTAAGAAACAAAGAGACAGCAGATGTAAGTGCATGCCACATGTCAGAACCAGAGAGAAGGACGAGAGCGAGGGAAGATGGAGAAACACATGTACCATGGAAAACCTAGCAATCCTCAGACACATGAAGATCAACTCTGGGTTAGGAAGAATAGCAATCTGCCGGACGAGGGTTCAGCCAACAGTGGTTTACAATAGTTAAGGGAAGCTTAAAGGGGATGGCCACTACTTTTTTATTGATGGGCTATCAATATCTTATTGGTGAGGATGTCCGGCACCGATGACTATAGATGTTACTGGCACCGGCCAGAAGTTCTCGGATGCTGCCAGAAGACACAGCGCCATCATGTCTATCGTGGCTGTGGCCGGGTACTGCAGATCCACCTATTCAGATGAATAAAGCAGGGTCTACAGTACCCGGCTGCGGCCACTACAGAAATGATGAAGCTTGTGTGCTCCGGTAGCATCCAGGATTAAGCAGCTGATCGGAGGGGCCGATGGGTGTCATCCCCACAAGCAGATACTGATGGCCTATCCCAAGAATAGGCCATCAATAAAACGCAGTAGCCAACCTCTTTAGGAGCAGATACACACAGTGCATATTTGAGGCAGATTTGCATTCAGAAAATCCGCAGTGTAACAGTACCCAGCAAGTGTGGATTTTAATGCAGAAAATCAGCAGTTAGGCTAAGTTCACACGTTGCGGAATTGCCGCGGAAATTTCCGCGGCAATCCCGCACTTCTCCCGCAGGAAATACGCACGTTTTTTGTGTGCTGATTCCCGCCAGAATAATAGCGTTTTGCAAGCGTAATTAGCTTGCAGAATGCTAGCGTTTTCCTAGCGATCTGTAGCATCGCTTGGAAAACTGATTGACAGGTTGGTCACACGAGTCAAACATAGTGTTTGACAAGTGTGACCAACTTTTTACTATTGATGCCGCCTATGTCGCATCAATAGTAAAAAGATCTAATGTAAAAATAATAAATAATGATATTCTCACCTTCCGGCGGCCCCCGCAGCCTTCCCGCCTTCAGCGACGCTCCCGGCAACTCCGGTCCCAAGGATGCTTTGCGACAAATCACACCGATGACGTACATCTCGCGAGACCGCTATGCCATCAGGGTGATTCTTGCAAAGGACTCTTGGGACCGGAAGTTGCCGGGAGCGTCGCTGAAGGCGGGAAGGCTGCGGGGGCCGCGGGAAGGCTGCGGGGCCGCCGGAAGGTGAGAATATCATTATTTTTTATTTTAATTATTGTTTTACCAGGGATATGGTACCCAGGGCCTGGAGGAGAGTCTCCTCTCCTCCAGACCCTGGGTACCACCGCACATGAACCGCTTACATTCCGCAAAATTAATGAACATGTTGCTATTTTTTCCGCAAAGCGTTTTTTTCGCGGAAAAAAACGCAACATGTGGCCAAAACATGCGGAATCAATTAACATGTATAGGATGCTTAATGCTTGCGTTTTTATCGCGTTTTTACCGCGGAAAACCGCGGAAAAACCGCGAAAAAAACGCAATTATTCCTGATCGTGTGCACTTAGCCTAAATCCACAAATTGTGCATATTTCCTAAAGCCAACATGTAACTGGCTACTGAAACAAGTGGTACGACTAAGTCCCAGTGCTGTAGGGCTCCGATGTTCCAGCGTGGATAACGCAAGCATTGCAGCCACATACAGATTACACTGCGGGTACATACACACAGAGCACATCCGCACACCCACAAAGCACTTCAAGGCTAATTTGCATGTGGGTTCAGACTTTTATTCCTTAGCACTTGCACAAAGGATTACTACAAATCAGGTCTCGATATTATATTTTTCGTAGTACAAATGTCCTTGCAGGATCCCTTTAACAGGCAGGTTGGGTGACCAAAGACAACAGATCTGCTGCCCCAAAGGCTCCAACACACGGGAGCAGCGTCACCCACAGGGAGCAAGACGCACTTATTGTGCAGAAGATAAAGGGTCTGTGACCTCCAAGAGGTACATGTGTCTGCAGCCGACACTGCTAAGAGATACACAGAGCCTTCTGGGTGGGAACTTCTCCATATCTATTTGGACAGACATAGAGCGATGGAGTGCTGAGCTCAGTGACAGATCACACGCTCTCACTACATGGGTGGGTGCCAGGGGACGCACCGCCGGTATTGGGTAGCTAGGTGGTTTTGGTCTCCTTGGTGCTCCTCTCCTGATACATTGCTCATGCTGTAGCCAGAAGCAGCATAATGTGTACTGAGTGCAAACACAGGAGTCCTAGTGTCTGGCAAGATATTGCTAATCCTACTTCCGAATAAACCTAGAGACTTATAATCCGAGAACACAATGTGACCAGGAGCGGCTCGCTGTGGTTCACAAGAAAGCCATTCCCGATGCCCAGTACTGAAAGCCCGTCCGAAGTGCAAAGAACGCTTATGGCTTTAGGGCTATAAGAAGCAAGGACTAGAAGGGATGCACTCTACAATTAGGGGCTCTCAGTCTATACACGTATTGTCAGACTAGCAGAACAACTATAGATTTGGGATTATGTAACACAGGAGTGACGGACTGCACAGGAGCGAAACCTAGGGCTCACCAGTGACACAATCCCGGTGATGAAGGGCGGCAGTAATGCACCGGATGCACCCAGTAATATGGGTGACACGGAGCTGTCAGGACAGAACATCCGGAGATTTGCTGCATTATTAGGAGAATATTAATAGCTCTACTATCACTTGAATCGTAGTCGTCTTATTCATCGACTGCTCATATAATCGCACCCTTCTGATTCAAGGAGCGTATGCGGTGTCTATACATTACCAGCTGTTACTACACAAATAGCTGCAATTCTTGACATTCAGTGGACTACGTCTTGCTGTCAGGTAGGTGTAAACTGCCGAATATTATGTCTGAGAGTACTCTGTAACTCCATCTGTGTCATTATAGACAAGGACCCATCAGCGCAAACACACACAACCAGTTTTGCTTTGGACACAAGCCCCAGTGGAGCAGCTGAATGCATGCTAAAGCGCTATGTGCACGCAGCTTAACGGACGCTGCTATCAGGCAAATATTCTTAATAAGAACAATTTAAGGATCAGAAGGGCTTCTCCTTACTTGTAAGGCTTCTGAGGCAGAATGCTGATCCGGGTCTTATCGAGAATCTTCTTCAGCTTGTTCCTCCCTCCTACAGTATTGGCTTTACCTTTCTTGCTGACCTTTTCAAGTCCAATCACTTGCTCAACATCAACTGCGAGATCAGGAATAGAGAACCGACTGGCCTTCTTGATATCTCCGATTTTGGGTAAATGTGGGGCGCTATTTCTCTTTTCTTCCAACATTCTTGCTAGAAGCTCTTTAAAGACTGGAGAAGTAAAATACCAGGAAAGATGTATGAGCAAAAATAGAGCAGCAGTCTCAATGTGAGGGTCCAAGAGACACAAGAGGGTCAACCCCATAGATCATATATAGACCGTATATACATGATCACATGTAACAAAGCTTAGGGGTGCAGGGTGCATTGCTCTGCTTTTCCTTAAAACTCCCTTTATACAATTGATTTGCTGCTTGTAATGAATGTTCCCTCCATGCAGTCCACTTACCAAACAGATTGGTTTTCACAGTGATAGACAAGTGGGTGTTATTCTTCAGGATTTCCATAGCCTTTGTGAGCTGAATGTTTTCAAAGTTCTGACCGTTCACCTCCAATATCTGCAAGTAAAGGGCAAGTAACCCGACGTGATTAATAATCCAAGCGGTGACATTTACCTTCCCGAGAAAACAGTTTGGAGAAGCTTTTTTTTCCCTTTAATGTATAGGGGTTGCAGAAGTAATAGACCTAATTGACATGAATTATTGAACTGGCTCTTTCTTCCCTTTCTTTCTCAGCAGTAAGCAGTAGAGATTTCTCGCAGAGGTGGTCTTACCGTACCTGATCCCCCCTCTTTAAGCCGGCCTCAACAGCCTTGGTGCCAGGATCCACGCTGTCAACAAAGATACCAAACCCCTTGTCTGACCCACCCAGCAGGGTGAAAGGCAAAGGCGCCTCTCGCGAGGGCTTTGTTAGTGTGATCAATCTTCTTTTTGCCTTGGCGGCACATGCAATATTTAATAACCTCAGATGTCCACCCATTTTCTGAAAGGTAAAATTAAGGAGCATTAAAATCAAGGAGAAAAAATAAATAAAATAAACACACAAAAATATAGACATTACCTCTCGTTCCAAGTTATTTTCAAATTCCTCTAGAAATCGAGTCATAGCAGGGTCACCTTCAAAGTCATTAAAGTGATTGTTGACCCAGAGTAGCACGACTCGAGTCACCTGTAAGGTAGAGGAGCCACGCTCAGCCAAACAGCACTAATAGACAGAAAATACATTTATAAATACACCTTAACAACACAACTACGGAAACAGCAAAAACACCACTGGGATAAAACAAAATCACCGATCTAATACTTTACAGTGGATATCCACTATGGAATATCACTGTGTTTTCATAGGGTTACAATTCTGCACCGATTTCTATTTAGAGGGAACCAAATCGGTTGATTCATGCCGCCCAAACCATGGGCAGCAGTAATCAGGGCCTGGCTGCATGATTGCAGACAAATAGGTTTTCTTCTGAAATGCTCCGACCAGGGACCATAAGGACTAGCCTGTACACCCCCTGGCTGGCTTCTCCCAGCACCACTCTAGTTGATGGACAGGTCTTTCTCATGTGTACACACCGACTGACAGCTCTCTTCCATAAGTGTACATAGGGACAGCCCAGAGTCTCATCTTTAGCTACGTTCCCTGGCCACATATTCAGATTATATATTGTCTAAAAAGTAACGTGGCTGCAAACGAGCAGCCAGGCTCTGATTCACGACGCATGGCTCGGGCAGCATGAATCGAATAACAGGTTCTAAAGGGTTTTCTCCAACTCCAAGTTCCAATCCCAATATGTAGTAGGTGTAATAATATTAGTAAATACATCCAATCAGAAATGCAGTATAGTTCTTCTGATTAGCTATGCCCCTTACCCCATATGCAGGGCATTGCAGTAGCTTAGGCATCCATGGTCATGACTGCTCATACAAGGACAGTTGTTGGTGGTCATAACCATGGATAACTAAGCTACTGCAATGACCTACACATGAGGTAAGTGACCTAACGAATCAGAAGAACTATACTACATTTCTAATTGGAGGTATTTGGGAATATTATTAATACACTATTGCGACAGGATATTGGAGGTGGGAATACACCTTTAACCATACAGAGTCAGATCGTCCTCTTTCTGCAACTTACAGCTCTATATCAGTAAAGTAGGGCTCAGACTGCTCTGAAGATAAAGGAATTAATCAGCCCACACTTTTTAGATTACAGTAAATGGACCGTCTCCTTAAGCAGAATGTGGGTATTTGCACGCTCCAGAACAGCAGCAGCCTCTTTTACACATTTTACAATTAGAACATTTTTTCTAACCTTGTCCCTAAGGCTAGAGTCATTAAACCACTCCAATAACTTCTTCCCAACTTCCATAGGACTTGACAAAAAAGTTCTGTAGGTGAGGAGGAAATCTTCTATATATGTGGGGTCAACCACAGAATGTTCTTCTACGAGATGCATTGTTAGTCGCTCCGCAGTTCCCTACAGAAGACGTTCAAACACACAGAAGATCATAAGCAACACAAAAACAAGTATCAGGAAACCAAACAACATGTGAGGAAAGCGCAGCGTCCGTCACCTTGATGACGATGTGGCCTTTCCTGGTGCCAGTACGATCCAGCTCTCTGTGCTCTTTCACCATCACAATTTCGCCTTCCTCCTCCACTTTTTGCATGTTCTTCTCCACCTGGTTCAGGATCCGGCAATAGTCTTGCTGAGCTATGCAAACAAACTGGGGAAAGAAGGTGATTAATATGAAGAATAGAAGAAATGTCAGAAGTATTCTCTATATATGTCCTGTGTCCACCGCATATGCTAGAAAGGTCTCATGAGGTGGCACCAGCATCTTTCTTAGGACAGGCCTGGTCTTGTGCCGCTGTGAATGGGGAGGTGTCCATATATTCTCTACATTCACTTCTATGGGAGTTACTACAACAGCCGAGAAGCCCTAACACACAATGTGATGAGCTTAGGAAAAAAGAACGGTCATAATCAGAACGGTCATAATCAGAACGGTCATAATCAGAACGGTCATAATCAGAACGGTCCTTTGCAGAAAAAGCTGTACATTTTGGCTAAAGCAAGTAATATTTGTCATGCTGCAGCAGATTATTACACGCAGGATATCACTTCACTGTCACACAATGGACCCGACTGTCAAGAGAGGAGTCACACTGCGCAGCCTGGCTGACATCTTCACCTACATACCTGGCAATCATCCACTTTGGTCCTCATCACTCCCTTCATGTATTCCTTCTCCATGGTTGGAGACACGCCAAAGCTGTTTCCCATGCAAAGTATTTCTGTTCTCCCGTCAGGATATGTCACTTCCACCGAGCCATTTAAAATGACTGACCAGGAATCGAGCTAGAAAGCCAGGAAGAGAGGAAATTAAATTTATTGGCATTAAAACCCTGCTGACCATGTTTACACATGAAGTTGATAGTCTCTGGGTATGTCACCTTTACAAGCCTATGATATCAACTACAGGGAATCAGACAGAAGTGGTATAGATAGTTATTACATAGGGTCGGACACAGACATAACCGATACCTATAGTTATTATATAGTGTCAGACACAGACAAAACAGACACCTATAGTTATTATATAGGGTTAGACACATACATAACCAATACCTACAGACATAATTGATACCTATAGTTATTATATAGGGTCGGACACAGACATAACCGATACCTATAGTTATTATATAGGGTCGGACACAGACATAACCAATACCTATAGTTATTATATAGGGTCGGACACAGACATAACCGATACCTATAGTTATTACATAGGGTCGGATACAGACATAACCGATACCTATAGTTATTACATAGGGTCGGATACAGACATAACCGATACCTATAGTTATTATATAGGGTTGGATACAGACATAACCGATACCTATAGTTATTATATAGGGTCGGATACAGACATAACCGAAACCTATAGTTATTATATAGGGTCAGACACAGACATAACTGATACCTATAGTTATTATATAGGGTCGGACACAGACATAACTGATACCTATAGTTATTATATAGGGTCAGACACAGACATAACCGATACCTATAGTTATTATATTGGGTCGGATACAGACATAACCGATACCTATAGTTATTATATAGGGTCGGATACAGACATAACCAATACCTATAGTTATTATATAGGGTCGGACACAGACATAACCGATACCTATAGTTATTATATTGGGTCGGATACAGACATAACTGATACCTATAGTTATTATATAGGGTCAGACAGACATAACCGATACCTATAGTTATTATATTGGGTCGGATACAGACATAACCGATACCTATAGTTATTATATAGGGTCAGACACAGACATAACCGATACCTATAGTTATTATATTGGGTCGGATACAGACATAACTGATACCTATAGTTATTATATAGGGTCAGACACAGACATAACCGATACCTATAGTTATTATATTGGGTCGGATACAGACATAACAGATACCTATAGTTATTATATAGGGTCGGATACAGACATAACCAATACCTATAGTTATTATATAGGGTCGGACACAGACATAACCGATACCTATAGTTATTATATAGGGTCAGACACAGACATAACCGATACCTATAGTTATTATATAGGGTCGGACACAGACATAACCGATACCTATAGTTATTATATAGGGTCGGACACAGACATAACCGATACCTATAGTTATTATATAGGGTCGGACACAGACATAACCAATACCTATAGTTATTATATAGGGTCGGACACAGACATAACCGATACCTATAGTTATTATATAGGGTCGCATACAGACATAACCGATACCTATAGTTATTATATAGTGTCGGACACAGACATAACTGATACCTATAGCTATTATATAAGGTCGGACACAGACATAACCGATACCTATAGTTATTATATAGTGTCAGACACAGACATAACCGATACCTATAGTTATTATATAGTGTCAGACACAGACATAACCGATACCTATAGTTATTATATAGGGTCGGATACAGACATAACCGATACCTATAGTTATTATATAGGGTCGGATACAGACATAACCAATACCTATAGTTATTATATAGGGTCGGACACAGACATAACCGATACCTATAGTTATTATATTGGGTCGGATACAGACATAACTGATACCTATAGTTATTATATAGGGTCAGACAGACATAACCGATACCTATAGTTATTATATTGGGTCGGATACAGACATAACCGATACCTATAGTTATTATATAGGGTCAGACACAGACATAACCGATACCTATAGTTATTATATTGGGTCGGATACAGACATAACTGATACCTATAGTTATTATATAGGGTCAGACACAGACATAACCGATACCTATAGTTATTATATTGGGTCGGATACAGACATAACAGATACCTATAGTTATTATATAGGGTCGGATACAGACATAACCAATACCTATAGTTATTATATAGGGTCGGACACAGACATAACCGATACCTATAGTTATTATATAGTGTCGGACACAGACATAACTGATACCTATAGCTATTATATAAGGTCGGACACAGACATAACCGATACCTATAGTTATTATATAGTGTCAGACACAGACATAACCGATACCTATAGTTATTATATAGTGTCAGACACAGACATAACCGATACCTATAGTTATTATATAGGGTCGGATACAGACATAACCGATACCTATAGTTATTATATAGGGTCGGATACAGACATAACCGATACCTATAGTTATTACATAGGGTCGGATACATACCGTAACTAATACCTATAGTTATTATATAGGGTTGGATACAGACATACCATAACTGATAACTATGGTTATTATATAAGGTCGGATACAGACATTACCAATATTTATTATATAGGGTCGGATACAGACATAACCGATAACTATAGTTATTATATAGGGTCGGATACAGACATAACGGAAACCTATAGTTATTATATAGTGTCGGATACAGACATAACCAATACCGACATTTATTAATTACAGCGGTCAGATACAGACATAACCAACATTTATTAGAAAGGTCGGATACAGACATCCAATATTGATATTTATTAGGCAGGGTTGGATACAGACATAACCCTAATGATAGTTGTAAGAGAGAAGGGATACAGACATAACTAATATCCATATCAGAGAGGTCGGATACAGACTTAACCACTACATATGTTTATTAGAGAGGTCGGATACACATCTAACAGATACAAACGTAACAAATATTACAGCAGTCAGATGCAGAGAATCAATATCAATATTACTAGAAAGGGCCAGATACAGACATAACTATTAGTGAGGTGAGATAATGGATTTTACTTGTGTTTTTTAAATGGTGTACATTACAGAATATTTGAGCTCCTGACTAAAATGGAGCACAGAAACCCATCAGTCACCATCTTCCAAGTTGATCAGCACAAATCTACAGCAGAACTCGCAATCACTTCAGATATATCCACTTCTTACATGATGTTCAATGGTGGCATATGAAATGATAAAAACAAATCTCTAACCTCCTCGCCATCATTTAGGACGACAGTCCCTGCCCGCTCCACCACGGCGAACACCATGACGGCGCACAGTTCACGCCTGACAGACATGGTCATGTTGGCAAAAGCTGGCAGCTGGTGCATGAACTCCAGGAGTTGTTCTGGAGAAAAAATAAAGGGGAAAATACAATAATCAATACAGAAACAGGAAAAACTGACAAGAAATGACAAACTAATACCACATGGTGAATGTTTGTACAGACACACACAATAATTACTGACAATAACACTTCTACAAATAATATAAATATTGCACTTTTTTGGTGTAGGTGCATCAACCAAAAAACCCAATTCTGTCATTTACGTTTATTTTTTCTCTCTTTATGTCAATCACTGACCAGATTAAAGTAAAGGGAACCTGTCACCAGGTTTGGCTGATACAAGTTACGGCCACCGCCTTTCAGGGCTTCTATACAGCATCCTATAATGCTGTATATAAGCCCCCAACTCGACCTATAAGAGAAGAAAAATAACTTATTATACTCATCTGTAGGGCGGTACGGTCCGAGGGGTGTCGCTGGTCTTGGCCTGGCGCCTCCCATCTTCATGCGATGCTGTGCTCCTTCTTGGTTCGGGTGGATGACGCATCCCTGCATCATCCAGTCAGCTCGGCATCGCGCTCCTGCGCAGGCGTATTAAGTCCTGCAGTGCGCTTACGCTGGGCCTCTGACCTTTCCCGGGATCTGCGCACTGTAGTACTTTGCTCTGTGCCGAGGAGGAGTGTGTGAATGATGCAGGGACGAGTCATCCACATGAAGCAAGCAGGACGACGGCATCGCATGAAGATGGGAGGCGTAGGACCAAGAAAAGCGACACCCCTCGGACCGAACGGCCCCGCAGGTGAGTATAAGTTATATAAAAGTTATTTTTCAGTTCTTCCAGGTCAGGTTGGGGCAGATATACGGCATTATAGGATGCTGTTTATAAGCCCTGAAAGGTGGTGGCCGCATCTCAGTGACATGTTCCCTTTAATTAATTTTATATTTTGATACATTAGACTGGACACAACAATTTCATTTTTTTTTTTTTTTTGTTTAGGCAGTATTTCGTAAAAGTCACACTTTCCTATGAAGGTCAGCCAATAGCCAGGGCAGGCTCCTGACTGCCATACCAAACCACTGCTGTCCTACAATCACTTCACGGTGGTTGTGGGGGAGGGCGCAGACCGGCGCACCACCCTGGATCACTCGTTTTAAATGTCACCGTCGAGAGATTAAATTTTATATTTAACAGAAGAAAGCAGAGCTCAGCTCCGCTCGCTGCTGCTGGGAGTGGATACTGACGGCCTAACACAGTTATTATAGACAAGGTATGACGGCGGATCAGCTTCTGGGCCGGCATCATACATGGAGACCTGACATATGACATACCTGTATATCACATGTCAGGAACAGGTTACATTAGTTATGTCCCATAAAGCAGCCTCAAATGACTTTTCTAAAATCCTACAACCCCAAAAGGTGCTAGGCTGTCACATGCCTGGGTGTACTCCCTATACAGGTCTAGTAGCCAAGAATACAGTCTACATAATCTGTCCAGCGGACATCCTGGTGGGGAGACATCTGCTTTAGTTTCTCAATATATAATATTACCAGTATTGTTTATGAATGAATAGGAAGGTAAGTGGTTTACATTACGCTCCCACAGGAACATACCCATTCTCTGGTGGAGATTTTCCTGCCGAGCAGCTGCAGTTTGGCCGCCTATGAATGATGGAACCTAAAATCTGCAGCGTAAACTGACCTACTGCGGACTCCAAATCTGTAGCAGCGGTCAGTTTACACTGCTGATTTTTCCCTGGAGCGTAATGGTGTGATTTCATGAAGAGATTCACAGCAGACTTTCCCGATGCCGGTGAGCACAGAATCTAAAAGTACATTTTTGGCTTTAGAAAAGCTCGAGCATGTCTGCAGCTCAAAGAGTAAGAGCTAATGGCAGATTCACAATGGCTGCTGTAAAAAAAAAAAATCGCTCACATAAGCATGTTTTAATAAGATTATACCATCTATTGAAGAGCCATGTACAGAAACTAATGTACATTCTGTGTGTACATATTGAGGGTTTCTCGGTAGTATTAGTTGCTCTGGTGATTGATTACCAGATCCTGACCTTTATCAGAAGCATACCTCTGACGGTGGCTTATCTCAGGGAGAACACCACAATCAGCAGCCCGAACTCTGACATGAGCCATCAATATCTCTCCCGACCCGCAAACACATTATGCCGTTGTCTGAACTAACAGACACAGGAAAATTCAGCCAATATTTATCTAATGTGTATGGGAGCCTTAAGGTGGAGCATCGGACGGCCTGTAACAAGGCTTACCAATGTCATCATCCGTCCGGTCAATGGGATCTTTCTCCAAGCAGTCTCTTACGATGTCTCGGCTCATTAGAGGGTCGGATGCTCTCTCAATGTCCTCTTCATCATCATCATCTTCAGAGTCCACAGCAGTCTCTGGTAACCCACTCAGGTCCATATCTCCGGGCTCACTTTCTGTGGCCTAATTAAAAAAAACAAAGAGAAACGAATCACTAAGAGCTCCACCACCGGGATTGCTGGTAACTACCGTACATCATCTGTGGTGTCTGAAGCTCGCAGATCCTAAAGTGTAACATGTGGGGATTATTTCCATAGACATCCCATGCGCAGGGTTTAGTGTCAGGAGGCCAATTCTGGCCAAGCAATAACATCTTTCTTGTAGTAGATTTTTACAAAAGTAACCATTGTATGAAAAACTTCCAGAGGATGACGCACATGTGTCATTTTATCACGCACAGATACATTATAACGTAACAATATGTAACCTTACAAAGCCGAACCTAGGGACAGCTCTAAAGAATATTCCACGTAACACCAAAAAGGGCATCGCGGTTATCCACAAAGCTGGATAACAATCCTACACAGGTCCGAGGTCAACTGAAATATAAAGTGCCACATTCTAGTGGGAAAATGGAAACATTCATAGACTTTAATGAGAGTTTAGTCCCTATGCACCCCTGACACGATGACCGAAGGCTTCCACCGATTACACACCTAAAGCCCCGCTCAATGCTGAAAGGGTTAAAGAAACCTGAATGGCCAGACGGCGATGCTGAATGGAGCTGAACACCGCATACTGCTGAGATCAGATGATATTGATCGAGATCTGGAGCACCTTCCGCAGCCAAATTCCACCACAAAATGCTTGACATGTGAGACTCACCTTAAGGTTGATATATATTTGTAATTCTAGAAATTCCTATAGTTGGGTCACTATGAAAAGGGCTCCTAGCCTGGCCTATTGGGCTTAGGTGTACGGGAACTGGCAGATGCCTACAGCTACGCTAGTTCCTATGTCTGAGAGTGAAGACGTCCATGTTGAAGTCAGTAGTCTAACTGGAAGGCGATGTTCTGTGCCATCATCTCGTATCGCTCATCTCTTTCTATGTACAGAAATCTTTTGTGGCTTTTTTTCTGCATTTGCAATAGCACACCGCATCAGAAGATAATTGCTTTATGGCCACATGTGATCGTATTCAGGAAACTGCATCTTGCGGGTGCTAAATTGAGCCTACATTATAGAAGAATGAGGTTTGTCCTCAGATGCTCCTTACAGGCCATGATCTATTCAGCACACAGGAAAGGGAATGATTATTAAGATCAGGCAAAAGGAAGGACGCCGATCACCACTCTTAACCCTTTACTATTTATTAAGGTTGGATTGCCATATGTGATCAGTCACCAACAGCTATAACTTAAGGCCCTGTCTCACATAGCGACACACCAGCGATCCCGACAACGATCAGGATCGCTGGTGTGTCGCTACATGATCTCTGCTGAGCTGCCAAACAGGCAGCTCAGGCAGCGAACAGGACAGCGACACTATGGGTAACGTCACCTAGTTACCCGCAGTGTACGTTGGATACCAGCGCGCTGATGCAGGGAGCTGGTAACTAAGGTACACGTCAGTTTTCAAGGCGCTGCGCGACGTGTACCTTGGTTACCAGCTCCCCTGCAGCAGCGCGCTGGTATCCAATGGACACGTCGGGTTTCCAGGCACAGCCCCGCACCTGGAAACCCGATGTGTACCTTGGTTACCAGCTGATCGCTGGTCTCCTGCCTGTCTCACGCAGCGATGCGTGCTGGCCAGCGGGAGACCAGCGATCAAAAAAAAGTCCTGGCATTTCTGACACGACCAACAATTCACAGCAGGGGCCTGATCGCTGGTACGTGTCAGACATAGCGAGATCGCTGCTGAGATCACCGTTTAGCAGCGATCTCAGTAGTGATCTCGCTATGAGAGATGGGGCCCTAACATACATGCCTAGCGCCAGGATAGAACAACACTGATAAATCTCAGTAGACAAGTAGGCAACCTGCTTACAAAATTACACATCTTATTATCACACCTTTATTTCATTGCATTTTTACTAAGTCCTATTTTTGAAGGAGTTGCCCGGTCATATATCATTGCCTTATCTACACTATTAGATATCAATATTGGATTACTGGGGGAACTGACACATGCCATTTCCACCGATCTTCTGCTAGCAGCACTAGGGATGGCCATAGACCGTGAACAGATCTGCACAGCTCAGATCCATTTAATAAGGAGCTGACCTTCAGGACTCGGCAGTGACCACTACACAATGCACAAATCTACAAATTGTAGATTGCTCCATGTTTACATCTGTTACTGGGGACAATAACAGCTGTTTAGTGGGGGTACCAAGTGTCAAACCCCCACTAATCTGATATGATCGATATTATAAGACCGGACAAAACCCTTTAAGTTGAATTCACTGGTTGGAGGGTAAAATACTATCTGTCAGGCTGGTATATATCAATATACCTTCTTTTTTTTATAAGGTATAGGAAAGCTAGGCAGACTGCCACCAAAAAAAATGATCTTCCATAAAAAATGCATAAATGATAGGTATATTTTTCACATTGTGCTCAATAGATGATGTATTTTACTGTGCTGGTGCATGCACTACCGTGTGTCAGAGGTCTACGGTGGGGAATCCTCCAATGTAATACCTAGACAATAAGCTCAGAGGTGTTACAGACTTCAGGATCATTCACAAGTACGATTTTTCCATGCACGAGAAAACCGACCGATTATTCTGAGCACAGTTTGAACAGAGCATCATGTTTTTTTATGTAAGTGGATTAAAAAAAATAAAAAAGTTTCTCTGCCTTCTCCATTCTGACAGTCCGTGAAAAATAGGAACGTACTCATATCAGAGTGTCCAATTTTTTTCAAGGAGCCATTGACTTGCATTGCCAATCTGACTGTCGGATTAAAGACCGAAAGGGGGAAGAAAAAAAAAAAAAGGGGTTAAGGATCATAAAATATGTTGTACACAGCCACAAAAACGTCCATCATCTCTACACACAGGAGACTCTGCAGGAGCTGAGCAAATGATCCGTCTGTCTCATTCATTTAACCAAATATGTCTGTCTCTTTCCTAATGATGTTCTTACCATGCAAAACGCTGGCCATACAAAATTCAGAAGGGAAATTAATATTTAAAGAGGTCTGTTATGAGATCAATGCAGAGAGCCATCTGAAGACGCCGCGGCATGATTTATTCACACATGAAGAAGACGTCTATTTTCCATCCAAACGGGCACCAATCATATGACGGCCATTAACGTCTGTGGTCGCGTTAATACAAGAGGATGGGAGAGGAAAAATCTTTACAAGGTTACTTATTAGGTATTAACAATATCATTTGGCAAATGGGGGCTCTCCTTGTAATTAGCGTTTGCTAAATGGGGGTCTTTTGCGTGACAGCCCTCGTCTATAGTACTCGAGATCCTGCTCATTAATCTGCCATGTAGTGCAGTGAATATGCATGAGGCGATCTGGGAAGCCGAATACATGTAATTGAATGTTTGTGCTCCCTTAATCATAGCAAGCCTTTAAATGGCTATTAATGCCAATTCAGGCGCATATTACCATAGCCAAGAAGCGCAACCATCAGTCTTTATTAAAAGCACATTAAACCTATACAGTCCGATTTCACCTAGAAATTACAAGACAATGAACCGAAGAGCAGTTTCTCGCTTATCATGAAAATCCTGCAGAAAAAATAATAATAAACCAACATATGTGCGCTTTTAGCAAGTTCAACTATGTCCTGTCTGGCCCTGAAATCTACCCTTTAAGCGTCAGGTTTGATTTCAACCTCATCATGTATTTAAGTATAACCATAAATTTAATAATTTCTCATAAATTATAATATACGTGAAGATAAGAAACATTCTAATATCTTAGAGAAATTCTTTCTTTTTTTTTTTTTTAATTCTCAATTCACAGGTAAAATGTGTCTTCGGTGAATGCAGATTGCTCCCATTACCAGATGGCAGTTGGTGGGTCATAAATT
>JARQOD010000001.1:157031356-157087049 GCA_033576555.1 Oophaga sylvatica
AAAGGGAAACGTACGAGACAAGCAAAACAATTTTTCTGAGATTGATTACACACAGTCAAGGTAAATATTCCCCTATTTTCGCAATGGGCACGGATGTATCTTGCGCTGTGTAATATTAAGGCAGATGGGAACTGTTTCTAGGTTTGTCTTTTTTTTTTTTTTTTTTTTTTTCATTTGCTCGTACTGATAACGTGAGGCTGTTTTGACTAGGAGCAGAATCCATCAGTGTTATGCAGCGTTGACTGGAGCACCTTGGGCCCACTATGTAGCTATATAGAAATAAATACAAGACTGCCAATTGTGTGGCAAAACGCGCTATATCAGGGTATAATATAAGGTAGTACATGTCTTAATTATGTAGCAGGGGTTGGGGTAGAATCATAGAGGGGTAGCCACCTCATAGAATATAATGTAACCCCCCTCATAAAATATGCAGCCCTCTCTCATAGAATATAATGCAGCACCCCACAAAATATAATGCAACCCCCTCATAAGGTATGCCGCAGTCCCCACCATACAATATAATGTAGCACCCTCATAGGGTATAATGCAGCCCACCCATATACTGTAGCCCCCTCATAGGGCAATAATCCTGCCTCCCTCATATAGTAGGATATAGCCCCCCAAAATATAATGTAGTCCCCTGAGAGAATAATGCAGTCCCAGCACAGAATATTATGCAGCCCACCCATAGAGTATACTGTAGCTCCTCATATCGTATGATATAGCCCCCCAGAATATAATGAAGTCCCCTGAGAATGCAGTCCCCCACAGAATATAATGTAGCCCCCTCAAAGTATAATGCAGACCCTCTCCACCCCATCATTGTCCTCATCACCACCTCCATCATTGACTTCTCCCCACCACTCTTATCATTCTCCCCCACCACTCCCATCACTGCCCATTCCACCACCTCAATCATTGCCTCCTCCTCCACCACCATCATTGTCCATTTCATCACCTTCATTATTGTCTCCCCCACCCCATCATTGCCAAGCACCTCCATCGTTGCCTCCCCACCATCATTGCCCATCATCTTCATCATTGCCTCCCCCACCATCATTGCCCATCACCTTCATCATTGCCTCCCCCACCATCATTGCCCATCACCTCCATAATTGCCTCCCCCCACCAACCCTCTCTCACACACAAACCCCGCATCACTCTCACACTCAAACACAAAGCACAGCACCACAAACACACACCGGGCACACGCACAGCTCACCTCCCCGCAGCAGCACATCCCAGCAGCCTCTTCCTCGCTGGCAGCTTTCTGTCTGAGACCCCGTGCTGGATGATGATGTCATCCAGCTGGGCTCTCGGACAGGAAGAGCTGTGCAGGAAGCCAGGATGTGCTGCGCTGTGAGTCCTTGTGTGTGTTGTGTGGCGTGGGACTTTACATGAGGGTAGTGTTAGCGGCAGCCTGCGGTGAACACTGCCCGATATTACAGAGAAATGGTATTCACGCCTCTCCATGCCCATAGGAGCGTGGGGAAGCGTGAATATTCATTTAGCTTTAGCAGCGGGGACACGATCCTGTTTCCAGCTGCTGCTACGCTGGCACAGGGTGGGCCCCCTTGACTCAGGGCCCCCATAGCCACTGGCTGGGGGCCCTTGGAACGGAATAGTGGGGGCCCTAGGCAGCTGCTGGCCAGTATGCCAGCAGGTGTCAGTGCCTGGGCCCACCGGAGAATTCTCCGATGGGCCAGTCCGAACCTGGTGTTATTGCATATACGCACCATTCTATTCACTTAGTGAGGCTTGTAGGTCAAAACCAGCTCTGTACACAACCAGCAGGGTTCATGTAGTCTAGGAAGAAAGGGCAAGTGTAAAGGTCATGCAGGAAGACAGCAGCTTATAATGTGGAGTATACGGACTACCCCCTGCATGATCAGGCAGCTCTGTAAGACTTTGAGTTTGGCTGCTTTCCTCGGTCTATGGGCACCTTACCTGCAGAGTTGACCACTCCACCCCACTCCTGCCAGAATACATCTGTAGGCAGCAGTGATGGTGCGCTGACCACTTTCTAATATAGTCAATACCATAACCATTTTATGAGAGCCGCACACCTCTCATTTTTTATGCTTAAGTGTACTTTATTCATGAGATCCAAAGTTCCCAGCACTTGTGACTATATATTACTATATCAGATATATGACCCTTCTGCAGATATAAGGTTGTTGCTAGATAAGGGATTTGGGTTGGACCAGAGGCGCATGTGTGGGGCATCACACCATTGCAGCATGCCTGACGCAGTTCTCTGGCCTGTTAAGTGGGATAAAGCCACAGACCTTGGCATAAGAAACACCTTGATTAAACAGTTTTTGTCAAAAACCATCAATCGTTTTAAGTGACCCAAGCGAACGTCCTCAAAATATTTCCCAAAATTACGTGTCATTGAACATGTATGGCAAGTTTAAGCCACTAGAAGATTATTGTTGTGCACTCGAATCTAATAGTGGCGAGGTGCTAGTGTCATGGAATAAATCCCGAACTAGTAATATAAATAGCACTGCACACTCAAGAGGGAATTCCATGCAAAATAGAACAAATTTTATTGATACAACCAACCAATATGGGAAGCATAATAATCAAAGCGTCATAAACATAACGTTTCGACTCTCCCGAGTTTAAGCCACTGTTAGACCAGTGTCTCTCTGCTATGGAACACAGACCGCTCTTGTATTGGAAGAATTTATGCTTTACCCACCTAAATGTCTGATCATTGGGAATGCCAAAAATGACGGTCCTGTGGCTTCCCGCTCCTCGTAACTGCAGTCAAGTCGTATAACTGACTGTTGTGAACGTGTTGGAGATTACTTCGGAGCTGGGGCTCCCTCTGGTGGTTGCTGAGGGTATTGAACCTATGTTGAACAGCAAAAGTCCACCACCTGCAATTAATGAATGGTTATCAGGTGGGACGGACTTGCCTGATATAAGTGAGCTGACCTCCCATGATCCTCGCCGGTGATCAGTTGTTCTTCCTGGTCTAGGTTGGAAATCAGCTTGCTTTTCTGCTGTCTCCTGCTATCATTCAGATAAGTTACTTTCTGTTTTTTTTTTTTCTGTGGTTTGATTTTCCTTGTTTTTTTGCTGCCTTGCTCTTGAGTTCAGCCGGGTCCCCTTTGGGGGCTTGTGCTGGTCTCTGTTCTCTTTTTGTATTTGTTCATTTGCTCTGTTCCTGTGATTTCTTTTTTTTTTTTTTTTTTTACTGCTGGGTAGCTGTGTGTTCACACCAGAGATCTGATATAGGTGGTCAAGACCGTGTGGTCTCAGCATTTTTGGAATCAGAAGTGTTGGAGTTTTTCCTAGGGTTTTGCTGGGTTGCAGACAGCATTCTATCCTGTACTGTCCTATCTAGTCAGTTTGGGCCCCAGCATTTGCTCAATCTATTTTCTGTCTGTGTTCGTGTTTTCATCTTGTCTAACCACCATTATATGTTTGGGGGCTTCCTACTTCTTTGGGGCTCTACTCCGGGGCAGTTAGCTTTCCTCTTTCCATCTTCGGGGTAGCTAATCTCTCCGGCTGTGCTGAGGTGTCTAGGGCACCGTAGGAATGTCCCACGGCTACTTCTAGTTGTGCGGTTAGTTTAGGGGTCTGCAACCTATTAGATCCTAACCTCTCTGGTCTTTGGCTGTCTTTGCTGTTTTTTGCTTTTGCCCTCAGCTACCAAAACATAACAGAATCACCGGCCATACTGAAATTCTATGGTACTCAACAGAAGGGGAAAAAAAAGCAGAAAGTAACATATCTGAATGATAGCAGGAGACAGCAGAAAAGCAAGCTGATTTCCAACCTAGACCAGGAAGAACAATTGATCACCAGTGAGGATCATGGGAGGTCAGCTCACTTATATCAGGCCAGTCCGTCCCACCTGATTACCATTAATCAATTGCAGGTGGTGGTCTTTTGCTGTTCAACATAGGTTCAATACCCTCAGCAACCACCAGAGGGAGCGCCAGCTCCGAAGTAGTCTCCAACACGTTCACAACAACTGACGTGCTGGTCACCCATGCACCCAGCTTCTAGTAAGTATGGACTGATTGGAAAAGCCATAAGCACTTGTGGAACTACAATTACCAGCAGACCCAGTCAACATTTCTAGGGCATGAAACTGGTTTTTGATTGCAAAACTCTAGTGGTGTTCCCCTGGGACTGAGCAGGAATTGTCTGGCCTGGGTGTTGCGGGGTGAGGTATTGTGACCAGCATCCAGACAGTACAGCACAGAAGTGCAGCTGTCTGCTGCTTAGCAGCTTTCATCATGTGGGTAAAGGGGGTGAACCCAGTCGTCTGACAGTCTTGTGCTGTACTAGTGGGACCCACATGAAGGTGAGGGCTGTACTGCCGGTGTCCATGCGAAGCCGCACATGAATGTGAGGGCTGTACTGCCTGCATCCATGCGGAGCCGCACATGAAGGTGAGGGCTGTACTGCCTGCATCCATGCGGAGCCGCACATGAAGGTGAGGGCTGTACTGCCTGCGTCCATGCAGAGCCGCACATGAAGGTGAGGGCTGTACTGCCTGCGTTCATGCGGAGCCGCACATGAAGGTGAGGGCTGTACTGCCTGCGTCTTTGCGGAGCCGCACATGAAGGTGAGGGCTGTACTGCCTGCGTCCATGCGGAGCCGCACATGAAGGTGAGGGCTGTACTGCCTGCGTCCATGCGGAACCGCATATGAATGGGATGCTTCTTGTAGACCGCTACTACTTATCTTTTGCTTTCTTCATTTTTCTTGCCAATGAAACAATGACTTTAATTTCTTGATGTAATGTCTGATTGTCGCATCGGGTCTGGTAATGGTGTAATGTCCATAGCAGCGAATTGTTGCGTTTTTCGTTTCTAACCTCTGACTTACAAATCCTGTATAAAGCTGACATTATTATGGCCTGACAGGTGCTGTGCTGTCAGCCAGGAATACTGGAAGTGTATATAACTCTCTTGCAGAAAGAGCTTGCCATAAAATAACCCCAAATCTGCTCCCACAAAGTGTAAATTTTCTCTTGTTTTAGTCCACAATATTCAATCCTGTAAGTGCGTTCCTGACTCCCAGATTAGCAAATGCCAGAATTAAGCAATGTCTTTTTGTAAAACGGGTTTTGAGATGCAACTGGATTCGGTCATGGGACATTGTGTGTGTGTTTGACTGTTCAGGAGGGGCAGTGAGTGACATGAAATATTCCCCACCACCCCTCCATGTAGTAATTGCTGCATGTAGTGAAGTGTGGAGCCGACACTACACTAGTGAGCGTGTATGAAGTGGGGGGTCTGTGCCCTGACAGTCCGTCTGGCTGACTAAACTCCCATGTTCTTCCATTTCCAGCTGGCCTTGTACAGAGTTTCACTTGAACTGCATTCGTCTGATTGTGTACCAGGACTGTGAAAGACGGGGCAGACAAGTCCTGTTTGACTCCAAAGCCGTACGTGAAGTAAAAATGAAAACCCACAGGTGAGGGTGCTTTTTTTTTCTCTTTTTTTTTTTTTTCTTTGCTGGCCATGTTGATGATCTGTCGAAGGGAAAAATGGTCCTTCTCCAGGTTACTGGGGTTGGTTCTGGGTCCATGGGCAGATCTGGTATACCGCGTCAATATGGCATGAAGTGATTGTGTGGAAATATGATTTTTAAGTCTGAACTATTGACGTATGGTAGTCACTTTTATTTAAGTCATCACAAATGTTAATAAAGGCTACTTGCTTAGATTTCCTCCTTGCACAAGTGACTTTTAGTTTGGCGCCATTACTAGGTCTCTTCACGGCAGGGTCCCAGGTGCTGTCTAAATGCTCTTTTGCCAAACTAACCTATGTCCGTTCTGGAGTTTCATAGCAATTTTGCAGTGAACACAGGTCACATTGTGTAATGCAGGTGAATGGGATCGTATTATGACAGCAATAAGGCAGAAGCCATTGTGTTTTTTATCCTTTTTTTATTTATTTATTTTTTCTTTTGCGCTTACGTCATTGAAGTTCTCTCTCTGACATACTTTATACTGCAGTTCTGACTGTTCAATATAGTTTCATGATTAACAAAGTAGGCAGTGAGCTTTCCTTGAGCTGATGCCCACTACAGAAAGGACAACATGACTGAAATGACCTACGCACAGATGTAGTGACTTCTTTAACCCCTTAATGACCACAAATGCATTTTTTTTTTCCCAGACCTGCAATATGAGACTAGCATCCCTCCAACAGGTGAGAATCCTGTAGCTGTATTCTATAGCTGACACCTTGCTGAATTGGCTGGGATCAGTACGTCCATGGCCGTCTTAACACCTTTACATGCCGCTGTCAATGGTGACTAGAGCAACTCAGTGGTTGAGTGTGGCTTCTAGCTCTTTAACCCCATTTGCACCCAGAGATCTTAATCATATGATGATGATGATGATATGATTGTCATGGCAGTTCACAGCCAAATAGCCTTAATCTGCTGGCTATAAGCACCTGTTTAGAAGTTATGAACATTTTGGTGGTTAAAAATAAACTTTCATTCCAGTGATGCCACTGTGCATTAATTTCTGAAAAGCACCTGATGGGTTAATGAGCTACCAATATATAGCACAGCCCAAAGTCACTTCAAAACTGAACAGGTCCCTATAATACGATCTTTAAATTTCCTTAAAAAATTAAAAAATTATTGCTACATTATTTAACCTTGTAAAATGAGAACAAAATAAAACCACATTTTACAAATGGTGCTGATGTAAAGCAGGCATGGGTCAAATGTTATTTATTAATGGTTTTCCTGTGCTATGACTTTCTGGATTAGGCTGGGGTCACACTTGTGAGAAACTCGCACGAGTCTCGCACCTCAATACCCGGCACTGCCGCCGATACTTGGGACCGGAGTTTGCGGCTGCATGTATTTCTATGCACCTGAACGCTCCGTTCCGAATGCCGGTGGCAGTGCCGGGTATTGAGGTGTGAGTTTCTCGCAAGTGTGACCCTCGCCTTAAAAATATAATCATCCAAAGTTTGGAAATTGCTAATTTTTTGAATATTTTGTCAAATTTCTAATATTTTTGTAGGTAAATGCAAAACATAAATTTAACATTCTAAAGTATGTCATAAAAAAACCTCAATTAATGGGATATGTTGAAGTGTTCCATAGTTACTACATAAAGTGGCATGCTCAATAAGGGGTTAAACAGTACAGTTTGTACCCCTGTAATGCTGTAGGAAATGATGGTAGAGTAGCTGTGAAATGTTAGTTCCTCCTCACTCACATTCGGCTGTGTGACCTAACACCTAAGTGATTAATGCGGGTGTGTGCACTGTGCCTAAGAGCCTCACATGATCCCCGAACTGCTGCCAAGTAGCTGTGCATGCAATGTCTGACTGATCATCTGCTTGTGAGCACAAATGGGTCAGGCTGTTTAATATTCATGCCTGTGTCACTGACTTTCATCCACAATGAGAAGGTTGTGTGGGTCGCCAGGTCTGTAGTATTGAGATCTGCAGATTATGCACCATACCCTGTCCACTGTAAATGAGGAAAGCTCAGAATTCATTAGACACATGACTTACTGGACGTTAATAGCCGGCACATTAACACAACTGTATTCATGAATGGCCAAGAATTGAGGGCATCGTTGTGACAGATTCATAGATAATATAATGGTTTCAGCAATTGGCTATTAAACTGAGGTGCCCCTAGCAAACATACATGACCAGGGAGGGACGCCTGTCATAAGTTATCACAAATTGCTTCATCTCAACACTTAACTCACTCTTGGCCCACCATAGCCCCCTCCGACCTTCCACCTCTATAGAAGACTTTGCTGCTCACTTAAAAAATAAGATCGACCAAACAAGGCAAGTTTTTCTGCTCAATCACCGCAACCCCAAATGTATAACCTTCCTCCCCAACATCACGGACACTGAGAGCTTGTTCATCTTTTCTCCAAACTGCACTTGACACCATCCCACCTCCTCCCCAACCTCACCATCACGCTTATCCCAGCCTGTACCAGTGTCTCTAACCTAACTTTAAAAGCAGAAGGGAAGGTACCAGAAGTTAAACATACCATGATCACACCTATCCTGAAGAAACCATTGCTCGACCCAACTATCATCCCAGATCACTGCTCCTGTTTGCCTAGGACAACATGTCCATGCTGAACCTCTCATCAGTGAACAGTCAGTCTGTATACTTCTCCTAGACCTGTTCTCTGCCTTAGCCAGTCTACCACTCCCTCCTCCTATAAATCCTCCCTTCCTTTGGAGTCAAAGACCTTGCCCTCTCCTGAATCTCCTCATGGCATTCTAATTGCACATTTAGCATCTCTCACTCCTATACCACCTCCTCATCCTGCCCTGTGTCCAAGGTTCTGTCCTGGGACCACTAATACACTCAATCTATACCTTTTTGGCCTGGAGCAACTATGTCATTGCTTGCAGTACCACTCACGTCTACCTCTGACCCAGATGTCACCTCTCTACTGCCCATAATACCAGAGTGTCTATCAGCCATATCCTCCGGCTTCCTAAAACTAAATGTGGACTAGAATCTATTTGTATTTTGTATTCCATGCCGCATGTAAATAATCATGGAATCAATGATCTATGCTTCTCACAAAATTAGAATATCATGAAAGTTAATTTGTTTCAGTTCTTCAATACAAAAAGTAAACCTCATATATTATGTAGTTATTACAGAGTGATGTATTTCAAGTGTTTTTCTGTTAATGTTGATGATTATGACTTACAGCCAATGAAAACCCAAAAGTCATTATCTCAGTAAATTTGAAGCCTTTGCAGATGTTTGTTAATTATTCCATAGTGTTTAAAAAACGTTCCCTTAGTCTGTTTCAGTAGGCTCCACAATAATGGGGAAGACTGCTGACTTGACAGATGTCCAGAAGGCAGTCATTGACACAGTCTACAAGGAAGGTAAGCCGCAAAAGGTCATTGCTAAAGAAGCTAGCTGTTCAGAGTGCTGTATCCAAGCATATTAATGGAAAGTTGAGTGGAAGGAAAAAATGTGGTAGAAAAAGGTGCACAAGCAACTGGGATAACCGCAGTCTTGAAAGGATTGTTAAAAGGCCATTCAAAAATTTGGGGAAGATTCACAAGGAGTGGACTGCTGCTGGAGTCATTGTTTCGAGAGCCAGCACACACACCCAAGTATTGGGGCGTTTATTGACATACTGTATATATCTGAACATACATTTCAGCAGGCCAACATTTCGGACTTTAAAATCATTTTTCAATCTGGTGTTATAAAGTATTCTAATTTATTGAGATAATGACTTTTGGGTTCTCATTGGCTGTAAGCCATAATCATCAACATTAACAGAAATAAACACTTGAAATAGATCACTCTGTAATGACTTTTACTTTTTGTATTGAAGAACTGAAATGAACGCTTGATAGTCTAATTTTGTGGGAAGCACTTGTATGACAAGTACTGACTGGCATTATATTTGGTGACTATGGCAAGCTGTATCTGGCTAATGTCTACAGTGATAAGCTTCAGGAGATTTGCCAGAGGATGCGAGGCATTAAGCGGCTGCCTGCAGTCTCTTCTCCCATGCTGTATATTGTAATAGATACTAAATAAAGATGCCAAGTGTAATCCATTGGCGTGTTCCATCTTCTCTTGTACATGCTATACTTCTAGGCAATGTGGCTGATGAAACGTGTAGTGTACATGTAACACCAATATTTGTAACGTTGTATATCTTAATTTTATATTTTCATATCCTAGTAAACATCACTGTTGTCCATAGGAGCGGAGTCTGGTATTGTTGCTCAGTTGTATGTATCCCAGTAGTAGACTCGGCCTATTGGGGGTACAGTTTCTGACGGGAACATTGATTATTTTTCTAGCGTCCCATTTCCTGCTCGTTGCCTTATAGTTCTATAAGTAACCTACCAGTGTTTGTTCTCCACTTGACATTTTCTAGCTTCAGGTGCATGTTCTCCACTTGACATTTTCTAGCTTCAGGTGCAGCAGATGCGCAGTGTTATGTGATTGTTTGCAGATTGATATCAGAAGTGGGTTAATGTATTTTGCTGTCCGGACAGACACCGTTCTGGAGTGAGGACACGTTTAATGGTTTTGTTTTTGCCTGTCCCTGCATTGTCCGCACATGACTGCTGCGTGTACATTTAATAGCCTACTGCATAGACCAGATAGCTGCTGTTTGCTCTGTAGAAAGTCCCTGAGCATTGTAAATATTTTGTGACACACAAGTGTTTAAAATGACTGTCCACTTTCAGGCTTTAGAGCTTAATTCTGAGTTTCTCCGTGTGACGGAAATACAGCTAGAAATCGGAGTCTCAGGCGCTCTCAGTGTGATCTGGGTGTTACCAGGCTGGTCATACCAGGGACGGACTGGGACTCAGATTCAGTCCTGGCACTTGAAATCACACAGGCCCATGCTGTCCCCGTCTCCAAGCACCAGATGGGGATTTATTACTAATATTACCCTGGATGCAGGAAAGCAAGATTTACTACAACACCAATATTACTAATGCTAATAGTATTGCTATGTAAGATTAAATAACTGTAGTGCCAGAATAATATTTGGTTATGGTTTGTTGGTATTTGTCTGTAATATTGAAATATTTCCAGCATATTAAATATTAATAATGCCACCATACTGATCACTAAATGGGTTGAGGATAAAATCTATGTAACTTCAGACCTCTGAATCCTCCTACCGCACAATGAGGATTCTCCGGTGTCTGCATTGGAGCGGCCATCATGTGACCACAAGTATGTGATTTTCACACCTCCAGCTACATTCCTACTAATTTGTACCCAGCTTTGCTAATGTCACTTGTGTTGAGCAAGGCCGTGCACGTCTAGTTGGCATGTGACCACATGTATACAAATCTCGTACTTGGGATAACATGATCAGGGACATAACTACAGTACAGTAGGTGCGAGGGTTGCAATGGCACCCAGGCTCTGAAGCCTAGGGGCCCCAAAATTCCCTTTGGCGTATATAAAAAGACCAAGGCTATTAAAGACTTGCAATTATTGGGGGCTGCTTTGAGGCCCACACTGTTCAATTTGCGCCACTGCACATGATCAAACTCGCAGCGCCAACACTGGAGAATCCTCAGCACACGCACTTTGTGAGGATTCAGACGTCCACAATCAGTCACTGCAGACTTTAACTTCAAGCTTGGACACTAAGACTGATATTCATAGAATCATAGAATGGTAGAGTTGGAAGGGACCTCCTGGGTCATCTGGTCCAACCCTCTGCTCAAAGCAGGATTCTCTAAATCATCCCAGACAGATGTCTGTCCAGCCTCTGTTTGAAGACTTCCATTGAAGGAGAACTCACCACCTCTTGTGGCAGCCTGTTCCACTCATTGATCACTCTAAAGGGTATGCCACACTGAACAATATCGCTAACGGGATCGCTAAAAAACGTCACTATTTAGCGATCCCGTTAGCGATGTTGTTCAGTGCGGCAGCTTCCAGCGACGAGCTTCCTGCTGTGATCTCGCTCGTCGCTGGAATCGTTCCGGACCCTATTTTCTCGTCGGCGCTCCCGCTGGGTAAGTATATATCGCTAGTGTGGCACCTTTTCTTAGCGATTTAGCGGTACTTTTGTACCGCTAAGTCGTTAAGAAGATCGCTAACGGCGATAGCGTCGTTAACTATATCGCTAAATGTGGCCGCTTAGCAATATAGAAACAATCCCCGCTAGCGTATCGCATTAGTATGCGTCGTTATCCTGAATCGCTAGCGGGATTGACAGTAAAGGTACTGCCACACTAAACAATCCCGCTAGCGATCGCATTAGTATGCGTCGTTATCGTGATCGCTAGCGGGATTGACAGTAAAGGTACTGCCACACTAAACAAAGTTTTTTTCTAATTTCTAATCTGTCTTCTCCCATTCAGTTTCATCCCATTGCTTCTAGTCTTTCCTTGTGCAAATGAGAATAAAGATGATCCTTCTACAATGTGACAGCCCTTGAGATATTTGTAGACAGCTATTAAGTCTCCTCTCAGTCTTCTTTTTGCAAGCTAAACATTCCCAAATCCTTTAACCGTTCCTCATAGGACATGGTTTGCAGACGGGACACCATTCTGGTCGCTCTTCTCTGAACTTGCTCCAGTTTGTTGGTCTTTTTTAAAATGTGGTGCCCAAAACTGGACACAGTATTCCAGATGAGGTCTGACCAAAGAGGAGTAGAGGGCAATAATGACCTCACGTGATCTAGACTGTATGCTTCTGTTAATACATCCTAGAATTGTAGTTGCCTTTTTTGCTGCTGCATCACATTGTTGATTCATGTTCAGTCTGTGAGCTATTAGTATACCCAAGTCATTTTCACATGTGCTGTTACTTAGCCCTATTCCTCCCATTCTGTATACGCTTTTTTTCATTTTTATTTCCCAGATGTAGTACTTTGCATTTTTTTCCCTGTTAAAAACCATTGTTAGTTGCTGCCCACTGCTCCAGTGTACTTATATATTTTTGAATCATCTCTCTCTTCTCTAGTATTAGCTATCCCTCTTAGCTTTGTGTCATCAGCACATTGAATCAGTTTGACAGTGACCTTATAATGGCAATATTCGTTCTACACCACTGCTATGCAGACCATATATTTGTTTGGATGTATACATTCTCCCTAATTGTCATTCAATTTCCTTTATCCTTTGCATTTGGTCCAGACCACCACGACCTCTTCTTCCACCCATAACGCGTCCCCTGCAAAAATGTGACACACAGATATCTTCACTTTAATAATTTTCCTGAACCCTTCTCACATTCTACCACCTCTACACAAGCCACAACTTGTGATGCCTTATAATAATTCCCCTGTGCCTCCTTTAATAATGCTCCTCCTTGACCTTTTTATAATAATGACCTTGTATTAAAAACAATGACTCCTTGTTTCCCCTAAAAAAATAACAACCCCCCCCCCTTCCCCCATTGTGCCTCCTTAATAATAATGACCCTCAGTGCCTCTTTATTGTAATAATGCTCCTGAGCAGGGGTATACATAGAAATAACAAAAAGTCCATAGGATTTTATCACGACCGTCACAAAGCATATCTATCTCCCAACATTTTAAGAAATTAATTTATTGCAGCGTTTAGTTATATTGCCCCTCCTGAAGCCCCAAAGTTTAGCTCATGATGGCCCTTTCATGACCCCCATAAAGTGTTATGCCCACACAAAGTATGATTGCCTAACAACCTTACACAAAGTACGATGCCACACACAGTAAGACAGCCCCCATACAGTATGTCACCAAGCCCCATAACACAGTATAATGTACCCCATAGACCTCCAGACAGTATAATGTCCAACACAGCCACCCCACACAGTAAGGCCTCTTTAACACTTCAGTCGTTTGGCGTCAGTTAAAATCTGCCAAAGGATGAAAAAACTGTGCAAAAATGGATGCAACGGATCCGATTTAAGGAGAGAGACACTCACTCTCCAGAATGGGTTTTCAACACTTTCTGCATAGAAGAACGGATCCGCTGGCGGATTCGGCCAAAAACTTATGAAGACGGATCCGCCACCCATAGGCGTCTATTATACAAAACGGCAGACTTGGCGGATCCATCATAGTACGCCATTTTGATGCACACAAAAAACGTTGCATGGTACGTTTTAAAAAAAAAAAAAGACTGATGCCAAAATTGACGGATCCGTTATTTGACGGATCTAATGGACGACCATCCGTCAAAATCCGTCACTAATGCAAGTCAATGGGGAAAAAACGGAACCGCCAAAAATTAATTTTTGGCGGATCCATTTTTTTTTTTTCACACTTTGGCGGATTTTGACTGACGTCGCACGACTGAAGTGTGAAAGAGGCCTAAGCAAGTAAACCCACCCCTTCCATCCACTCCACACAGTATGGTAGATTCTGCATTCACTATGGAATTCTCACATTGCCCCAATACTGTTCGGTCCCCCACAACCCCCTATATGATAGTCCCTTCTACCGCACAAAATATAGTGTTGGGCCCCGTGAACACGTTGCGGATTCACTTGCAGATTTTTCCAAATCCGCAGGTAAAATGGCCTGCGTTTTACCTGCGGATTTAGCGCAGATTTGCTGCGGTTTTTCGCGGTTTTACTCCTATAATGGAATAGGTGTAAAAATGCTGCAGAATCCGCACAAAGAATTGACATGTTGCAGATTTAAATCCGCGCGGAAAAATCCACAGCATGTGCACAGCATTTTGTTTTTTTTTTTCCCATTCACTTTCATTGTACTGTACATGACTTCCCCTTAGGGTCTGTGCACACGTTGCGGATTGTGCTGCGGATCTGCAGAAGATCCGGAAGTCATGTACAGTACAATGAAAGTGAATGGGGAAAAAAAAAAACCGCTGTGCACATGCTGCGGATTTTTCTGTGCAGATTTAAATCCGCAGCATGTCAATTCTTTGTGCGGATTCCGCAGCATTTTTACACCTATTCTATTATAGGTGTAAAACCGCAGTAAATCCACACAAAAACCGCAGTAACTCCGCGCTAAATCCGCTGGTAAAATGTAGGTTCCGCAAGTGAATCCGCAACAGGTGCACGGGGCCTTATGGTCCCCCCCCATATAATATGATACACCTCACATCTCCTTATCTATGTTATAATGGTACTCCCAACAACCCCCTATATAGTATGATGGTCTACATTACAGCCCCCAAATAGTATGATGGTCCACATTACAGCCCCTAAATAGTATGATGGTCCACGTTGCAGCCCCCTATATAGTATGATGGGCCTCCCTACAGTACACTATATAGTGTGATGGCCACCCTCCCAAAAAAAAAAAAAAAATCCCTGTACCTGCCTAATCCTGATTCTATTTCTATCCATTCTCACAGTGGATGCTGGCGGTCCAGTGCAGTGACGTCATTGCACCGCCGACATCCCCTGTTGGTGCTGGCCTTGGCAGGTCTCAGACAGAAGGGATGCCTGCGGCCTGCTGGGGTAAGTGACGGAGCCAGCGATTTTGTGCTCCACCACAACTGTTAAGAGTGTGGGCAGCTTGAGAATGCAGTTTAACAGTGTAGCAGAGAAAAGGTGGCCCACAACCAAACAGGCCCTTCTGGAATTTGCCAGATGGCCAGTCCGGCCCTGGGTCCTACCAATTGGTGCTGATGTTGTGAGATTTATTAACACACACCTTCTGGCAATAGACTGGAAATCCCCAGTTGTTAACTTATTCCTCAAGAATATTTAAAAAAACATGTTTTACTGGTCGTCTTTTTCTTATGTGCATACACCCTTTTACTGGAAGATCTTTTAGGAGAGCAAACTGATCCTGTTTAATATTATTTAATTTTACTATTTATGTAAACGGTCTTTAAACAGAGGCCAGGAGAAGAGGCTCCAACAAGATCCAAACCCTGTCAGACCAGCAGCAGTGGAACATGTACCATCTCCTCCAGAAATGCAACAGGATCCAGACAGCCTGCCAGGGAGCCGCTACCCAAGTACCAGGTAGGAGCCATTTGTATCCAAAGTGAACATACAATTTCTACTACTTGCTGAAATCAGGGTCTTTCTACATCGTTCGGCATTCAGATGGGATAGCAAAAAACAATGACCAGTTTCTTTTTTAAGCAATGGGAGCATCCTGAGGACACTTGTTCTCCTGCTAAGGGTCTAAGGTCATTCCCCATTTGGAGTTATTGATTCCACAGTAGTCCACTAGAACACCAACTTGTCTCTTGACTATCCAGAATGTGACTTCCATGGTGAAGTAGGTGAATGTCCTCTACAAGGTGCGTTTTATGGTGACCACTGTCTCTGTTAAACAATGTACAGACTTCTGCAGCCCCTCAATAGGATCTTCTGGGCCTCGTCTCTGTGGCTGTTCACTGTTATTTCTCTGACAGGCTTATCTTGAGTTTGAGTTTCACAGGTTTACCACAACAGAAAGGAGCCAGAAGACAGTAGCATCTGATTTCTCCTACTCCTGCACTAATTAAAAGCACTTAACCTTCTTATTAAACACTCCCCTATATAAACTGGGTCTTGGCTAGCACTAATTGTCAGAGCTAGCTTATGCTGCATGTCTGAAGGAGGTAGTTGGTTATTGGAGAAGGCGTTTGGTGGATTTATCTTTGACTATTGCTCGGTTTTGAGTGTGTGTGATTCCCCTTCTCCTGCTTTGGCTTAACCCCCGTTTTACCTCTGTTTGTGTATATTTGTATGATTGGTATTTTCCTTTTATCTCTGTTCGTATTACCTTGTTGTTCTGGTTGGTGTACTATGGTACACCACTACTCCCCTCTTCCCTGGATGGGGGAAGGGTACAGACCTGAGGGCGGATTCAGAAGCTACGGCAAGGTACATGACCTCGGCATCTTCACAATCGAAAGCAATTCAGGGAACAGGGCAAGCCACGACGCCCCTAGTGTTAGGGATAGGGAAGGAGCCCCTGGTCCTAGGTCACCCGACGAGTCGTGACAATGTGATTGTCAGAAGTGGCTGGTTAGATTGTTGCTCCTTTTGACTCCTACCTAGTGTTGCATAGTGACTAGGGTTGAGCATTCCGATACTGCAAATATCGGGTATCGGCCGATATTGGCTGTATCGGAATTCCGATTCCGAGTTCCGATATTTTCGTCATATCGGATACCGGAATCGGAATGTCACTGTCACTGTCAGTGTCCGTCTGTCGGGTCTGTCAGGAGTCAGCGGCACTTACCCGGCAGAAGATCTCCGGCGGTCACATCCCGGGCTGCTTAATGGCCGCCATCCTCTTCTCCCCGGCGGTCACATGCAGTATCTCGCGATAACTGCAGTGACTGCTGGGTAATCGCGGCCGTAAAGCAGTCCGATGGCTCTGCCTGTCATTGCGATGTAGCAGAGCTGGATCGTCGTGGGACAATCGTTACTATGGACTGCGTCGGACAGGTGGTATACTGTTGGTTTGTTTTTTTTATTTTTTTACAGGAGATCGATGGCGTCGCAGGAATGAGTGTATAATAAAAGAAATGAAAACTGTGTTGTCTCTTTTATTTCATTAAAAGACTTTTTTCTTGCTGTGTCTTTTTTTTAAACATTTAATAACTTTGGGATTAATAATGGATCGGTGTCTTATTGACACCTCTCCATTATTAACCGGGCTTATTGTCACCGTGCAATCAACGGTGACATTAACCCCTTATTACCCGCTTGCCACCGCTACAGGGCAAGTGGGAAGAGCCGGGTAAAGTGCCACAATTGGCACATCTTTTGATGCGCCAAATGTGGGGCTGCTGTAGACTGGTATTATCAGGCTGTTGAGGGCCAAAATCCATGGGCCTTGACAGTCTTTTAATACCAGGCCGCAGCAGTCTGCATTTTACTTGGCTGGTTAACAAAAATAGGGGGGATCCCCACGCCGTTTTTTTTTCGAGGGGATCCCCTATTTTTGTTAACCAGCCAAGCTAAGCAGACTGCTGTGGCCTGGTATTATCAGGCTTGCAAGGTCCATGGATATTGGATCCTTACCAGCCTGAAAAACCAGGCCTCAGCGGTCTGCTTCATCTGGCTGGTTAACAAAAATAGGGGGGACCCCACGCCAATTTTTCAGCTGCAGATGAAGGAAGAGAGCCACAGTATTCATTACTGATGGGTAGGCGGAGCCCCAGATCAGGATGTTACCTCAGATCAAGAGAGTGATGACTGGCTGGCCCCTCCAGCTCGGGCTCCTCCTACTCAGCTCCAGTCTAAGATTTGAGGTCCAGAGGATGGTCGCTGCTAATGCAGCTCCTCAGAAGATTTTATTATTTTAATATTCGGACAGGAGACTTGGATCACTAGTTGGTCTAGAGGTCTCAGGGGTATCAGCGCTGCTGTACCCCAACCTCTCCCTTGGCGGATCTGTATTTACTCAAAGTCCCTGCAGAATCCTTGCCGGCCCTGGGGGATGAGGAGAGCTTCTCTGGCGGGAACGCAAACCACACGTGCGGTCACTGCGTTCTTCGCCCTGGGGGGAAGCATGGGCACTGCGCCAGAAACCCTGAGGGTCCCTGTGGCGCCTTTGGCTGGTGAGTACTCCACACAAATTTTAATAATAATTATGTGTGAGTGCTTTAGCGTCTGAATGAGCAGCGCTATTACTAATGTCAGTATGCTTCAGCGCTGCTGTGACAGCGTTACTACATGTATGTCAGTATGCTTCAGCGCTGCTGTGACAGCGCTACTACATGTAATGTCAGTATGCTTCAGCGCTGCTGTGACAGCGCTACTACATGTAATGTCAGTATGCTTCAGCGCTGCTGTGACAGCGCTACTACATGTAATGTCAGTATGCTTCAGCGCTGCTGTGACAGCGCTACTACATGTAATGTCAGTATGCTTCAGCGCTGCTGTGACAGCGCTACTACATGTAATGTCAGTATGCTTCAGCGCTGCTGTGACAGCGCTACTACATGTAATGTCAGTATGCTTCAGCGCTGCTGTGACAGCGCTACTACATGTAATGTCAGTATGCTTCAGCGCTGCTGTGACAGCGCTGTTACAAGAAGATGTGGTGATTTTTTGTCCGCAGGCAGATAGCTGCAGGACAGAGAGGGAGCAGGAGCGGGGAGAGTTCGCGCTCATTATTTGAGCTAGCAGGGGGCGTGGCCTATCTATCCCGGTCTTTTGAGCAGGAAGACGCGCGCTCTGGCTTTTCTCCTGCGACCCCCTCACTGTGGCGGCCATTACTCAGGCTCCTGGGCTCCTCGGACCGCTCCTCTCCTCATATAGACACCACGGCCAGCTGGGTGAGTGCGGATTCCTCACCCCGCAGCGCAGCGATCGCTATCCTGCAGCTGCAGTCTCATCAGAGACATAAAAATTGGCTGGGGCTCACAAATATATATATATTTTGGTGAGTTTGCAATATTAACCCCTTTGAGGGTTATTTCTACCAGCTAAATTTGCTGACTGAATACCGCTGGGGTAACTCTGCTTGGTGGAGCGTTAACCCTTCAGCGTTTGGAAAAAAAAAAAAAAAAACCGCATAGTTTTTTGCTGGTATTACCGCTTTGACCTGCTCATACAGGTGAGACATGTCTGAACAGAGTTCAGATGCCGCGGATCACGTCCCAGTGCCATTGCGGCAATCAGATACGCAGACCTCCACAGCGTCTAGCGCTGCGGTCGACAGCGGTGGAAAATTGGATGATATCGCTCGATCGATTAATAACTTATCTGACCTTTTAGGTCAATATGTGTCTGCTAATTCCTCTCAGAGGAAGCGACGCAGGCCGTTACCGGCCTCTACACGGAGCGAGTCAGATGTATCTGATATTGGGCAGAGTTCCCCTTTAAATTCGGATGGAGAAATATCCGATTCAGATGCGGACGAGCCGCAGGGGCGTTCCTCTATGACGAAGCGTACGGAGGCATTAATTGAAGCCATGAGAGATATACTACAGTTACCGGAGGAGGTAACTAGTCGTCCTGGTAAATCAGCACGTATTTTCCAGGAGTCCCGTGCTTCGCGCACAACATTGCCAGCTCTGGATGAGCTTAATGGTGTAATAGAGGAGGAACGTCTATGTCCAGATAAGCGTTTTCATGGAACGCATTTCTTTGATACACTTTATCCTTGCTCTACGGAGTTAAAGGCTAATTGGACTTCTGCTCCTGAAGTGGATGTGTCTTTGTCTCAGCTTAGTAAATCCTCTCTACTCCCTATTAAGGGAAAAGCGAGCTTACAGGAGCCTTTGGATAGAAAGGCAGAATTGGCGGCAAAAGCAAGCTATGAGGCTGCGGGTCATGGATTTCGAGCAGTGCTAGGATCCATGTGTGCTGCTAGAGCTTCTCTAAGCTGGTTGGCACGTCTGAAGACGGAGTTGCAAAAATGAATCTCCGTTATCTGAGATACGGGAAACTTGTGAATGGTTAGAAACGGCAGCCTGTTATATCTTTGATGCCGGTCTGGATACGGCATCTCTGCTGGCCAAAGCGCAAGCTTCAGCGGTCACAGTCAGAAGAGCTTTATGGCTCAGACAGTGGGCCGGGGACGCAGTTTCCAAACAAGGGTTGTTGGCCTTACCTTACAAGGGTGGCCATCTTTTTGGATCCGACCTCACAGAGCTGATTTCCAAGGCTAAGGCGAAGGAATCAGCATTACCACAGCGAAGGGCCATGGCCTCGGTGTCCAGTAAGCCTGGTGTTTATAGTGGTCGGCGGTCCTTTCGGGGCCGAGGACGATCTAGTCACTCCTCGTGGGGATCGGGTCGTCCTTCTTTCTCAGGAAAGAAATCCTCTCAGAAAACTCGTACTCCCTGGAAGCAGAGTTTCCGCCAGAACAAGCGGGAACTTGACAAGAAACCCGCAAAGTCGGATTGACGCCAGGGGTCCACTCGAGGATTCTCGAGTGGGGGGTCGCCTGCTTCTTTTCAAGGAGACTTGGATGGCTCGCGTTCCAGATTCCTGGGTAACGCGGATAGTGTCGGCAGGCTATTTCATAGAGTTTGCTTCTCAACCCCCAAATGTTTTTTGTCAATCTCGCGTTCCGTCGGAACCCGAGCTTGTTGTCGCTCTACAGCGAGAGGTCGAATCGCTACTACAAAAGGGTGTAGTGATACCGGTTCCGTCAGAGGACCGAGGGAAAGGTTTTTATTCCAACCTTTTTATAGTTCCCAAAAAGGAGAACAAATTTCGCCCGATTCTGGATCTCAAGCGATTAAACCGGCATGTCCATGCCCGGACATTTCGCATGGAGTCGCTTCGTTCCGTTGTGGCAGCTCTGTCACAGAACGATTTTCTGGTGTCAATCGACATTCGCGACGCCTATTTGCATATTCCCATCGGAAAGGCTCATCAGCGCTTTCTTCAATTTGCCATAGGTCAGAATCATTACCAGTTCGTGGCTCTGCCGTTCGGCTTAGCCTCAGCGCCAAGGGTCTTTACAAAAATTCTGGCGCCCCTCATGGCACTCCTTCGAAGACAGGGGATTACGATTCTCCCTTATCTGGACGATCTTTTGATCGTGGCTTCCTCGGAGGAGGAGGCGTTGACGGCTCGGGATTTGTCTCTTCAGTTTCTGAAAGACTTCGGTTGGCTGGTCAATTGGGAGAAGTCGTCCCTGGAACCATCGAGGACAATTCTCTTTTTGGGAATGCATCTCGACACGTTTCGGTCGGTAGTTTCCCTACCACCAGACAAACAGTCATGTCTTCTTCGACATGTACAGATTATGACATCCTCAACGGCAATGTCCCTACGGAAGTGTATGCGTCTTCTGGGACTGATGGTGGCGTCCATGGAGGCAATTCCTTTTGCCCAGTTCCACTCCAGGACTCTTCAAAGGTTCATCTTGAGTCGATGGAATCAGTCGCAATCGCTGGATTGCAGTGTCACCATTTCTCGCGCGGTGCGGGATTCTCTAGAATGGTGGTTACGTCCAGGGGCATTCTCCCTGGGGAAGTCTTTCCTCCCTCTGAAGTGGTCAGTCATAACCACCGATGCCAGCCTGACGGGCTGGGGGGGTGTTTGGAACAATCTCTGGATTCAGGGGGTATGGTCACCGGAAGAGTCTGTGCTTCCGATCAACATCCTGGAATTGAGGGCGATTTTCCTTTGCCTCCAACATTGGACGGTCCTTTGAGCGGTCTGCCAGTCCGTGTGCAGACAGACAATGCGACGGCTGTCGCGTATATCAATCACCAAGGTGGGACAAGGAGTTCCAGACTCATGGTAGAGGTGTCCCGAATTCTGATTTGGGCAGAGGCCAATGTACCAGCCATTTCGGCGATTCACATTCCAGGGGTTCAGAATATTACAGCGGACTTTCTCAGTCGCAGAAGGATGGATCCCGGGGAATGGAGCCTCCACCCGGAAGTCTTTGCACTACTGTGCTCTCGCTGGGGAACCCCCCAAGTGGATTTGATGGCATCCAGGTCCAATGCCAAGTTACCGACATTCATGTCCAGGTACAAGGACCCGAAGGCGGTGGCGGTGGATGCTCTAGTGGCTCAGTGGGATCAGTTCGAGCTGATCTATGTATTCCCGCCGATATCCTTACTTCCTCTAGTGCTGCGTCGGATCAGACTAGAGAGAATTCCAGCTATTCTGATAGCTCCAGACTGGCCAAGAAGGGTGTGGTTCTCGACAATAATGTCGCTGTTGGCGGCACCTCCGTTTCCACTCCCTCTTCAACCGGACTTGTTGACTCAGGGGCCCGTTTGTCATCCGGACTTGATGTCCCTGCGTTTGACGGCGTGGCTCTTGAGACCGAAATCTTGACCCGTAGAGGTTTTTCAGCCGAGGTCATTGCTACCCTTCGTGCTGCAAGATGTCCGGCTACTTCTAGGATTTACCACAAAATTTGGGAAACCTTCTTTTCGTGGTGTTTGGGGTCTTCTCGGAACCCGAGAAAATTTTCCATTCCCAACCTGTTGGCTTTTCTGCAGCATGGGCTAGACAAGGGTTTGGCAGTTAGCACTCTGAAAGGTCAGATTTCTGCTCTGTCCTTATTGTTCCCGGAGAACCATTGCTTCGAATAGAGACGTGCTCTCCTTTTTCCGAGGTATCTCTCGTAAGTTTCCGCCGCGGAAGGCACCCGTGTCTCCTTGGCGGCTCAACCTTGTTTTGGAGGCTCTTCAGCATAAACCTTTTGAACCTATGGTTTCTGCTAGCCTTTCTTTACTTTCTTGGAAGGTGGCTTTCCTTGTTGCAGTCACTTCTTTGAGGAGAGTTTCTGAATTGGCAGCTCTTTCTTGTTCGCCTCCTTTTCTGGAGTTTTTTCCGGATCGTGTAGTGCTTCGCACTCGGGGTGATTTTTTGCCTAAAGTGGTGTCACAATTTCATGTTAACCAGGATATTGTGTTGCCTTCACTCTGTCCGGATCCGAAGAATACGAAAGAGCGAGATTTACACACATTGGATTTAGTGCGGGCCTTGAAGTTTTATCTATCTATTACTCAAGGTTTTCGTAAGACGGACTCCCTGTTTGTGGTTCCGGCAGGTCGTCGGCGTGGTCAACGAGCTTCCAAGGGTTCTATAGCTCGTTGGATCCGGTCAGCTATTTTGGAAGCTTACCGTCTTCGGGGTGAATCTTGCCCGATTAAGATTCAAGCCCATTCCACGAGAGCTGTGGCTTCATCGTGGGCTTTTCATCAAGGTGCTTCGGCAGTGCAGCTTTGCCGAGCGGCGACTTGGCGCTCTGTCCACACGTTTACAAGGTTTTATAAAGTGGACGTCAGTGCTTCCGCTGATGCAGCCCTCGGACGTAGGGTCCTGCAGGCAGCTGTAGTTTAAAGTTCTGGATGAACTTGTGTTTAGCGCTGGTTGCGCTTTGTTGTTAAGGTTGTTGGGTTTCTGCCTTTTGTTGGTTTTTTCCCACCCTTATTTTTGAACTGCTTTGGGACGTCCCATCAGTAATGAATACTGTGGCTCTCTTCCTTCATCTGCAGCTGAAACACGGATTTTGGTAAAGACTTACCTGTAAAATCCTTTTCAGCGAAGGAAGGAAGAGAGACACAGCACCCTCCCACGGCAGAAGTGTGTTGATGTTTTCAGATGCAGCGCGACCCTTATCTGATAGCGATTATCTGGGCTGAGGTCAGCGCGCTAAGGCTCTGTTCCAGCATCGCCAGCTCATCGCAGTAGTCAGGTTCCGTGAGTAGTACCTGGAACTCTGTGGTTTTTGGCTTTCTTTGCATGCATAACCTGTATCCTTGTGTTTTTTCTCTGAAGTTCCTTCAGAAGGGGTTATGTTGCTCCGCTGGTGATCTTGGCTCTTTTCCTAAAAGCTTTGGTACGACTGGAGCTGAGTAGGAGGAGCCCGAGCTGGAGGGGCCAGCCAGTCATCACTCTTTTGATCTGAGGTAACATCCTGATCTGGGGCTCCGCCTACCCATCAGTAATGAATACTGTGTCTCTCTTCCTTCCTTCGCTGAAAAGGATTTTACAGGTAAGTCTTTACCAAAATCCGTGTTTTTCGAGGGGATCCCCTATTTTTGTTAATCAGTTTCCTCTGACGTCACTGATGGTGTCCCTGGCTGACCTGAAGTGAAAGTGGAAAGCAATCAATTAAGCTTTCCACTTCCTCTCCTGTCAGCCAGGAGAGGAACTCATTCATTTGGGGGTTTACTGTGAGGCTGCAGCATTAGCTGCGGTCCCTGCAGTAAACATTAACCCTTTCTGAAGGATTACACCGTGGGACCTGACTGTGCATTGGATTGGTAAGAATAATTTTGCTTTATTATTTTATTTTTATTACAGGAAATGGTTTTAGCAGGTAAATAAAATATGGTCAAAAACTGTGTGATTATTTCATTAAACTTCTTTTTTATTAAAGTGTGTGTGTTTGATTTTTCTTTCATACAATAGGATTAATAATTGATAGTTGTCTAATTGACAGCTCTCAATTATTAACCTGGCTTAAAGTGACCTTTCAATTGCAAGGTCATTTTAACCCCTTATTAACCCATTCGCCACCGCTACAGGGCAATGGGAATAGACGGGCAAAGTGCCAGAAAGGGCAAATCTAATTAGAGATTTGCCCTTTCTGGGGTGTCTGGGGGCAGATGTTAGTAGCCGGGGGGGGCCAAAAATAATGGTCCCTCTCTGGGCTATTATCTGCCCCCACTCACTGGCTTTGTCTGTCTGGTTGCGAAAATAGGGCGGGAGCCCACGCATTTTTTTTCAGCAATTTTACACTATATATATATATATATATATATATATATATATATATATATATATATATATATATATATATATATATATTTATATATATATATATATATATATATATATAGTTCATACACTTCTACATAGTATAATAGCCGCTAATTCAATTGCCGGCTTTTGTGAAAATGCAGAACCCGACATGAAATGACACTTGGTGTACATAGGGTTAACCATGTCCTTTGCTATCTGATTTTCACAAACAAATCAGTCTATGTGTGCAAAATTTCACACCTGTAGGGGTTAATTAAAGGTGTAAATTCGTAGCAAAAAAGTCCGGTTTTTTTTACAACGAATTTACACCTTTAATTAACCCCTACAGGTGTGAAATTTTGCACACATAGACTGATTTAATTGTTTGTGAAAATCAGATAGCAAAGGACATGAAAAGACATGGTTAACCCTATGTACACCAAGTGTCATTTCATGTCGGGTGCTTCTGTCTTTTCACTGAAGCCGGCTTTACCCGGCAATTGAATCAGAGGATATTTTACTATGTAAAAGTGTATAAACTATACATATATGTATATATATATGTCACAATGACATGTGTGTGTGTGTGTGTGTATATATATATATATATATATATATATATATATATATATGTATTATGTATTTATGTGTGTATATTTAGTGTTTACAAGGAGAGAATGGGTTTTTTTTAGTTCCGATATTTTGTTCCCATAGACTTACATTGGATTTCCGGTATCGGAATCGGGTATCGCCGATATTTTAATGGTATCGGCGATACCATTCCGATTCCGATACTTAGGGATATCGGAAAGTATCGCTCAACACTAATAGTGACATTGAAATTTGGGAATATTGCAATGTAACAAGCTTCCTAAAAGCATGCTGCATTAACCTGAAACTTAAAAGTGCAATTTTTAGAGTTTATTTTTCATACGAATTGTCTGTTTAACCCTTTACTTTAAATTTTTTTTTTGTTTGTTTTTTTTACCTAAAAACCTGAGGCCAATGGAAAATGGTAAGGTATAAATGGCAGTGACTTTTTTTTTTTTCCACATACTGTATAACCTGTTAGATTACATGCTGTTTAGCAATACATGTAAACAAATTATTTTGGAGGAAACCTGAATCCATTAAAACCAGAAGTCAATCACTAACGTGTGTGTGAATAATCGCAATATCCCAGGAATACACAGAATAGGAAATAAGACTTTGCTCCTGTCTCATGACTCTGAGTCACTGAACAAACCTGTACCGCCGATTACAAACACTTCTGATCCTTGGGTGTTCCCTCACACGTAGTATCCAGGACAGGATGATACACCACTGCAGCTAGATGCCTCAGACAATGACTGCATACACTTGCGTAAGTTGTGAAACATGCTCATTCCACTGAAACTAGTTGATGATTCTGCTGAAATACAAAACCTCCCTGTATATAGTAAAGTTGTGCCCGATCAAGTCGCTCCAGATCTACTCGAATGATCTGACTGACTTTACGGCAGAATATATTCCTGTGTAACGTCTTACCCCGTGCCACCTCTGCTTATATGGTTATGAAGTACCTAATGATATTGATGGTCTTACATGATGGTCCAACAGCCAGAAATCAAGTTTTTAAAATTATATGCAAATCAGGCTAAAAGTGCCTTGGGGTGTAACTATGTATTCCCTGCTCCACAGCCCTCCTATGTATTCCTGGACTAGTAGTACCTTCCTGTGACTGGTGATTGATTTATTCTAGAATATATGCACACATTCAGTATTTACACCAGATTCTTGCGTAACAGGAAAAATTGCTGTGTAAAATGTGAGACTTTCCATTCATTTGGGTGAAAAAATGCTTCAAAAACACTAGAAAAATATTTAGACTTGAGAGTCCTCAGTGGTTGATACCTTTTAATGGCTAACTGAAAAGATGGTAACAAATTGCAAGCTTTCGAGACTACTCCGGTCTCTTCATCAAACCATCTTTTCAGTTAGCCATTAAAAGGTATCAACCACTGAGGACTCTCAAGTCTAAATATTTTTCTATCTACTGGCTAACACGGTACGAAGATACACATCTTTCCTATATCAAAAACACTAAAAATTGAAGATTTGAAACTACTTCAAATATTCAAGGAAAAAAATAATCACGTACATTAGACTAAAACTCATTGACTTTGTGTTTTTGCTGTGAAAAGTCATGATGTTAAAGCCATTTACCATCAGTTTTAATCAGAGGAGGGACTGCGGAGCCAGAAGTGCAGTGTTACGCTCCAGTGCACTTCCAGCTTAATTTGGATATATCTTTCAGAAAAGTGATTTCTCTCCACGATTTTTAGATCGGTCAATGCTTTGTCCCAATGAACTACATAACACAAATCGTTTGGTAATCTGTCTACATCATTGACAAGCTATGTCTTTACAGTACACAAAGCCGGCCTCCGACGTGAATATGCTGGGGGAGATGATGTTCGGGTCTGTGGCAATGAGTTACAAAGGTTCCACCTTAAAGATTCACCTAATCCGGTAAGTGTCCCGAGGCGAACGTTGCCTGATGTTCTGCCTAAACTCCAGGAATGCGGAGCAGAATGGAAGACGCACCTGTTACAGATCTTGTCTAAGAGGCAGGAAACCTGAATTGTGGCAATTATTGCTGCTGCCCCCAATCTCAGAGAGGGCGTTATATTTCCTCCAGATTTCTGATCTGAAACTGGGATACGGGCAATGAGTCAAGTAGTGAAATCATGCGCAAATATTTAGTCATGGTTTCCATGGCACCAAAGATATGACTACCGTCAGGGAAGTAGTTCAGTTGTGGATCAAGATTGAATGCAAAACTTGGTGATAACAGCACTAAAATATAAAGGTGATACAGAAGTTTATTTGCCATATTGGTGTAAGACGTGAGCTGCACACTGAAATGAGAAGATTGGACATGGACTTTTCTGGGGAGATGTCACCAACTATCCATAATCTGATTGGACAGGGTACAATCCACTGACTAGTTGCTACAGTCGTATAATCTTAGAGAATTGATGGCCCATATACAGTTCTATGAAGGAGATGCTTCTAGCTTCACTGCTAGATGTCCATGGCCACTTTATGTTTCCAAAAGAAACGCTACATGGCGACGTTCTTGTTATTCAAGTAGAAATGCTCCATAATTGGTATTTCTTGGGTCATACAAGTATTTACTAAAACAGGCCTGACAGAAAATACTTGCCTTTATGGTCAGTTATATTGTGCATGAGTGGGGCATAAAAAGTGCCTATAATGCACGCTACATCATCTGAGTGTCAGAGCGGAGCCTTGTGACCAGATCAGGCCTGTCTTGCTGTTTTGTCAACACGTTTTTCCCTTTGAATACAATTGAAGAATTGAGTCGTCTGTTTTCACATTCCCCAAAAGAAAATACTAAAAATGAAGGTGACGTTTGATGCATTGGGGATAGGATATGGATGAGGAGACTATGCATATCCAACTTATACTCGAGTGAATACGTTTTTACGTTTTTGTTTGTGGTAAAATTAGGTGCCTCCACTTATACTAGAGTATATACTGTGTCTGTTATGACTCCGTGACTGCACAGAAAATGAAATATATGTTGTGTGTGTGTGTGTGTGTGTGTGTGTGTGTGATGTATATACTGCTCAAAAAAAATAAAGGGAACACTCAAATACCATCCTATATCTGAATGAATGTAATATTCTCCATGAATACTTTGTTCTGTACAAAGTTGAATGTGCAAAATCACACAAAAATCATCAATGGAAATCAAATTTATTAACCAATGGAGGCCTGGATTTGGAGTTGCCCACAAAATTAAAGTGGAATGTATTGTCCTTTAAAAGAAGTCAAAATGACAAAATGATGCTCAGTAGTGTTTGTGCCCTCAGCGTGCCTGTATGACCTCCCTACAACACCTGGGCATGCTCCTGATGAGGCGGCGGATGGTCTCCTGAGAGATCTCCTCCCAGACCTTGAATAAAGCATCCGCCAACTCCTGGACAGTCTGTGGTGCAACATGACGTTGGTGGATAGAGCGAGACATGATGTGCTCAATCGGATTCAGGTCTGGGGAACAGGCAGGCCAGTCCATAGCTTCAATGCCTTCATCTTGCAGGAACTGCTGACACCCTCCAGCCACATGTGGTCTGGTATTTTCCTGCATTAGGAGGAACCCAGGGTCAACCGCACCAGCATATGGTCTCACAAGGGGTCTGAGGATCTCATCTCAGGAACCTAATGGCAGTCAGGCAACCTCTGGCGAGCACATGAAGAGCTGTGCGGCACTCCAAAGAAATGCCACCCCACACCATTACTGACCCATCTGCCAAGCTGGTCATGCTGAAGGATGTTGCAGGCAGCAGATCGCTCTCCACGGCGTCTCCAGACTCTGTCATGTCTGTCACATGTGCTCAATGTGAACCTGCTTTCATCTGTGAAGAGCACAGGGCGCCAGTGATGAATTTGCCAATCCTGGTGTTCTGTGGCAAATGCCAAGCGTCCTGTACGGTGTTGGGCTGTGAGCGCAACCCCCATCTGTGGACGTCAGGCACTCAGACCATCTTCATGGAGTCTGTTTCTAACCGTTTGTGCAGACACATGCCCATTTGTGGCCTGCTGGAGGTCATTTTGCAGGGCTCTCGCAGTGCTCCTCCTGTTCCTCCTTGCACAAAGGTGGAGGTAGTGGTCCTGCTGCTGGGTTGTTACCCTCCTACGGCCCCATCCACGTCTCCTGGTGTACTGGCCTGTCTTCTGGTAGCGCCTCCAGGCTCTGGACACTACGCTGACACACAGCAAACCTTGCCACAGCTCGCATTGATGTGCCATCCTGGATGAGCTGCACTACCTGAGCCACTTGTATGGGTTGTAGAGTCCGTCTCATGCTACCAGGAGTGTGAAAGCACAACCAACATTCAAAAGTGACCAAAACATCAGCCAGAAAGCATTGGTACTGAGATGTGGTCTGTGGTCCCCACCTGCAGAACCACTCCTTTAATGAGTGTCTTGATAATTGCCAATAATTTCCATCTGTTGTCTATTCAATTTGCACAACAGCATGTGAAATTGATTGTCAATCAGTGTTGCTTCCTAAGTGGACAGTTTGTTTTCACAGAAGTTTGATGTACTTGGAGTTATATTCTTTTTAAGTGTTCCCTTTATTTTTTTTTGAGCAGTATATATGTATGTGTGTATATATACAGGGCCGGTTTTAGGCAAAGTGGGGCCCTAGGCAAAATTTAAAATGGGGCCCCAAATGTTAACACATTGCACATCACACAGAAGCATTTCGGTTGTATTTAGATGCGCTGAGTTCAGGACGCTAAATGAGTGTGATCGACAATATTGAAATCGTTCAACACTTGTTTCCCGGCCTCTTTCCACCGTCTGAGAAAGAGTGATGGGAACCGAACAATCACTATTAGATCAAGAATAGATCTTCATACAGTATCATGTTATTGGCAGCACATCTACAGTTTACACCGGCTGCTGAGAACAATGATTTTTGTTCCGGCATAAACAATCCAATCACTCGATGAATATGCAGCATTTTGCTTGTTTAGTATGATACACCCCATAGTCCTCCATATATTATAATGTGCACCACAGGCCTCCATATTGTAAAATGCACACCCCATAGTCCTCCATATTGTAAAATACACTCCCATAGTCCTCCATATTGTAAAATACACTCCACATAGTCCTCCATATAGTATAATACACTCCCCATAGTCCTCCATATAGTATAATACCCTCCCTATAGTCCTCCATATAGTATAATACACTCCTCATAGTCCTCCATATATTAAAATACTGTCCTCCATATAGTATAATCCACTGCCTTAGTCATCCATATAGTACAATTCACTTCCCATAGTATAATGCACCCCATAGTTCTTCATATAGTATAATGTATTCCCCACAGTCCTTGATACAGTATAATGCAGCCCACATATAGTATAATGCAACCATTCCACAGAGTATGTCAACCCCCCATAGAATACAATGTAGCCCTCATATAGTATAATGCAGCCCCCATAGAATATAATGTAGCCCACTCATAAAGTATAATGAAGCCCCCATACAATACAATGCAGCCCCCATAGAATACAATGTAGCCACCTCATATAGTATAATGAAGCCCCCTCATAGAGTATGATGCATTCACCCCTCATAGAATAAAATACAGCCCCCATAGAATATAATGTAGCCCCGAATATAATGTAATACAGCCCGCCTCACCATAGAATATAATGTAGCCACCCATAGTATATAACACAGCCACAAAGTATATAACACAGCCTCCCCCATAAAATATAATATACCTCCAATAGTATATAGCGCGGCCCGCATGGTATATAGCGCGGCCCATATAACACAGCCCTCATCTCTCACAGACGCCGGTATAGTTCAAAGCAGCGGCGGGGGGATTCGGCGCTGGGGGCAGACGGGCCCCTCTCCCTCTGCGTGATGTGCTGCTAGCTGGTGGCCCCTTGGAGAGCGGGGACCCTAGGCAGCTGCCTGGTCTGCCTGCCCCTAACGCTAGCCGTATGTATGATGTATGTATATCCATCCATATCCCCAGGTGTACAGTTTGGAGACACAATAACTTTGATTTATCTTCCATTTTTCTTTAGGTGTCCTCTTCAGCTCATGATTAGTAAAGTGTTCTCTGCTAAAGTCGGCGGTTTCAGCACCAGCACGTAAGAAATATGTACTGACCTGTGATTAATATGCAATTCTCCCCTCCTTTCTAATTATATTAAAGTGGTTCTCCACTGCTTGGTCAATACCCAGGTTTCCCACTACTGTATACATTTTCGGTGCAGCAGCTCTCATTTCATCCTGATGTATGTGATTCGTCCAAATGTGGGGAGAGTAAATCTAGCGCTCAGTCCGAGTAGTGAACAACCCCTTTAACAGTATAGTAGTATTCCCTCCCAGGTTTATACATGCATGCATACATCTCAACTGACACTCGTGAAATAAATGTTTTTCTCTTGAATAAGGCTTAATTCAGACTGCTGTGACTTCTCATAAACATAAGCCAATTTTCTTCAGGTTGTCTGTTTCTACCAAAAGACTCAAGGATGTTGTGATGTCTTTTTGTTCTAGCATGACAATCATGATTAGACTACGTCTAAGGTTGGGATCACACAAGCGAGAAACTCGCATGATTCTCGTGCGAGTCTGTCGCATGACCACCAGGCGCTGCCTCCGGCTCTCGGACCGGAGCGTGCGGCTTCATTTATTTCTATGCAGCCGCACTCCGGTCCGAGTGCCGCAGGCAGTGCCGGGTGGTCATGCGAGAGACTCACATGAGAATCTTACGAGTTTCTCACATGTGTGATCCTGGTCTAAGGCAGATTCCCACACAAATTGTCATGAAGATGTCACGCCCCCATCCCAAACTACTTGTACAGTCATGGCCAAAAGTTTTGAGAATGACACAAATATTAATTTTTACAAAGTCTACTGCTTCACTTTTTCTAATGGCAATTTGCATATACTCCAGAATGTTATAAAGAGTGATCAGCTTAACAGCAATTATTTGCAAAGTCAATATTTGGCTAGAAAATGAACTTTATCCCCCAAAACATATTTCAACATCATTGCAGCCCTGCCTTAAAAGGACCAGCTAACCTCTTTTCAGTGATTGCTCCATTAACACAGGTGTGGGTGTTGATGAGGACATGGCTGGAGATCAATCTGTCATGATTAAGTAAGAATGACACCACTGGACACTTTAAAAGGAGGCTGGTGCTTGGCATCATTGTTTCTCTTCTGTTAACCATGGTTATCTCTAAAGAAACACGTGCAGTCATCATTGCAATGCACAAAAATGGCCTAACAGGGAAGAGTATCGCAGCTAGAAAGATTGCACCTCAGTCAACAATCTATTGCATCATCAAGAACTTCAAGGAGAGAGGTTCTATTGTTGCCAAAAAGGCTTCAGGGCGCCCAAGAAAGACCAGCAAGTGCCAGGACCGTCTCTTAAAAGTGTTTCAGCTGCGGGATCGGGCTACCAGCAGTGCAGAGCTTGCTCAGGAATGGCAGCAGGCAGGTGTGAGTGCATCTGCACGCACTGTGAGGCGGAGACTCTTGGAACAAGGCCTGGTCTCAAGGAGGGCAGCAAAGAAGCCACTTCTCTCCAGAAAAAACATCATGGACAGACTGATATTCTGCAAAAGGTACAGGCAGTGGACTGCTGAGGACTGGGGTAAAGTTATTTTCTCTGATGAATCCCTTTATCGATTGTTTGGGACATCAGGAAAACGCCTCATTCGGAAAAGACAAGGTGAGCACTACCACCAGTCTTGTCTCATGCCAACTGTTAAGCATCCTGAAACCATTCATGTGTGGGGTTGCTTCTCAGCCAAGGGAATCGGCTCTCTCACAGTTTTGCCTAAAAACACAGCCATGAACAAAGAATGGTACCAGAATGTCCTCCAAGAGCAACTTCTCCCAACCCTCCAAGAGCAGTTTGGCGATCAACAATGCCTTTTCCAGCATGATGGAGCACCTTGCCATAAAGCAAAGGTGATAACTAAATGGCTCAGGGAACAAAACATAGAGATTTTGGGTCGATGGCCTGGAAACTCCCCAGATCTTAATCCCATTGAGAACTTGTGGTCAATCATCAAGAGACGGGTGGACAAACAAAAACCTAAAAATTCTGACAAAATGAAAGCATTGATTGTGCAAGAATGGACTGCTATCAGTCAGATTTTGGTCCAGAAGTTGATTGAGAGCATGCCAGGGAGAATTGCAGAGGTCCTGAAGAAGGATCAACACTGCAAATATTGACTTGCTGCATTAACTCATTCTAACTGTCAATATAAGCTTTTGTTACTCATATGTTTGCAATTATTATATTTCTGTCTGTGATAAAAACATCTGTCAAAACATAAAAACCAGAGGGCAGCAGATCATGTGAAAATATAATATTTGTGTCATTCTCAAAACTTTTGGCCATGACTGTATGTGCATGTAGCGTTTTCAAAGACAAGTTGAGCATTTCCTCTTGCATGGCCAGTCAAAAGAACGAATTGTAGATCTATTCCCTGTCTAATATGCAGACAGGAGGAATTCCATCTCTGTCTCTCTATCACAGGTTTAGAAGCATTATTAGTATGGAAGATATAATTCTGAAGTACTAAGCAGTGTAGCTGTGAATCCAGAATTAAGGTTGGATAAATGGCAGAACAGGCAGATGCTGCTTGTAATTGCTTCTCCCTTTACACTTTTAAGGGTACGTTCCCACGGTCAGTAACCAGCAGCACTTTGAACGCAGCACATGTCCGCTCTGTGCAAAGCGCTGCCGGCTTTTGAACTCGGGTGATTCCACATTTGTTCATTGAACCGTGCGGAATCACCGCATCCTATTCATTGCACTGGTGATATTTATCTTGCGGAGACTAGTGTCTCCTAGTTAAATTGACATGCTGCAGTCTGGAAAGACGCGCCACATGTGCGTCTCCGCAGAGAAGCTGCGGGTGTCGGTGCACACATAGTGGGCATGGGATTTCTTGAAATCCTATCCACTATGCTGTAACATCTGGCTGCTGCAGGTTGGATACTGTGGATGTACACAGCGTCCAACCCGCAGCGTTTATGGACCGTGGGAACATACCCCAGTAGCAGCTGTAATCGGATACTATAATGAGCTGGCAGAATGTCTTGCTGTCAGACTGTTTTGAGCTATTTTCCAGAGTGCATGAAGTGCGGGAGGCAGTGGCTCATAAGTGGAGTAGGCATAGCTCTGTAAAGAAATATTGCAAAGTTGTTCACTTGTACGCTTCATTTATGCAAAATTTGACTGAGCCGCAGTGACAATTTAAGTGTTAGAGCCCCTTCATTCTAGCTATTGAAAGTTGTCACCATCCGTAGCATGTTGTTTTTAGTAAAACCTAGAATTTTCTTACCAGTTTAGGCTCACCATAGGATTTTGCCCTTTTATTAACATCAGACAAACTTTTATCTGTAGACATTCGCACCATCACAAGGTGTTCGAGGTCGCAAAATTCACTAAGGGTATGTGCAGACGTTCAGTAATCGGCAACACTTGGCACAGCACGAGTCCGCTGCGTCCAAAGTGCTGCCGGCTATTAAACGCAGGTGATTCCGCATGTGTTGTTGAACTGTGCAGATTCGCCGCGTCCGATACATTGTATGGGTGAAATTATCTTTTGGAGACTTGTGTCTCTGTAAGATAGACATGCTGCGGACTGGAAAGATGTGTCTCATGTCTGTTTCCACAGGTGATCCGCGGGCGTCTGTGGATGCATAGTGGACATGAGATTTCTTGAAATCGCATCCATTGTGCTGTAACATCTGGACGCTGCGCAAGTACGCAGTGTCGAACCCGCAGCGATTACTGTCTGTGTGTACCTACCCTAACAGGACATTGAGTTGGAGCAAAAATCCTGTAATAAATTACTAAAATTCTTCAGATTTTGTATTCGTTTAGCCTGATGAAGAGACCTGAGTAGTCTCGAAAGCTTGCAATTTGTTACCATCTTTTCAGTTAGCCATTAAAAGGTATCAACCACTGAGGACTCTCAACTCTAAATATTTTTCTATCTACTGGCTAATACGGTACAAAGATCATCTTTACTGTATTAAAATTCACCTCACACTTGTCTGACCGAACCATTTGTAAAGTGTACTTGCATGTTTGTATTGGAAGAGCGATCTGCACCTCTGTCTTCATTTTAGTTACTGAAGTTTAGTTGAAGGAAATCTTAAAATATCCCCAGGAGCTTATGCAAGTGCTGTGTGCGTTTTACCTAGAGGAATTGGTCTCCTGTTCTAATGGAACTGTCCTGGAATACATATTGGCCCTGACTTGTCAAGATCGGCTGGCCGCCCCCCTAGCCTGGCTTGGTGAAGAGGGGGTGCTGAAGTCAGAGGCTTCTGGTTTATTAAGAGGCACACACCTCTTAACGACTCGGGTACACTTCAAGTGGTGTATGCGCCTCGACACAAAATGGGGATTAAGATTTGTGGCGTAAAAAACACTCCCTCATTGTGAATCTGACGAATGGAGGATGCCATGCTCCTGTGCCACCCCAGCACTGCCCACTTCTGGAAGAGTGATGCAAAAATGGCTTGAGAATTCCATAAGTCACAAAATCTTGCTGCAGCCTCTCATTGTGCCAAAATTTTCCAGTTTTCAACTTTGTATGCCAGAATTCGAAAAGCTCCCGTTGCCACCCCTCCTAAAGCGTTGCTGTGTTATGGAAACTGCGATAATTTCCCAAATCTTTTTATATTAAGTTGGCAACAATGCGAGACATTTATCCAATACTTCATGTACTTGGAGGCTATCAAGTTAAATAAAATATTTAGTTTCAGCAGCAGATTGGAAGGAAGAGAGACACACTAGTCATTACTAGTGGGTAGGCGGAGCCCAGATAGGATTGACACCTCAGATTAAAAAAGTGTTGACCGGCCCCTCCAGCTCGGGCTCCTCCTACTCCTGCTTCTCCAGTCTAAAATTTGAGGTCTCAGAGGATGGTCGCTGCTGGAAGCAGCTCCTCAGAAGATTTTTTTATTTTCATCGGACAAGAGACTTGGATCACCAGAAGTGGTCTAGAGGTCTCAGCGCTGCTGGACTCCCACCTCTCCCTTGGCGGATCTGTACTACCCTGTATGGTGGTCCCTGCAGAACCCTGCCGGCCCGGGGGGATGAGGATGGCTTCCCTGGCGGGGACGCAAACCGCGCATCTGGGGTCACTGCGTTCCCCGCCCTGGGGGGAAGCGATGGGCACAGCGCCACAAACCCCTGGGGGTCCCTGTGGCGCTCGGCTGGTGAGTACTCCACATTTTTATTAATGTGTGTGAGTGATTCAGCGACTGCTGCGGCAGCCGCTGTTACATGTATACATGTCGGTGACTAGTGTCTTTTGTCCGCAGGTTGATGCCTGCAGGACATAGGAGCGGGGGAGAGAGGAGTTGCGCGCCTTTTTATTTGAATTTTCGCGCCGCTCTGAGCGCGCGCTTTACTGCTGTCTCCTTTTCCGGCTTCTCTCATGGAGCACATCGGAGTCACAGCGCGGCGGCCATTACTGAAGCAGGCTGAAAGCTTCCTCGGGCCTTTCTCTCTCCTCCCCTCCCGACATCGCTACACCGTGACCAGCTGGGTGAGTCGCTTCTACCCGTCTGGGCAGAAGCTTAACCCCCTCACCCCCACAGCGCAGGGCGCCTTTCTGAGGCACAAATGAGTGGCAGATAGCGCTGTACTGCAGCTGTTATCGCATAAGGGGCTCGTACACTCTTTTCAATAATAATAAAGAGGTTGTGGGGAGTCTGCGACATTAATACTGCCACTATACGTTCCCGCTAACGATCCCGATAACGACGCATACTAATGCGATCGTTTGTGTGATCGTTTTAATGTCGCTAGTAGCTGCCAATCTGGGCGATCTCATTAACGACGCATAAGCGGTTAGCGATCCCCTTTACGAATTTGGCGGTCATTGCGATATACAAGCGCAATTTTTTAGCGATCTCGTTGAACGTTTCTTGTTTAGTGTGGCATAGCTGCCCTGCAGCTGCTGCCTTATAAGAGGCACTTGGGGCTCGCAACTTTAACCCTTCTTAGGCGGTTAACTCTTAATGGGGGACAGCTGGGGTAGCTCTCTCTTTAAGAGCTTTAACCCTTCAGCGTTAGTTTTTTCTTTAAGAAACACACTGTTCTAGTTACTGACAGGTTTAACTGCCTTACTGTGCAAGGACATGTCAGATGCGGACCGTCTCCCAGATCCGCTACAGGATCAGTCTCGCGTATCTGACACGCGGACCTCGACGGCGTCATGCGCAGCGGTCGGAGGTTCCAGTGGTGTCAAAATGGAGGCCCTCGCTAGTTTCTATTGATGGCCTGTCTGACCTTCTAGGTTATTGGGTGTCAGCTAGATCCTCTGAAGGAAGCGACACAAACCGGTGCCTTCCTTCCCGCGTAACGAAGATGTCCGATTCGGACAAGGAGGATCGGCAGGGACACTCTGCCTCTCTTATGGGCCGTACAGAGACTTTTATTGGAGCCATGAGGGCGTTACAGTTACCGGAGGAGGTAACTAGACGTCCTGGTAAGTCGGCCCGGATGTTTCAGGAGTCGCATAGGTCGCGATCGGCTTTACAAACTGTATCCGTGTTCTACGGAGTTGATTGATAATTGGATCCCTTCTCCTGAAGTGAATGTCCCTTTATCCCAGCTTAGCAAATCTTCCTGGTAAAGGGAAGGCGAGTCTGCAGGACCCGCTGGACAGAAAAACGGAGATGGCAACAATATCCATCTGCGAGGTCGCGGGTCATGGATTCAGTATTAAGGATCTATGTGTGCTTGTAAAGTTTCCCTGAGCCGGTTGGACCGTCTACGGACGGTGTGGCAAGGTGGATTCCCCTCTATCGAGGTAGATGGGCTTTTCAAGTTGTTGGAGGATACTGCGTCACCTCGGCAGTCACAGTCAGAAGAGCACTGTGGCTTAGACAGTGGAGACGCGGTTTCCAAGCAGGGTTTGCTATCTTTAGCTTACAAGGTGGTCAGCTATTTGAATCTGACCTCACGGAGCTGATTGCCAAGGCAAAGGCAAAAGAAACAGCTTTACCGCAGCGCAGAGCTGTGACTTCTGCGTCTGGCAGGACTAGTGCCGGTAGTTGTCGGCGGTCCTTTCGGTCCAGGGGATGATTCGGTCAACCCTCTGGGGGTTCGGGTCGTCCCTCTCTTTTTTTTTTTTAAAAAAAAAAAAAAAGGAATTCTCAGAAATTCCGCATACCCTGGAAACAGAACTTCCGTTAAGACAAGCGGGAAGCTGGCAAAAAGCCCGCTAAGGCGGACTGACGCCTGGGTCTCACTCGAGCGCTCTCGCGTGGGGGGTCGTTTACTCCAATTCAAACCGACTTGGGTTTCCCGCGTGTCGGATGCCTGGGTGACACAGGTTGTGTTGGCAGGCTACTTCATAGAGTTTCTTTCTCGACCCCCAGACAGTTTTTTTTTTGTCAACCTCGCGTTCCGTCAGAGCCCGAGCTTTTTGCCGCTCTACTGCGGGAGGTAGATTCCCTTCTGCAGAAAGGTGTGGTGGTGCCGGTTCCGCCGGGGAAGAGTGTTTTATTCTAACCTCTTTGTGGTCCCCAAAAAAGAGGACAAAATTCGGCCCATTCTGGATCTCAAAAGATTGAATCGGCATGTCCACGCCAGGAAATTCCGCATGGAGTCGCTTCGCTCCATTTTGGCGGCCCTGTCGCAGAACGCTTTTTTGGGTGTCAATCGACATTCGCGACGCTTATTTGCACTTCCCAATCGGAAGGGCCCACCAACGCTTCCTTCGTTTTGCCATAGGTCAGGACCTTACCAGTTTGTGGCTCTGCCATTCGGGTTGGCCTCAGCGCCCAGAGTTTTTACAAAAATTCTGGCGCCTCTCATGGCAATTCTTCGAAGACAGGGGGTTTCGATTCTTCCCTACCTGGACGACCTTTTGATTGTGGCGTCCTCAAAGGAGGAGGCAGTGACTGCTTGCAATCTATCCCTTCAGCTCCTGAAGGACTTTGGGTGGCTGGTCAGCTGGGAGAAGTCGTCTCTGGAACCGTCGCAGTCAATCCTGTTTTTGGGATGTATTTCGACACGGTACGAGCAGTGGTGTCTCTGCCTCCAGACAAGCAAGCATGTCTCCTTCGACATGTACAGGTTATGAAGTCTTCGACAGCGATGTCCCTTCGAAGGTGTATGCGCCTTCTGGGTTTGATGGTGGTCCATGGAGGCACTTCCGTTTGCCCAATTTCATTCCAGGGCTCTCCAAATGCTCCTTTGGAACCGTTGGGATCGATCGCAGGTTTCGCTGGATTGCAGTGTCATCATCTCCCACAGGGTGCGAGAGTCTCTAGGATGGTGGTTACGTCCGGAAGCGTTATCCCTGGGGAAGTCTTTCCTCCCTCCGAGGTGGTCGGTCATAACCACCGATGCCAGCCTGACGGGCTGGGGAGGTGTCTGGAACGATCTCTGGATTCAGGGAGTATTGTCGTCGGAGGAGTCTGTCCTGCCGATCAACATCCTGGAATTGAGGGCATTTTTCCTTTGCCTCCAACACTGGACGGTCCCTTCAAGCGGTCTGCCAGTCCGAGTGCAGACAGACAATGCGACGGCGGTCGCGTATATCGACCATCTAGGCGGGACAAGGAGTTCCAGGCTCATGGTGGAGGTATCTCGGATCCTGGTATGGGCCGAGACCAGAGTGCCAGCCATCTCTGCGATCCACTTTCCAGGAGTTCAGAATCACGGCAGACTTTCTCAGTCGCGAGAAGATGGATCCCGGAGAATGGAGTCTTCATCCGGAGATTTTTGCACTGCTGTGCTCCCGTTGGGGAACTCCCCAAGTGGATTTGATGGCATCCAGGTTCAATGCCAAGTTACCAACTTTCATGTCCAGGTACCCGAAGGCTGTGATGGTGGATGCTCTGGTGGCTCCGTTGGACCAATTCGAGCTAATCTGTGTTCCCACCGATACCTTTACTTCCTCTGGGGTTGCGTCGGATCAGACTGGAGAGAATCCCGGCTATGTTGATAGCCCCAGATTGGCCAAGGAGGACGTGGTTCTCGACACTGGTGTCGCTTCTGGCAGCGCCTCCTTTTCCACTTTCTTTTCGCCCGGACCTGTTAACCCAAGGGCCTGTTCGTCATCCGGACCTGAAGTCTCTGCGTTTGACGGCGTGGCTCTTGAGACCGAAATATTGACCGTCAAGGTTTTTCAGCCAAAATCATTGCCACTTTGCGGGCTGCCAGAGGTCCGGCTACTACTAGGATTTATCACAAGTCTTGGGAAGCCTTCTTTTTGTGGTGTTCGGGTTCTTCAAGGAACCCGAGGATTCTTTCCATTCCCAATTTGTTGGCCTTTTGCAGTACGGGCTGGACAAGGGTTTGGCAGTTAGCACTCTGAAGGGTCAAGTTTCTGCCCTGTGTTTGCTTTTCGGAAGGCTATCGCCTCGCGTAGGGACGTACGTTCCTTTTTTCGCGGGGTAACCCGTCAGTTTCCGCCGCGGAAGGCACCTGTGTCTCCTTGGCGGCTCAATCTTGTATTGGAGGCTCTTCAACAGGGCCTTTTGAGCCTATGAACTCTGCTAGCTTTTCTTTGCTATCTTGGAAGGTTGCCTTTCTAGTGGCGGTCACCTTTTTGAGAAGAGGTTTTCTGAGTTGGCGGCTCTTTCTTGCTCGCCTCCTTTCCTGGAGTTTCATCCGGATCGCGTAGTACTTCGCACACGGGGCGACTTCCTACCTAAGGTGCCCTCGCTCTGTCTGGAGCCAAGGAATGCGAAGGAACGGGCCTTGCACAAATTGGATTTGGTGCGGGCTTTGGAGTTCTATTTGTTTATTACTCAAAATTTTCGGAAGTCAGAACTCTGTTTGTGATTCCAGCAGGTCGTCAGCGTGGTCAACGAGCTTCCAAGGACTCTATAGCTCGTTGGATTCGGTCGGCCATTTTAGAGGCTTACCGACTTAAGGGCGAACCTCGCCCGATTAAGTTTTCGAGCTCCCTCCACGAGGGTTGTGGGTTCATCGTGGGCCTTTCATCAAGGGGCCTCAGCAGCTCAGCTCTGCCGGGCGGCGACCTGGCGCTCCGTCCACACGTTTTACAAAATTTTATAAGGTGGACGTTAGTGCTTCCGCTGATGTGGCCTTAGGACGTAGGGTCCTGCAGGCGGCTGTAGTTTAAAGTTCTCGTTAACTTGTGTTTAGCGCTGGTTGCGCATTTACTTAGGTTGTTGGGATTCTGCCTCTTTTGGTTTTTTCCCACCCTTAATTTTTGGACTGCTTTGGGACGTCCCACTAGTAATGACTAGTGTGTCTCTCTTCCTTCCAATCTACTGCTGAAAGACGGATTTTGGTAAGAACTTACCTGTAAAATCCTTTTCAGCGAAGGAAGGAAGAGAGACACAGCTCCCTCCCATGGCAGAAGTGTGTTGTTTTCAGATGCGGCGTGACCCTTCTCTGATAGCGATTATCTGGGCTGAGGTCGGCGCGCTAAGGCTCTGTTCCAGCATCGCCAGCTCATCGCAGTAGTCAGGTTCAGTGAGTAGTACCTGGAACTGTGTGTTTTTTTTCCTGTTACATACATAACCTGTATTCTTGTTTTTTCTCTGAAGTCCTTCAGAAGGGGTTATGTTGCTCCGCTGGTGATATTTGCTCTTCCTTAGCTTGTGTACGACTGGAGAAGCAGGAGTAGGAGGAGCCCAAGCTGGAGGGGTCGGTCAACACTCTTTTTGATCTGAGGTGTCAATCCTATCTGGGCTCCGCCTACCCACTAGTAATGACTAGTGTGTCTCTCTTCCTTCCTTCGCTGAAAAGGATTTTACAGGTAAGTTCTTACCAAAATCCGTCTTTTTGCTGGAATAGTATTGTTACAACTATCAACTAAAGGCTCCTATTATATGGAGGTCAATAAAACAATATTGGTCTTGCATCCAGTTGTAGATCCCTGTTAAGATTTTTCATAGCCTCTCTCATGTTGGCTTTCTGTTGACATTTTTTCTTTCTGTTCCAGTATACAGGATAGTGTGGAGAACATGAGTCATGATGGCACAGGCCACAAGCTTGGCGTGAGCCACACTGGACAAGGTTCATGTCAGACTGCATCTAACCTAGGTATGTGTAGTATTTGGATTAATTACATTATTTTGTGTGCTGTTGCATCACATGTCTGGCTATTGACACCTTTAGTGATATCCGCTATCCTGGACTATTAGACAGAGGTTGTCATTTACAGACAAGCCCATCAACACCATATAAAAATGCTTGTCCAGATGTCCTATAATTGAGCCTCACCTTTTTTTGGTTATATAGTCTCTGTTTTCCATTCTTCAATGTTTGCTTCCACTTCCTATTTTAGGCATTTTACAGATCTGTGGCAGCAAACTGCTGCCCTCCATGTTTGAAGTGCACCCCCTCCGGCTCATCCGGAGCGCCTCTTTCTTTGCAGGTGTGTGGAATGCAGAATAACTTGACAGCCACAAAGATCCCTGTGTGATGGAATGATTTACAGATTCATTGGTCCTTCAGAATTACAGCGGGTCCATGCTATCCATGTATTAATGGTTGTAATTGGAGATGCTATAAGACATGTCTCCTCCGCTGCTGTGATTACTGTAGAGCGATCTCCTCCAGTACGGTAGCGATCCCGCGGACAGATCAGCCTCTGATGTGATCACATGAGCCCTTGTAATCCTGAAATGACTTCTGGTTTCTGTATTCCTTTGAAAACCTATTTTTGCTAATCCTAGTGCCGTAACCTAACAGCTTGGTTTTCTCTAACTGTTTTGTTTTCTATGATTTATTGTATTTAATGGACACTTCTCACTTCGTTTTTAAGATCTGGCAATAATGAATCTTAATACTACTTGTGTGACAAAGTTCAGTCTACCTGGATTGTCAGACTAAGGCTATGTAGTACAGAACGTTTCACTCTAGAATATAAGAGAAAAAAAGTATAATCGGTTTTATTACTCTTGGCTTCTCCATTATCATGCATAAAGCACCCTGAACTATTCATGTGCCATTTCAACCGATGATGGTGGTTGTCCTGCCACCTATACACTTGGCCAGAAAGATGGCTCCCGTTATAACTGACATTCTTACGCCGGAAAGGGAGAAGAACTCTCCAGTGTCAGGACCTCGGACCGTTGTGTTATGGGAGCTCCCCAAAGTTCAATTACATAAACCTGAACCTATCTAGATGACTTATTGTCTGGTTAATTATATTTTTAAGTGAATGTCTTTTTAGTGGAGTAGACTATGCTTTTTCGCAAAGTATGATCTTTCTTGTGATTTTTCTTATTTTCTTTCAAACTTGCATGAAGGTTGGTGGAGGTACTAACCCTCTTGGTGCTGGCTGACCCTTTACTTGCTTTTTATGTTCACTGCAGGCACTTATTCCTGTGGTGCCTATAGTGAGTGTCTGATTCACCTTCTCATGAAATGTCATATATCGTGCAGCTCACAGCACACCGGTGGATATGCCAAGCAGGGGGCAGAATGAAGATAAGGACAGCGGCATTGCTAGATCAGGTATCCAATTCTTTGGAATAAACTCTTGCAAAACCAGTCTAAAGTAAAGAATGAGATTTGGTTAATGATGCATCTTCATTGCACTTGTACCTTGCTAGTTCTATTTTTTTTCCTTGTTTATACAGCTGGTAGGAACAAGTTTCCTTTAGTTGAGCAAAACCTAGTATGGCTAAGATGTCACTTCATTGTAAGGGCACTTTCACACTGCGTTTTGGCACCTGTTCATTGGTCCCATCAAGCCTTACATCCAAACTCCCCACAAAACTCTATTCGGGCGTGTACATGAACCGGGCCATAGACTATAACGGTGCCGACGAAGTGAGTATGTGCTTGTCCTGCATCAGTTTTTTGGTTGTGTATGCCTACTGGAGGCGGACACTCAAACATGGTGCCAAAATGCAGTGTGAAAGAACCCTAAGGCTACCAGTGTGGTCTTTCCTTGGTGTCTTAACTTTTTTTTTCCTTCTCTTTCCAGCATCTTTGAGCAGTCTCTTGATAACCCCTCTCCCTTCTCCAAGTTCCTCGTTCTCAAGTAACTGTGCTAGCAGCTATCAACGGCGTTGGCTGAGGAGTCAAACTACCAGTTTGGAAAATGGTGTTGTGCCACGATGGTGCGTTGTCAGTCCTTGTGGATGGTTGTAGTATATACATTTACCTGCTCATGTGAAAAGGAAATGATCATTTGGATGTTATAATCCTGATGTACACATTGACCCACACAGAATGGGGACCCTGTGCAAGAACAATATATGGGCACTTTGCAGTCCAATGGCTTGTAGTAATCCACCTGCTTTGAGGGTGTCAGGGACGCTCTCACCATTGGTGAACTTCCTGGGCACCAGAGGCATGTGTGCCCTTGGGCCTACAAATCAGAAGTAGCATAACGTTACCTAATTTAGAAGTTAAAGATGTCTTCCAACTTAAGTTGACCCCAAATGCTCCTGCACACAGAACAGGTATTCATGCTTGGATCCATCTCTTGGTTGTCAGTGTCTTGTCTGCAGCAGTGACATGATATCGACAGTGCGTCAGCAAGTTGCACATTCCCATGCTTTGGGTCACATCTTTAACACTGAAATAATGGCACTTCTATATGTGACCCTGCATGTAGTAGAAATGCAGCTTTTTTTGCACTTCATAAGTGTCGAACATCTTGTTTGGTCCTGTTGTAATCACACCCTGCTTCATGTATGATGAGTCTCGGCTATGTGCTCCAGAATCGTTTCCGTAGTATAAAATCCTGCTGTGTATAATCTAATCTATACAAGTGATGCTATTTGCAGGAACACAGAAGAAACCTTCAGTATGGCAGATGACAGTTACACCTCCAACCCAGCCATGGTTGGGCGAAAGAAGATTGCAATCAGTGTCCTGTTCTCCTTGTCTGAAGCAGGGGAAGCACAGCACAACTTCCAAGACTTCTTTTTCTCACATTTCCCTCTCTTTGAGTCGCACATGAATAAGCTAAAGTCTGCAATAGAGAAGGTAATCCTGCCATCTTGAAGTGTCAAAATCATTGTGTAGCTTGTACTAAGATTGCAACCTATAACCTTCGCACAGGACAGATTATGCCTTTGTGACCGCTGGATACGGTAAGGCTATAGCAGGCTGCAGGATGCGGTAAGGCTATGGCAGGCCGCTGGATGCGGTAAGGCTATGGCAGGCCGCTGGATGCGGCAAGGCTATGGCAGGCCGCTGGATGCGGCAAGGCTATGGCAGGCCGCTGGATGCGGCAAGGCTATGGCAGGCCGCTGGATGCGGCAAGGCTATGGCAGGCCGCTGGATGCGGCAAGGCTATGGCAGGCCGCTGGATGCGGCAAGGCTATGGCAGGCCGCTGGATGCGGCAAGGCTATGGCAGGCCGCTGGATGCGGCAAGGCTATGGCAGGCCGCTGGATGCGGCAAGGCTATGGCAGGCCGCTGGATGCGGCAAGGCTATGGCAGGCCGCTGGATGCGGCAAGGCTATGGCAGGCCGCTGGATGCGGCAGGCTATGGCAGGCCGCTGGATGCGGCAGGGCTATGGCAGGCCGCTGGATGCGGCAGGGCTATGGCAGGCCGCTATCGGATATGCCGCGAGCGGCAGGCTATGGCAGGCCGCTGGATGCGGCAGGGCTATGGCAGGCCGCTGGATGCGGCAGGGCTATGGCAGGCCGCTGGATGCGGCAGGGCTATGGCAGGCCGCTGGATGCGGCAGGGCTATGGCAGGCCGCTGGATGCGGCAGGGCTATGGCAGGCCGCTGGATGCGGCAGGGCTATGGCAGGCCGCTGGATGCGGCAGGGCTATGGCAGGCCGCTGGATGCGGCAGGGCTATGGCAGGCCGCTGGATGCGGCAGGGCTATGGCAGGCCGCTGGATGCGGCAGGGCTATGGCAGGCCGCTGGATGCGGCAGGGCTATGGCAGGCCGCTGGATGCGGCAGGGCTATGGCAGGCCGCTGGATGCGGCAGGGCTATGGCAGGCCGCTGGATGCGGCAGGGCTATGGCAGGCCGCTGGATGCGGCAGGGCTATGGCAGGCCGCTGGATGCGGCAGGGCTATGGCAGGCCGCTGGATGCGGCAGGGCTATGGCTGGCCGCTGGATGCGGCAGGGCTATGGCTGGCCTTTGAATGTAGAAGCGGCTGTGTAGTACTGCATTTCACTTCAGGGATAACTGGTGACCATTTTCCTCCGTGATAGTGGCTGATGCATGATATGGCTGCCTGACTCCTGTTAAAGGGGTTTTACCAGGGACAAAGTACAATTTAATCAATAGATCTTGGTATAACTTGCACAACTGGATGTGTTAAATGTCCCTGTGCTGAGATAATCTTATACATGTGCCCCTGCTGTGTCCTGTGTAATGGCTGGGTTAACCCGTACAGGAACAATTTTTTTTTGATTGCAACCGATGAAAAGGCAGCACAACTTCAAATCTTAAAAGCATTTATTAATCTAGAGAACACTGGTAACAAATATTCCAGTTCCCAAAAAAATCCCCCTATTAAAGATGATACAAAGCATGCAGTGTCACAGGATGCAATAATCAATAACTTGGGAATATATGAGCATTTATTGCCTTCTGTGATCATAAGTAAGTTGGTATGAGACGCATTACATGCCTCAAACCGCACGAATGCTTGTAGTACAGGTAAACTCACAGGAGATGGCAGACTTGAGCAATCTAAAAGTGAATGTGACACAATGTATTAGGTCCAAAAAGGGGTAAAGGGTGTGGGAGAGGGCACTACATGCACAAACTTGAATCTGATGCATTTAATTTCAATCTTTTTTTAGCAAGCCTATTGCTTTATTGAAATATCAGTGTCCTTTCTTGCCCACCAGAAGCAATGTCCAGTAGTAAGCTATTGAGTCTTTGCTAACCTAGACAAGTCTGAACCCCACCTTGGCTAGTTTGTGTATGTCTATACCAATTGCACATGGATTCATTAAATATAAAGGGTTTTTTTTCCTTTCCATATTGAAAGCTCTTGCCGTGTATGGTGATCTGCATAAATGTTTCGGGCATTTCATCCTCTTCCATTCAAGCTTTAATAAAGGATCCCCCACAGAAAGATTAATCATCTTTGCAAAGAATGTGTAGCTATTATATAAAGCACATTGCAGTGTGTGGTTTGTGTTTTTTGCGTAGTAGAATTGACCTTGTAATGTTTTGCTCTCAATTTTCAGGCAATGATCTCCTGCAGGAAGATTACAGAGTCGAGTCAGCGGGTGCAGTTTTACCTCAGTCAGGTCATGGAGGCGCTGGGCCACTTTAGGTAGGTTGTAGAAGTGACTGATTTTAACGCCGTTGTCTGGGCAAGAAGTGTTCGTTACTTGGGAGTGGAATCTTATTAAAAAAATCTTTCCTGATGTCACCGTCCCAGATCCTGTGCTGACTTCTGTGGTCTTCACTGGCTTGTGATGGCTGCATTCATCAAATGACTAAAGCTGTGTGTCTTCCTACATCCGCGCACATATTTCATGGACAACCCTTTTTTTAAAGGGATTTTGTAAAGAATCCCAACAGGCCTCTTACTGTAAATGTGATTTTTGTGCTGACTTTTTTAGCGGCTACTGTAATGTGAAATTGCTGTCATGGGGTTTGTGGTTGGATCAAAAGTGTGAAAATACTTATCAGCCTAAATGCGTTTAGTTTGTATTTTGAAATAGTGGGGGCAAATTTATTTAAATTATTGGATTAAATTGCCACATGCCACTTATTTAATTTGGCCTTTTTTTAAAAAAAAAAAAAAAAAAGAAGAAAAAAGTCCTGAAAATGAAATCTACCCCTCCGATGAACATGGAGCTACTTTATGCACAAATCTGGCTTTGGGCCTCCTAAATCTGCCAATCTTTGTTCACAATGACCCCTCCTGGTAAACCATGAGTTTCCAGCATTTGGCTAGTGCAAATCTTGGGGCTCGGGTTATGCAAGAAACCAACAGGTGTGAACTGCCTAATCTGGGCTATTTTTCGATTGTAAGCATGCCTGCACTGCTACTTGGACTGGAAACCATGATAAATGTGATGTAAAGTGGTGTCTGACATGTTACAGGGAAACCATCTGGAATTTGTACTGTGCTCCTCGCATCGCGGAGCCAGTGTGGCTTACCATGATGTCCTGCACTACTGAGAAAAGTCAGCTCTGCCAGCATTTCCTCAAGGAGCTCACCTATCTCATTGAGCAGCTAAACAAGAACCAGTAAGTAAAGAAACCGAACTAGTGATTGCCTCAGTCTGATCCAAATCCCTGGGGTGTAACCTCCGCCACAGTCCTTACTGCTTCTTGCTGCCTGAAAATCAGTCCAACTTTGCCTTTAGTATCTGATATTCTATAGAATTCAGTTACTGAACTGGTGACCCTGTTCACGGTCTTAAATCATTTAAATTGCACAATGTACAAAGATATTGGGGTTTATATATATATATATATATATATATATATATATATATATATATATATATATACATATATATATAATATATTTTGTTTGAGGATGTTTAATGTACTCGATGGGCCATTTATATAGATACACCTAAATAAAATGAGAATGGTTGGTGAGATCAACTTCCTGTTTGTGGCACATTAGTATATGGGAGGGGGAAAACTTTTCAAGATGGGTGGTGACCATGGTGGCCATTTTGAAGTTGGCCATTTTGGATCCAACTTGATTCTTTCCAATGGGAATAGGGTCATGTGACAAACTTATTGAGAATTTCACAAGAAAAACAATGGTGCTAGCATTTCTTCTGCGGTGTTGCTATCACTGTGTCAAGAGTGGGAGAAGAGAGTTGCATTGACAATTCAACAAAATGGGCAGCACTTTAACCCCTTCACCCCCAAGGGTGGTTTGCACGTTAATGACCGGGCCAATTTTTACAATTCTGACCGCTGTCTCTTTATGAGGTTATGACTCTGGAACGCTTCAACGGATCTTCGCGATTCTGAGATTGTTTTCTCGTGACATATTGTACTTTACGTTAGAAGTAAAATTTCTTCGATATAACTTGCGTTTATTTTTGAAAAAAACGCAAATATGGCGAAAATTTTTAAAATTTTGCAATTTTCAAACTTTGAATTTTTATTCCCTTAAAACAGAGAAATATGTCACATAAAATAGTTATGAAATAACATTTCCCACATGTCTACTTTACATCAGCACAATTTTGGAACCAAAATTTTTTTTTGTTAGGAAGTTATAAGGGTTAAAAGTTGACCAGCGATTTCTCATTTTTACAACAAAATTTACAAAGCCATTTTTTTTAGGGACCACCTCTCATTTGAAGTCACTTTGAGGGGTCTATATGGCAGAAAATACCCAAAAGTGACACCATTCTAAAAACTGCACCCCTCAAGGTACTCAAAACCACATTCAAGAAGATTATTAACCCTTCAGGTGCTTCACAGGAACTAAAGCAACGTGGAAGGAAAAAATGAATATTTAACTTTTTAGCCACAAAAATGATCTTTTACAAACTTTTTTTTTTATTTTCACAAGGGTAAAAGGAGAAAATGGACAGATAAGGTTGTTATGCAATTTCTCCTCAGTACGCCAATACCCAATATGTGGGGGAAAACCACTGTTTGGGCACACGGCAGAGCTCGTAAGGGAAGGAGCGCCGTTTGACTTTTTCAAACTAAAATTGGCTGGAATTGAGATTGGACGCCATGTCGTGTTTGGAGAGCCCCTGATGCGCCTAAACAGTGGAAACCCCCACAAGTACACCATTTTGGAAACTAGACCCCCTAAGGTACTTATCTAGATCTGTTGTGAGCACTTTGAACTCCCAAGTGTTTCACAAAAGCTTATAATGCCTGGGTGTGAAAAAAAAAAAAAAAACAATTTTCCACAAAAATGATTTTTTAGTCCCAAATTTTTGAATTTTCCCAAGGAAATTGGACCACAAAAGTTGTTGTCCAATTTGTCCTGAGTACGCTGATACCCCATATGTGGGGGGGGGGGAACTGTTTGGGTGCACGGCAGGGCTTGGAAAGGAAGTAGTAACGTTTTGGAATGCAGACGTTGATGGGGGTCATGTTCCGTTTGCAGTGCCCCAGATGAGCCTAAACAGTGGAAACCCCCACAAGTGACCCCATTTTGGAAACTATACCCCCTAAGGAACTTATCTAGATCTTTGGTGAGCACTTTGAACCCCCAAGTGCTTCACACAAGTCTATAATGCCCGGGCATGAAAATAAAAAATCCTATTTTTTTTTCCCACAAAAATTATCTTTCAGCTGCAGATGGAAGGAAGAGAGCCACAGTATTCATTACTGATGGGTAGGCGGAGCCCCAGATCAGGATGTTACCTCAGATCAAAAGAGTGCTGACTGGCTGGCCCCTCCAGCTCGGGCTCCTCCTACTCAGCTCCAGTCTAAGATTTGAGGTCCAGAGGATGGTCGCTGCTAATGCAGCTCCTCAGAAGATTTTATTATTTTATATTCGGACAGGAGACTTGGATCACTAGTTGGTCTAGAGGTCTCAGGGGTACCAGCGCTGCTGTACCCCAACCTCTCCCTTGGCGGATCTGTATTTACTCAAAGTCCCTGCAGAATCCTTGCCGGCCCTGGGGGATGAGGAGAGCTTCCCTGGCGGGACGCAAACCACACGTGCGGTCACTGCGTTCTTCGCCCTGGGGGGAAGCATGGGCACAGCGCCAGAAACCCCTGAGGGTCCCTGTGGCGCCTTGGCTGGTGAGTACTCCACACAAATTTTTGATATAATTATGTGTGAGTGCTTTAGCGTCAGAATGAGCAGCGCTATTACTTGTATGTCAGTATGCTTCAGCGCTGCTGTGACAGCGCTACTACATGTATGTCAGTATGCTTCAGCGCTGCTGTGACAGCGCTGTTACAAGTAGATGTGGTGATTTTTTGTCCGCAGGCAGATACCTGCAGGACAGAGAGGGAGCAGGAGCGGGGGAGTTCGCGCTCAATATTCGAGCTGGCGCGGGGCGTGGCCTAAATATTCCCGGTCTTCTGAGCAGGAAGACGCGCGCTCTGGCGTTTCTCCTGCGACTCCCTCACTGTGGCGGCCATTACACAGGCTCCTGGGCTCCTCAGACCGCTCCTCTCCTCATAAGACACCACGGCCAGCTGGGTGAGTGCTGATTCCTCACCCCGCAGCGCAGCGATCGCTATCCTGCAGCTGCAGTCTCATCAGAGACATAAAAATTGGCTGGGGCTCACAAATATATATATTGTGGTGAGTTTGCAATATTAACCCCTCTGAGGGTTATTTCTACCAGCTAAATTTTTTGACTGAATACCGCTGGGGTAACCCTGCTTGGTGGAGCGTTAACCCTTCAGCGTTTAAAAAAAAAAAAAAAAAAAAACGCATAGTTTTTGCTGGTATTACCGCTTTGACCTGCTCATACAGGTGAGACATGTCTGAACAGAGTTCAGATGCCGCGGATCACGTCCCAGTGCCATTGCGGCAATCAGATACGCAGACCTCCACGGCGTCTAGCGCTGCGGTCGACAGCGGTGGAAAATTGGACGATATCGCTCGATCGATCAACAACTTGTCTGACCTTTTAGGTCAATATGTGTCTGCTAATTCCTCTCAGAGGAAGCGACGCAGGCCGTTACCGGCCTCTACACGGAGCGAGTCAGAGGTATCTGATATTGGGCAGAGTTCCCCTTTAAATTCGGATGGAGAAATATCCGATTCAGATGCGGACGAGCCGCAGGGGCGTTCCTCTATGGCGAAGCGTACGGAGGCATTGATTGAAGCCATGAGAGATATATTAGTTACCGGAGGAGGTAACTAGTCGTCCTGGTAAATCAGCACGCATGTTCCAGGAGTCCCGTGCTTCGCGCACAACATTGCCAGCTCTGGATGAGCTTAATGGTGTAATAGAGGAGGAACGTCTATGTCCAGATAAGCGTTTTCATGGAACGCATTTCTTTGATACACTTTATCCTTGCTCTGCGGAGTTAAAGGCTAATTGGACTTCTGCTCCTGAAGTGGATGTGTCTTTATCTCAGCTTAGTAAATCCTCACTACTCCCTATTAAGGGAAAAGCGAGCTTACAGGAGCCTTTGGATAGAAAGGCAGAATTGGCGGCAAAAGCAAGCTATGATTTCGAGCAGTGCTAGGATCCATGTGTGCTGCTAGAGCTTCTCTAAGCTGGTTGGCACGTCTGAAGACGGAGTTGCAAAATGAATCTCCGTTATCTGAGATACGGGAAACTTGTGAATGGTTAGAAACGGCAGCCTGTTATATCTTTGATGCCGGTCTGGATACGGCATCTCTGCTGGCCAAAGCGCAAGCTTCAGCGGTCACAGTCAGAAGAGCTTTATGGCTCAGACAGTGGGCCGGGGACGCAGTTTCCAAACAAGGGTTGTTGGCCTTACCTTACAAGGGTGGCCATCTTTTTGGATCCGACCTCACAGAGCTGATTTCCAAGGCTAAGGCGAAGGAATCAGCATTACCACAGCGTAGGGCCATGGCCTCGGTGTCCAGTAAGCCTGGTGTCTATAGTGGTCGGCGGTCCTTTCGGGGCCGAGGACGATCTAGTCACTCCTCGTGGGGATCGGGTCGTCCTTCCTTCTCAGGAAAGAAATCCTCTCAGAAAACTCGTACTCCCTGGAAGCAGAGTTTCCGCCAGGACAAGCGGGAACTTGACAAGAAGCCCGCAAAGTCGGATTGACGCCAGGGGTCCACTCGAGGATTCTCGAGTGGGGGGTCGCCTGCTTCTTTTCAAGGAGACTTGGATGGCTCGCGTTCCAGATTCCTGGGTAACGCGGATAGTGTCGGCAGGCTATTTCATAGAGTTTGCTTCTCGACCCCCAAATGTTTTTTGTCAATCTCACGTTCCGTCGGAACCCGAGCTTGTTGTCGCTCTACAGCGAGAGGTCGAGTCTCTGCTACAAAAGGGTGTAGTGATACCGGTTCCGTCAGAGGACCGAGGGAAAGGTTTTTATTCCAACCTTTTTATAGTTCCCAAAAAGGAGAACAAATTTCGCCCGATTCTGGATCTCAAGCGATTAAACCGGCATGTCCATGCCCGGAAATTTCGCATGGAGTCGCTTCGTTCCGTTGTGGCAGCTCTGTCACAGAACGATTTTCTGGTGTCAATCGACATTCGCGACGCCTATTTGCATATTCCCATCGGAAAGGCTCATCAGCGCTTTCTTCGATTTGCCATAGGTCAGAATCATTACCAGTTCGTGGCTCTGCCGTTCGGCTTAGCCTCAGCGCCAAGGGTCTTTACAAAAATTCTGGCGCCCCTCATGGCAATCCTTCGAAGACAGGGGATTACGATTCTCCCTTATCTGGACGATCTTTTGATCATGGCTTCCTCGGAGGAGGAGGCGTTGACGACTCGGGATTTGTCTCTTCAGTTTCTGAAGGACTTCGGTTGGCTGGTCAATTGGGAGAAGTCGTCCCTGGAACCATCGAGGACAATCCTCTTTTTGGGAATGCATCTCGACACGTTTCGGTCGGTAGTTTCCCTACCACCAGACAAACAGTCATGTCTTCTTCGACATGTACAGATTATGAAATCCTCAACGGCAATGTCCCTACGGAAGTGTATGCGTCTTCTGGGACTGATGGTGGCGTCCATGGAGGCAATTCCTTTTGCCCAGTTCCATTCCAGGACTCTCCAAAGGTTCATCTTGAGTCGATGGAACCAGTCGCAATCGCTGGATTGCAGTGTCACCATTTCTCGCGCGGTGCGGGATTCTCTAGAATGGTGGTTACGTCCAGGGGCATTCTCCCTGGGGAAGTCTTTCCTCCCTCCGAAGTGGTCAGTCATAACCACCGATGCCAGCCTGACGGGCTGGGGGGGTGTTTGGAACAATCTCTGGATTCAGGGGGTATGGTCATCGGAAGAGTCTTTTCTTCCGATCAACATCCTGGAATTGAGGGCGATTTTCCTTTGCCTCCAACATTGGACGGTCCCTTTGAGCGGTCTGCCAGTCCGAGTGCAGACAGACAATGCGACGGCTGTCGCGTATATCAATCACCAAGGTGGGACAAGGAGTTCCAGACTCATGGTAGAGGTGTCCCGAATTCTGATTTGGGCAGAGGCCAGTGTACCAGCCATTTCGGCGATTCACATTCCAGGGGTTCAGAATATTACAGCGGACTTTCTCAGTCGCAGAAGGATGGATCCCGGGGAATGGAGCCTTCACCCGGAAGTTTTTGCACTACTGTGTCTCGCTGGAACCCCAAGTGGATTTGATGGCATCCAGGTCCAATGCCAAGTTACCGACATTCATGTCCAGGTACAAGGACCCGAAGGCGGTGGCGGTGGATGCTCTAGTGGCTCAGTGGGATCAGTTCGAGCTGATCTATGTATTCCCGCCGATATCCTTACTTCCTCTAGTACTGCGTCGGATCAGACTAGAGAGAATTCCAGCTATTTTGATAGCTCCAGACTGGCCAAGAAGGGTGTGGTTCTCGACAATGATGTCGCTGTTGGCGGCACCTCCTTTTCCACTCCCTCTTCAACCGGACTTGTTTGACTCAGGGGCCCGTTTGTCATCCGGACTTGATGTCCCTGCGTTTGACGGCGTGGCTCTTGAGACCGAAATCTTGACCCGTAGAGGTTTCTCAGCCGAGGTCATTGCTACCCTTCGTGCTGCAAGATGTCCGGCTACTACTAGGATTTACCACAAAATTTGGGAAACCTTCTTTTCGTGGTGTTTGGGGTCCTCTCGGAACCCGAGAAAATTTTCCATTCCCAACCTGTTGGCTTTTCTGCAGCATGGGCTAGACAAGGGTTTGGCAGTCAGCACTCTGAAAGGTCAGATTTCTGCTGTCTTTATTGTTCCGGAGAACCATTGCTTCAAATAGAGACGTGCTCTCCTTTTTCCGAGGTATATCTCGTAAGTTTCCGCCGCGGAAGGCTCCCGTGTCTCCTTGGCGGCTCAACCTTGTTTTGGAGGCTCTTCAGCATAAACCTTTTGAGCCTATGGTTTCTGCTAGCCTTTCTTTACTTTCTTGGAAGGTGGCTTTCCTTGTTGCAGTCACTTCCTTGAGGAGAGTTTGAGTTGGCAGCTCTTTCTTGTTCGCCTCCTTTTCTGGAGTTTTTTCCGGATCGTGTAGTGCTTCGCACTCGGGGTGATTTTTTTGCCTAAAGTGGTGTCACAATTTCATGTTAACCAGGATATTGTGTTGCCTTCACTCTGTCCGGATCCGAAGAATGCGAAAGAGCGAGATTTACACACATTGGATTTAGTGCGGGCCTTGAAGTTTTATCTATCTATTACTCAAGGTTTTCGTAAGACGGACTCCCTGTTTGTGGTTCCAGCAGGTCGTCGGCGTGGTCAACGAGCTTCCAAGGATTCTATAGCTCGTTGGATCCGGTCAGCTATTTTGGAGGCTTACCGCCTTCGGGGTGAATCTTGCCCGATTAAGATTCGAGCCCATTCCACGAGAGCTGTGGCCTCATCGTGGGCTTTTCATCAAGGTGCCTCGGCAGTGCAGCTCTGCCGAGCGGCAACTTGGCGCTCTGTCCACACGTTTACAAGGTTTTATAAAGTGGACGTCAGTGCTTCCGCTGATGCAGCCCTCGGACGTAGGGTCCTGCAGGCAGCTGTAGTTTAAAGTTCTGGATGAACTTGTGTTTA
>JARQOD010000001.1:157087149-157274434 GCA_033576555.1 Oophaga sylvatica
GTACGGCTTTAATTAACTTATCAGAAAAAAGAACAAACTCGACTTATAAATAATTCTCAGAAGTTTAATTACTACATGGAATGCAAATTGGATCCCCAACACTAATTAACCTTGTGAGCATTGCGCAGTTCTTTTTTCTGATGAGGGCTGGGAGGGGACCCCACTTATGTTCTCCAGCTACAGAGTGCCTTCAAGTTTTCAATACTTTACTTGGCTTATATTGAAAGCCCCCAAACTATGAAATAAACTTTGCGGAGAGTCTAGTAAAAGTGGTAAATAATTTCACTAACCGAACGGAGGAAGATCCTTGACTGGCACCTTCTTCCTAGACGGATAGAGAGACACGGCGGGCACCTGCAATGCCTGATTTGGCTTTAAAGTGGGCTGCTGCTTCTGTTGCGTTGCTGCCCGCGGTGCAAACTGGGATGTGTCAGGTTTTCCCTGATCTCTTGTCACAAGGTGTTTTTGGCACTTGAGAAAAAAAAAAAGTTAAAAAAGTAGTTTAAATAAAGTTTATAAAGACATTACAACCCAAAATCAGTATAATCAGGAACATTCTATAATGAATGCAGCCTCTCACAGCACAGAGGCTAATAGTCCAAGGGCTTAAAAACGACTTCCACCTGAGCAGATTGTGGCGCGTTGCTTACATGTATTTGTTGCTGGCTCACACTGCACCGATAGCGTCTGCAGATTCTCTTCATCCATCTCTAGATCCAGATCGACAAGTACTGCTCACTTTGCGAGCCATCTGTGCATCCTCGTACAGTTTCTTGGCATTAGGAAAGAGCTGCGTCGCACTCGCTTTTTGTGACCTCCGGTCTGTGCCACATCGAGGACAGTGGCATTGGTGCTGCCCTGACTGAGCGACCTGGAAACAGAAGAACCATTAACAATGAAATAACGCAGTCATCTCATGACATGAAGGAGAAAAATGTAGTCATGCAAGGGAAATATGAGGGGGATTTATGCTAAACATGCCTCATTCCAGTAAGTAAAGCTATATAGAAAACAACAACTAGTCAGACACTAGGAAAAAAACTAACTACTATGCAAAATATTTCCTCTAAACATTACACACAGATTAAAGCTACAGCAATGGGCTCAAGAAACCTGTTCCCAACCTATCTGGACGAGGCAAAGCTGCAGCTTGGACCTTAGCCGTCAACTATGTCATTACCGGGAAAAAGCTCATGCTGAGAACACTGGCCGTTTTAACTGCAGTTACTGGTGGCGAGTGATGGAGATGATTATGGGGTTAACTACATGTTCTGTGGTCAGTAAAGTAGCGGGTTAGTGTAAAGAAGCGGTCCAGGTTGATGACCATGCACTATGGACCTTACTGAGGAGGATGAAGCCGTCACTATGAGTTACCTTCTGCATCAGGCGTCACTTACCAAGCCCCGAGAACAAGTGTAACTAACACAATACACTAGTACTTTTTTTTTTGGTACGTTGGGTAATAATGCGTGTGTGAGTAGATATATGGTAAGTCAGGAAGGCTGGGTCCTGTCTGCTCGGACACAACTGCTTAGAAACTTGTACACTTTTTGCCCCAGTCCGGCATCCACAGCTGGATAAAAACCAGAATATAGCTTATTTGTTCCCGCTCTAGAACCAAACGGAAAACTGATCTGCTGATGCCGAAACGATTATCACATAATTATGGGAATAGTTTCTGGCATTCCCTACAATGGAGCCAAAGGGTTAAAAAAAAAAAAAAGAACAGACGGCCCAATAAAATGGAAATAAGGACCAATCAGATGTTCAGTACCTTTAATGAAGATGTCTCAATGCCATGGCTGACACCAAATGTAGTGACGCATCTGAAGAAGCATTTCTAGGCCATGTGTACAGGGTTTTATTTGTATGTAATAATGTAGAACCTGACATTTTGCTTTCTGTGATGGACCCACTAACCCTAGATCAGCTCAGTAAATCATTAGTCTGCTGGCAAGAGGGTTAAAAAAGGGAACACAAAGCGAAAAGCATAAGAAAGGAAATAATGCGAATGGAAAGGATGGAAATAATATTGGCAGTGGGCAACATGGGCACCAACAAACTCACACCCAAACTTCTCCACTTCTTCTTCCTGCAAGTGAAGCCATGGAGGGAGAAGCAAGTGTATAGAAAGAAACAGGGAGAAAGAAAGATCACAAGCTCAGAAAGAAAGGCCCAGACCACAGGACAAGACACACGGGCAGCCAACAGACACTCCCAAATGGCACGCACAGGACAGCATTACCAGATGTGGTTTAATACCTCCAAGTTCCCAAACACAGAGTGTTATATTGTTAGATGTAATATATATTCATGTCTTGAGAACCCATGGATCACTCAAAAAAAAAGGGCTGAAATGTGCAGCTCGTCAGACAGAAGCGCCCCTGCAGGAGCTCACGTACAAGGCAGCATGGGGCCAAAAGAAAGTCTGAGTGCACCCGGTCATGCAGGAGTTAAGTACTTCTGCTAAGCAGATGCGCATGTCAGAATTTTTCTTCTTTTCTTTTTATGAGATCGGTGGGGACTCAGGACCTGGACCCCCAATGACTAACTGCACAAGCAGTGGGGGAGGGGAAAATTATAAAATAATACATAGCATACTTTATTTTTAACAGACTCAGAAATGCCTCCATGAATCTGCTAGGATTAGTTCTTCATTTTTATATTTGGTTTAAAAGTCCTAAAACTAATGAGCATTGTGCCACAAGAGCATATCATTTTTTTTATCATTTTGACTAAATAACATAAGCGCACCTTGTACGGAACATCAGGGCAGGGTCCATGTTCACGGAGGCCATTCTGCCAACATGGCGAATTTCTTTTGCAATCATCCTTAGTTTCTCAAAGTTTACCAATCCTTCGACTTTTGAGTCATTGCCTGGACGGAAAAAAAAACATTTGTTTTAAGGATTCCTGTAAGTCTTTATAATGAATCCAAATTGTAATGTAATAATGTGATCACCTTCATGTAGGAAAGTCAGGTCTTTCTTAATAACAGGAAACAGAGGATGATGGGTGGTTGGAGGTTCTGGCTGTTTAGTACATTCCGATATTTGCCATGTTCCTCGATGGGTCAAAGAGGTCTTGCAGATCTTGAAAAAGTTTTTCATATTTACTAGGGAGTTTTTCCCATGTTGTCCTTAGTCTTGACACTGGAGCCAAATTTAAGCCACTGGAATAGAACGAATAACAATAATCGATATATACTGGATAGTCCAAGTTCACACATCTGAACCTACAGAAAGTGGTTACAATAATGCTACCTGCATTGGCCGAGCATCAACGCAACTATCGCAGCCTATGTACAGTAAAGTACAAAGCTCATTCAGGAATTTCATTTTCTTAGAGAGATTGCTTCATTAGTCTGACTTTTTGCGTGTATATATACACATATATCTATATATATATAGAACTGAATGTGTGTATGTGTGTGTATCACTAACCAATCACCGAGCATCTTTCATTTCACCAGAGCTGTTTAAAAGAAGCTGAGCTGTGATTGGTTGCTATGAGCAACAGTTTTCTCATTCCACGACAACACCTCAGCAGACAGTGACTGGGTGGTTCTGACCCCAGGGCCTCTTAAAGGGATCATTGGTATGGAAGTTAGGGCAAATCCATCCAGCACTTTGGTTCTGACACCAGGCCTCTATAAACCCCTTTATCCCATCTGACGTACTATTCAGTCCATGTGACCTGGGACTTAATTCCCAAGGACGGAATAGTACGTCATATGCGATCAGCTGCACCCCCTGGGGAGCGCAGCTGATCGCGGCCGGGTGTCAGCTGATTATCACAGCTGACACCCGGCACTATGTGCCAGGAGCGGTCACGGACCGCTCCCGGCACATTAACCCCTGGCACACTGCAATCAAAGATGATCGCAGTGTACCGGGGGGGCACAGGGAAGCCCCCTCCCTGCGTGCTTCCTCGAGACCCTCAGAACAGCGCGATCTATCGCGCTATTCCGAGGGACCCTCTTCCCTGCAGGAGGTGGCTTCCTCAGTGCCTGCTATGAGCAGCGCTGATAAAGCCTGCAGCACTGCATGTGAGATGCTGTGCACACTGTCAGACCAGCGATCTGACCTTATACAGTGATGTCCCACCCTGGGACAAAGTAAAAACGTTAAAAAAATAAAAAATAACAAGTGTAAAAAAAAAAAAAATTCCTAAATAAAGAAAAAAAAATATTCCCCAATAAATTCATTTCTTCATGTAAATAAAAAAAAAACAATAAAAGTACACATATTTAGTATCGCCCGCGTCCGTCACGACCCCCCCTATAAACCTGTCCCACTAGTTAACCTCTTTAGTGAACTCCTTAAAAAAAAAAAAGTAAAAACAAAAATGATTTATCATCATACCGCTGAACAAAAAGTGGAATAACACGCAATCAAAAGACGCATATAAATAAACATGGTACCGCTGAAAACGTCATCTTGTCCCTGAAAAATAAAAAAGTTACAGCTCGCAGAATAAAGCGATGCAAAAATAATTTTTTATATATAAACGTTTTTATTGTAAAAAAAGCGCCAAAACATAAAAAAATGATATAAATGAGGTATCGCCGTAATCGTACTGACCAGAAGAATAAAACTGCTTTATCTATTTTACCACACGCGGAACAGTAAAAAACGCCCCCCAAAAGAAAGTCATGAATTGCTGTTTTGTGTTCATTCTGCCTTTCAAAAATCGTAATAAAAGCGTTCAAAAAATGCCACGTGCCCAAAAATGGTACCAACAAAAACGGCAACTCGTCCCGCAAAAAATAAGACCTCACATGACTCTGTGGGCCAAAAATGGAAAAGTTATAGCTCTCAAAATATGGTGATGCAAAAACTATTTTTTGCAATAAAACGTGTCTTTTAGCGTGTGACAGCTGCAAATCATAAAAACCCGCTATAATAGTGAATCAAACCCCCCTTTATCACCCCCTTAGTTAGGGAAAAATAATACAATTAAAAAAATTTATTTATTTCCATTCTCCCATTAGGGTTAGGGTTGGGGCTAAAGTTAGGGTTAGGGGTGTGTTAGGGTTAGGTTTGTGGTTAGGGTTATGATTAGGGTTGGAGTTAGAATTGGGGGGTTCCACTGTTTAGGCACATCAGGTGCTCTCCAAACGTGACATGGTGTCTGATCTCAATTCCAGCCAATTCGGCATTTAAAAAGTCAAACGGTGCTCCTTCCCTTCTGAGCTCTGCCAGGCGCCCAAACAGTAGTTTGCCCCCACATATGGTGTATCAGCGTACTCAGGAAAAATTGCACAATAAATCTTGGGGTTCAATTTCTTCTGTTACCCTTGGGAAAATAAAAAATTGGGGCGAAAATATCATTTTTGTGGAAAAAAATATGATTTTTTATTTTTATGGCTCTACGTTATAAACTTCTGTGAAGCACTTGGGGGTTCAAAGTGCTCACCACACATCTAGATAAGTTCCTTTGGGGTCTATGTTCCAAAATGGGGTCACTTGTGGGGGGTTTCCACTGTTTAGGCAAATCAGGGGCTCTCCAAATGCGACATGACACCCGCAGACCATTACATCAAAGTCTGCATTACAAAACATCACTACTTCCCTTCCGAGCCCTGATGAGTGCCCATACAGTAGTTTTCTCCCACATGTAGGGTATCAGCATACTCAGGACAAATTGAACAACAACTTTTGGGGTCCAATTTCTCCTTTTACCCTTGGGAAAATAAAAACTTGGTGACTAAAAGATCATTTTTGTGGGAAAAAAATAGGCTTTTTTATTTTCATGAAAACACCAAAAACAGGCAGAGATGCTTACCTGTCTGAAAAGGCCACAATACTGATGCACTTGTGTGAAGCACTTGGGGGTTGAAAGTGCTCACCACAGATCTAGATAAGTTCCTTAGGGGGTCTAGTTTCCAAAATGTTGTCACTTGTGGGGGTTTCCACTGTTTAGGCACATCAGGTGCTCTCCAAACACGACATGGTGTCCAGCCAATTCTGCGTTGAAAAAGTCAAACAAGCTCCTTCCCTTCTGAGCTCTGCCATGCACCCAAACAGTAGTTTACCCCCACATATTGGATATCAGCGTACTCAGGACAAATTGCACAATCACTTTTGAGGTCTTGTTACCCTTGGGAGAATAAAAATTGGGGTGAAAAGATCATTTTTGTGGAAAAAATATGATTTTTTAATTTTACGGCTCTACGTTATAAACTTGTATGAAGCACTTGGGGTTCAAAGTGCTCACCATAGATCTAGATAAGTTCCTTAGGGGGTCTAGTTTCTGAAATAGGGTCACTTGTGGGGGGTTTCCACTGTTTAGGCACATCAGGGGGCAATCCAAATGAGACATGGCGTCCAATCTCGATTCCAGCCAATTTTGGTTTAAAAAAGTCAAATGGCGCTCCTTCCCTTTCGAGCTCTGCCGTGCGCCCAAACAGTTGTTCTCCCCCACACATGGGGTATCAGTGTACTCAGGACAAATTGGACAACAACTTTTATGGTCCAATTTCTACTGTTACCTTTGGGAAAATAAAAAATTGGTGACTTAAATATCATTTTTGTTGGAAAAAATAGGATTTTTTATTTTCATGCCCGGGCATTATAAACTTGTGTGAATCACTTGGGGGTTGAAAGTGCTCACCCCAGATATAGATAAGTTCCTTAGGGGTCTAGTTTCCAAAATGGGGTCACTTGTGGGGGGTTTCCACTGTTTAGGCACATTAGGGACTCTGCAAACTGAACATGACACCCATTAAAGTCTGCGTTCCAAAACGTCATAACTTCCTTTCCAAGCCCTGCCGTGCGCCCACACAGTATTTCCCCCCCAAATATTGGATATCAGCGTACTCAGGACAAATTAACAACAACTTTTAGGGTCCAATTTCATTGGGAAAAATCAAAAATTGGGGACTAAAAAATCATTTTTGTGGAAATTTTTTATTTTCACACCCAGGCATTATAAACTTTAGTGAAACACTTGGTGTTCAAAGTGCTCACCACAGATCTAGATAAGTTCCTCAGGGGTCTAGTTTCCAAAATGGTGTCACTTGTGGAGGTTTCCACTGTTTAGGCACATCAGGGGCTCTCCAAACGCGACATGGCGTCCAATCTCAATTCCAGCCAATTTTGGTTTGAATAAGTCAAACGGCGCTCCTTCCCTTCCAAGCCCTGCGGTGCGCCCAGACAGTGGTATTCCCCTGCATATGGGGTATCGGCGTACTCAGGAGAAATTGCACAACAGCTTCTTCTGTCCATTTTCTCATTTTACCCTTGATAAAATAAAAAAATTGTTTGCAAAGATCATTTTTGTGACTAAAAAGTTAAATGTTAATTTTTTCCTTCCAAGTTGCTTCAGCTCCTGTGAAGCACCTGAAGGGTTAATAAATTTCTTGAATGTTGTTTTGAGCACCTTGAGGGGTGCAGTTTTTAAAATGGTGACACTTTTGGGTATTTTCTGCCATATAGACCCCTCAAAGTGACTTCAAATGTGAGGTGGTCCCTAAAAAAAAATGGCTTTGTATAATTTGTTGTAAAAATGAGAAATCGCTGGTCAACTTTTATCCCTTATAACTTCGTACCAAAAAAAAAATTTGGTTTAAAAATTGTGCTGATGTAAAGTAGACATGTGGGAAATGTTATTTAGTAACTATTTGTGTGACAAATTTCTCTGTTTTAAGGGAATAAAAATTCAAAGTTTGAAAATTGCAAAATTTTCAAAATTTTCGCCATATTTCCATTTTTTTCTTAAATAACCGCAAGTTAGGCTGTGTTTCCACTATCAGGAAACACAGCGTATATGACGGAGCGGAAACTCCGCTCCGTCTAAGCCCCGCCCCCTTTGACGCGCGTTATTTCCGGAGGTGTTCAGGACACCTCCGGAACACTTCCGGAAATAACGCAGGGCTACATAGCCCTGTGTTAAATTCCGTTGCGGCGCACAGCGCCAAACACGCAGTGTTTCCTGATCGTGGAAACTCACCCTTATATCGAAGAAATTTTACCACTATCATGAAGTACAATATGTCACGAGAAAACAATCTCAGAATCACTAAGATGCGTTCCAGAGTTATAACCTCATAAAGAGACAGTGGTCAGAATTGTAAAAATTGGCCCGGTCATTAACGTGCAAACCACCCATGGGGGTTAAGGGGTTAAAAGGATCCCTGGTATGGAAGTTAGGGCAATTCAACTCAGAGTTCTGGTTCTGACCCCAGGCTCTCTTAAAGGGATCCCCGGTATGGAAGTCAGGGCAATTGCCTTCAAATGCTCTGGTACTGACCCCAGGCTTCTATTAAAGGGATCATCGGTATGGAAGTCAGGGCAAATCCATCCAGCACTTTGGTTTTGACCCCAGGCCTCTCTTAAAGGGATCCCCGGTATGGAAGTGAGGGCAAATCCACTCTGCGCTCTAATTCTGACACCAGGCCCCTCTTAAAGGGATCACTGGTATGGAATTGAGGGCAAATCCACTCCACGCTTTGTTACTGAACCCAGGCCTCTCAAAGGGATCTCCGGTATGGAAGTCAGGGCAAATCCATCCAGCACTTTGGTTTTGACCCCAAGCCTCTCTTAAAGGGATCCCCAGTATGGAAGTTAGGACCATTTCACTCAGCGCTGTGGTTCTGACTCCAGGGCCTCTTAAAGGGATCATTGGTATGGAAGTGAGGGCAATTCCACTCTGCGCTCTAATTCTGACCCCAGGCCCCTCTTAAAGGGATCCCCTGTATGGAAGTGAGGGCAAATCCACTCTGCGCTTTGGTACTGAACCCAGGCCTCTCTTAAAGGGATCATTGTTATGGAAGTTAGGGCAAATCCATCCAGCGCTCTGGTTCTGACCCCAGGCTGACGGAATGATGTGGGATATTAGGGGTAGTAGTCCTGTGGCTCTGGCTGACGGAATGATGTGGGAAATTAGGGGGAGTAGTCCTGTGGCTCTGGCTGACGGGATGATGTGGGATATTAGGGGGAGTAGTCCGGTGGCTCTGGCTGACGGGATGATGTGGGATATTAGGGGGAGTAGTCCGGTGGCTCTGGCTGACGGGATTGTGTGGGATATTAGGGGGAGTAGTCCGGTGGCTCTGGCTGACGGGATTGTGTGGGATATTAGGGGAAGTAGTCCGGTGGCTCTGATGGGATGATGTGGGATATTAGTAGTTCGGTGGCTCTGGCTGACGGGATGATGTGGGATATTAGGGGGAGTAGTCCGGTGGCTCTGGCTGACGGGATGATGTGGGATATTAGGGGTAGTAGTCCGGTGGCTCTGGCTTAAGGGAGGATGTGGGATATTAGGGGTAGTAGTCCGGTGGCTCTGGCTGACAGGATGATGTGGGATATTAGGGGTAGTAGTCCGGTGGCTCTGACAGGATGATGTGGGATATTAGTTGTCCGGTGGCTCTGGCTGACGGGACGATGTGGGATATTAGTGGTAGTTGTCCGGTGGCTCTGGCTGACGGGACGATGTGGGTTATTATGGGTAGTTGTCCAGTGGCTCTGGCTGACGGGATGATGTGGGTTATTAGGGTAGTAGTCCGGTGGCTTTGACAGGATGATGTGGGATATTAGTTGTCCGGTGGTTCTGGCTGATGGGACGATGTGCGATATTAGTGGTAGTAGTCCGGTAGCTCTGGCTGACGGGATGATGTGTGATATTAGGGGTAGTAGTCCGGTAGCTGTGGCTGACGGGATTGTGTGGGATATTATAGTGAATGTGGCTATGCGGAGTGGGCGGCTCTACATTCATCTTTATATATAGAGATATAATCATTATAATTTGTTATAACTAACCGTAGTTAGTTACTATGCCCGGGCAGCGCCGGGCTCTTCAGCTAGATATATGTATATATATATATATATATATACATAATATATATATATGTATATGTATGTATATATATATATATATATATATATATATATATATATATATATATATAGGGAAGGAGGTAAGTTTGACCATCAACTATTCTCAAAAATGGTGCCATGTTATCTACAGTGTACAGGCTTTACTCATTGTAATCTTGCCTGTGACGATGATAATGACACTGCTGAAAAGGCAGGCCTTTGTGCAGACTTTGAAAATTACAAGATTTATGTGTATGTGTGTGTATATATATATATATATATATATATATATATATATATATATACACATACACACACACACACACACACACATACATACATACATACAGATACATATGTAGCTGGTAAAAAAAAATTCACAAACTGATTAGAACAATAGGCAATTTTGTGCTAAGTAGAACACAAGTTCTGTAAAACACAGATATAGCTACTCTTCTCTTGATGCGTAGAAAACACACGAGGAAATGCTACGTCTTTTTAGCTCATTCCATTACTGATAATACGCCATTCATTTTACCTAATAATTGCAAACATCGAGTTGAAGTTCTTACACTCTCTACAGTGCAGCGCGATCTTGATAAAATGTTTGATGATCTTCATTCTCTTAAGCTGGTTAGTCTCTCTTAAAATTTCAGAAGCCACCCAAAAAGTTTCTTGGTTAATGACGTCTTCAAAGTTCTTGAGGTTGACGCAACCAGTTTTTGACTTGAGCTTGAAAAGGTCATCAATGTACTCTGTTGGCTCAATGTTCCGGAAAAGCTCAAAATTCCTCATTGACAGCTGCGTTGCCACCTCAATAGTACTTAACTGAAGCAAAGAAATCTGACTTTCCCTTAACAAGTCCTGAGCGTCTTCATCTGAACACAGCGTTTCGGTCTCCATGTTGTTTTTAAGGTAATACCTGGAATAAGGAAACTGGGTTAGCGGCAAGTTTTGGAAGAGGCTGAATGGACTAGACATCCAAAGAAACAGCACATTAGCAACTCTAAATGTAAAAACATGCAAGAAAAACGAAACTTTTTTATAAGCTCATACACAACACATTCAAATACACCTTGCAATTGTAACGTTTAGCCACCAGATGGCAGCATGCCCTCAGAGTTCTAGCTCTGCAGTAGGATTACATCACCATCCGGATAATTTGATGATGGTGTTTCGGGTCTGAGGGGCGGATGCAGAACATCTAACAGGGTTAGCCTCAACTCATAGGAAAAAACAACAGACATCCTACACAAAATCTGCAATGCTGGTGTGATTAGATGCCACCATACCTGCCGCTGAGCTGGATTCTGTCGGCTAGCTTAGACAGCTGGTCTGGGAGCCGCCTCTGCTTGATGACGCCTTCAGGAGTGACAGATACCTCACACAGAGAGTAAGAATCCGGAACCGCAGTCAGGGCAAACTCCCTGATAGCCTGGACTACCACTTCCTTTGCAGTGGTGTCTTTGCTTATCATTATATAGCGGCTTTGTTGGTCGGCCTTAAATACTCGCAGAACTTGATCAGGGAGATCTAGGGGAAGGGAAAAAGACAATGTAAAGCACAGTACTATTTAGGTGATAATCTTAAAAAGACATAATAAGTGTACTAACACAATGTTCAATAGTTTTAGTTTAGCCTTAACCTCAGCTTTATTTGAAGAATAAAAAAAATAAAAAAATTGTGGGGGAAAAAAAAAAAATGTTTCCGTGATTTAACCACTAGATGGCAATAGAGAGTTACAAACTGCAAATCTCGAGTCCAGAACCTTTATCACATATCAAATAGAAGCCTCTCCAATGTCAGCAATGGCAGCACAAAGAGAGCAGCCAGGTGCAGTCACTCACACAAAGGAGGCAACACGGGCTCTAGGTGTCTTACACTGAAAGCCGGGTAATATGACATAGCACACGTCTATAAAGGAGCACCATACGGACATACTAGGTATAAGGCTGAATTCAGACATCCATGCATCACGGTCGGGCATGGACCACGGTGCACAGACTGGATGTAAGTCTCCTGATCTAAACATATACCTATGAGACAGTCAAGTTCAGGTCATGAGACCGGTACAGACGTCGGAATTCGGCCTCAGAATTGCACGGCCCTTGCAGTAAGTCATAAGTGTGAAAACGTATTATCCCAGTGTGCTCCGGAAGCCAGGATCAGCCATTCTCTACAGGTTTTACTATTCATCTAAGGCAAAATCTACACGGTGAAATAGCAATTTTGTTAGATAATCGCTACATAACACAAAGGAAATGTTACAAAGAACAACCACACACGTCTGTCCTGCCTTCAGTTATCTAATCATTCATCAGTCCGTGTATTATATCCTATGACGAACGCTCTCATTAAACCGGCTAAATATAGTCTAAAATGTGGAAAAATAAACAGTGGGAATAAGCCGCCAGCTGCTATAAAGCGGCCGCTGCCATCAGCACACATAGTGAGAGCAGAGCGCCACCTCCAGGAGGTCTGCTGACGCAGGGCGAGCGCGCTCCCACCTGGGGTGGTGGTGAAGTCCAGGATGCGGTGATGAGACTGCAGTAAGTCGGGGTTGCTGGATGACAGGGTCCCGCTGACGGGGAGCGTGGCCGGCAGGTGCTTGGTTTGCCTGAGGCCAACAATGCTGTCATCTTGAGACTGCCCGATTCCAATGTCACTAAGAAACAAAGAGACAGCAGATGTAAGTGCATGCCACATGTCAGAACCAGAGAGAAGGACGAGAGCGAGGGAAGATGGAGAAACACATGTACCATGGAAAACCTAGCAATCCTCAGACACATGAAGATCAACTCTGGGTTAGGAAGAATAGCAATCTGCCGGACGAGGGTTCAGCCAACAGTGGTTTACAATAGTTAAGGGAAGCTTAAAGGGGATGGCCACTACTTTTTTATTGATGGGCTATCAATATCTTATTGGTGAGGATGTCCGGCACCGATGACTATAGATGTTACTGGCACCGGCCAGAAGTTCTCGGATGCTGCCAGAAGACACAGCGCCATCATGTCTATAGTGGCTGTGGCCGGGTACTGCAGATCCACCTATTCAGATGAATAAAGCAGGGTCTACAGTACCCGGCTGCGGCCACTACAGAAATGATGAAGCTTGTGTGCTCCGGTAGCATCCAGGATTAAGCAGCTGATCGGAGGGGCCGATGGGTGTCATCCCCACAAGCAGATACTGATGGCCTATCCCAAGAATAGGCCATCAATAAAACGCAGTAGCCAACCTCTTTAGGAGCAGATACACACAGTGCATATTTGAGGCAGATTTGCATTCAGAAAATCCGCAGTGTAACAGTACCCAGCAAGTGTGGATTTTAATGCAGAAAATCAGCAGTAAATCCACAAATTGTGCATATTTCCTAAAGCCAACATGTAACTGGCTACTGAAACAAGTGGTACGACTAAGTCCCAGTGCTGTAGGGCTCCGATGTTCCAGCGTGGATAACGCAAGCATTGCAGCCACATACAGATTACACTGCGGGTACATACACACAGAGCACATCCGCACACCCACAAAGCACTTCAAGGCTAATTTGCATGTGGGTTCAGACTTTTATTCCTTAGCACTTGCACAAAGGATTACTACAAATCAGGTCTCGATATTATATTTTTCGTAGTACAAATGTCCTTGCAGGATCCCTTTAACAGGCAGGTTGGGTGACCAAAGACAACAGATCTGCTGCTCCAAAGGCTCCAACACACGGGAGCAGCGTGACCCACAGGGAGCAAGACGCACTTATTGTGCAGAAGATAAAGGGTCTGTGACCTCCAAGAGGTACATGTGTCTGCAGCCGACACTGCTAAGAGATACACAGAGCCTTCTGGGTGGGAACTTCTCCATATCTATTTGGACAGACATAGAGCGATGGAGTGCTGAGCTCAGTGACAGATCACACGCTCTCACTACATGGGTGGGTGCCAGGGGACGCACCGCCGGTATTGGGTAGCTAGGTGGTTTTGGTCTCCTTGGTGCTCCTCTCCTGATACATTGCTCATGCTGTAGCCAGAAGCAGCATAATGTGTACTGAGTGCAAACACAGGAGTCCTAGTGTCTGGCAAGACATTGCTAATCCTACTTCCGAATAAACCTAGAGACTTATAATCCGAGAACACAATGTGACCAGGAGCGGCTCGCTGTGGTTCACAAGAAAGCAATTCCCGGTGCCCAGTACTGAAAGCCCGTCCGAAGTGCAAAGAACGCTTATGGCTTTAGGGCTATAAGAAGCAAGGACTAGAAGGGATGCACTCTACAATTAGGGGCTCTCAGTCTATACACGTATTGTCAGACTAGCAGAACAACTAGAGATTTGGGATTATGTAACACAGGAGTGACGGACTGCACAGGAGCGAAACCTAGGGCTCACCAGTGACACAATCCCGGTGATGAAGGGCGGCAGTAATGCACCGGATGCACCCAGTAATATGGGTGACACGGAGCTGTCAGGACAGAACATCCGGAGATTTGCTGCATTATTAGGAGAATATTAATAGCTCTACTATCACTTGAATCGTAGTCGTCTTATTCATCGACTGCTCATATAATCGCACCCTTCTGATTCAAGGAGCGTATGCGGTGTCTATACATTACCAGCTGTTACTACACAAATAGCTGCAATTCTTGACATTCAGTGGACTACGTCTTGCTGTCAGGTAGGTGTAAACTGCCGAATATTATGTCTGAGAGTACTCTGTAACTCCATCTGTGTCGTTATAGACAAGGACCCATCAGCGCAAACACACACAACCAGTTTTGCTTTGGACACAAGCCCCAGTGGAGCAGCTGAATGCATGCTAAAGCGCTATGTGAACGCAGCTTAACGGACGCTGCTATCAGGCAAATATTCTTAAGAAGAACAATTTAAGGATCAGAAGGGCTTCTCCTTACTTGTAAGGCTTCTGAGGCAGAATGCTGATCCGGGTCTTATCGAGAATCTTCTTCAGCTTGTTCCTCCCTCCTACAGTATTGGCTTTACCTTTCTTGCTGACCTTTTCAAGTCCAATCACTTGCTCAACATCAACTGCGAGATCAGGAATAGAGAACCGACTGGCCTTCTTGATATCTCCGATTTTGGGTAAATGTGGGGCGCTATTTCTCTTTTCTTCCAACATTCTTGCTAGAAGCTCTTTAAAGACTGGAGGGAAATAAAATACCAGGAAAGATGTATGAGCAAAAATAGAGCAGCAGTCTCAATGTGAGGGTCCAAGAGACACAAGAGGGTCAACCCCATAGATCATATATAGACCGTATATACATGATCACATGTAACAAAGCTTAGGGGTGCAGGGTGCATTGCTCTGCTTTTCCTTAAAACTCCCTTTATACAATTGATTTGCTGCTTGTAATGAATGTTCCCTCCATGCAGTCCACTTACCAAACAGATTGGTTTTCACAGTGATAGACAAGTGGGTGTTATTCTTCAGGATTTCCATAGCCTTTGTGAGCTGAATGTTTTCAAAGTTCTGACCGTTCACCTCCAATATCTGCAAGTAAAGGGCAAGTAACCCGACGTGATTAATAATCCAAGCGGTGACATTTACCTTCCCGAGAAAACAGTTTGGAGAAGCTTTTTTTTCCCTTTAATGTATAGGGGTTGCAGAAGTAATAGACCTAATTGACATGAATTATTGAACTGGCTCTTTCTTCCCTTTCTTTCTCAGCAGTAAGCAGTAGAGATTTCTCGCAGAGGTGGTCTTACTGTACCTGATCCCCCCTCTTTAAGCCGGCCTCAACAGCCTTGGTGCCAGGATCCACGCTGTCAACAAAGATACCAAACCCCTTGTCTGACCCACCCAGCAGGGTGAAAGGCAAAGGCGCCTCTCGCGAGGGCTTTGTTAGTGTGATCAATCTTCTTTTTGCCTTGGCGGCACATGCAATATTTAATAACCTCAGATGTCCACCCATTTTCTGAAAGGTAAAATTAAGGAGCATTAAAATCAAGGAGAAAAAATAAATAAAATAAACACACAAAAATATAGACATTACCTCTCGTTCCAAGTTATTTTCAAATTCCTCTAGAAATCGAGTCATAGCAGGGTCACCTTCAAAGTCATTAAAGTGATTGTTGACCCAGAGTAGCACGACTCGAGTCACCTGTAAGGTAGAGGAGCCACGCTCAGCCAAACAGCACTAATAGACAGAAAATACATTTATAAATACACCTTAACAACACAACTACGGAAACAGCAAAAACACCACTGGGATAAAACACAATCACCGATCTAATACTTTACAGTGGATATCCACTATGGAATATCACTGTGTTTTCATAGGGTTACAATTCTGCACCAATTTCTATTTAGAGGGAACCAAATCGGTTGATTCATGCCGCCCAAACCATGGGCAGCAGTAATCAGGGCCTGGCTGCATGATTGCAGACAAATAGGTTTTCTTCTGAAACGCTCCGACCAGGGACCATAAGGACTAGCCTGTACACCCCCTGGCTGGCTTCTCCCAGCACCACTCTAGTTGATGGACAGGTCTTTCTCATGTGTACACACCGACTGACAGCTCTCTTCCATAAGTGTACATAGGGACAGCCCAGAGTCTCATCTTTAGCTACGTTCCCTGGCCACATATTCAGATTATATATTGTCTAAAAAGTAACGTGGCTGCAAACGAGCAGCCAGGCTCTGATTCACGACGCATGGCTCGGGCAGCATGAATCGAATAACAGGTTCTAAAGGGTTTTCTCCAACTCCAAGTTCCAATCCCAATATGTAGTAGGTGTAATAATATTAGTAAATACATCCAATCAGAAATGCAGTATAGTTCTTCTGATTAGCTATGCCCCTTACCCCATATGCAGGGCATTGCAGTAGCTTAGGCATCCATGGTCATGACTGCTCATACAAGGACAGTTGTTGGTGGTCATAACCATGGATAACTAAGCTACTGCAATGACCTACACATGAGGTAAGTGACCTAACGAATCAGAAGAACTATACTACATTTCTAATTGGAGGTATTTGGGAATATTATTAATACACTATTGCGACAGGATATTGGAGGTGGGAATACACCTTTAACCATACAGAGTCAGATCGTCCTCTTTCTGCAACTTACAGCTCTATATCAGTAAAGTAGGGCTCAGACTGCTCTGAAGATAAAGGAATTAATCAGCCCACACTTTTTAGATTACAGTAAATGGACCGTCTCCTTAAGCAGAATGTGGGTATTTGCACGCTCCAGAACAGCAGCAGCCTCTTTTACACATTTTACAATTAGAACATTTTTTCTAACCTTGTCCCTAAGGCTAGAGTCATTAAACCACTCCAATAACTTCTTCCCAACTTCCATAGGACTTGACAAAAAAGTTCTGTAGGTGAGGAGGAAATCTTCTATATATGTGGGGTCAACCACAGAATGTTCTTCTACGAGATGCATTGTTAGTCGCTCCGCAGTTCCCTACAGAAGACGTTCAAACACACAGAAGATCATAAGCAACACAAAAACAAGTATCAGGAAACCAAACAACATGTGAGGAAAGCGCAGCGTCCGTCACCTTGATGACGATGTGGCCTTTCCTGGTGCCAGTACGATCCAGCTCTCTGTGCTCTTTCACCATCACAATTTCGCCTTCCTCCTCCACTTTTTGCATGTTCTTCTCCACCTGGTTCAGGATCCGGCAATAGTCTTGCTGAGCTATGCAAACAAACTGGGGAAAGAAGGTGATTAATATGAAGAATAGAAGAAATGTCAGAAGTATTCTCTATATATGTCCTGTGTCCACCGCATATGCTAGAAAGGTCTCATGAGGTGGCACCAGCATCTTTCTTAGGACAGGCCTGGTCTTGTGCCGCTGTGAATGGGGAGGTGTCCATATATTCTCTACATTCACTTCTATGGGAGTTACTACAACAGCCGAGAAGCCCTAACACACAATGTGATGAGCTTAGGAAAAAAGAACGGTCATAATCAGAACGGTCATAATCAGAACGGTCATAATCAGAACGGTCATAATCAGAACGGTCTAATCAGAACGGTCCTTTGCAGAAAAAGCTGTACATTTTGGCTAAAGCAAGTAATATTTGTCATGCTGCAGCAGATTATTACACGCAGGATATCACTTCACTGTCACACAATGGACCCGACTGTCAGAAGAGTCACACTGCGCAGCCTGGCTGACATCTTCACCTACATACCTGGCAATCATCCACTTTGGTCCTCATCACTCCCTTCATGTATTCCTTCTCCATGGTTGGAGACACGCCAAAGCTGTTTCCCATGCAAAGTATTTCTGTTCTCCCGTCAGGATATGTCACTTCCACCGAGCCATTTAAAATGACTGACCAGGAATCGAGCTAGAAAGCCAGGAAGAGAGGAAATTAAATTTATTGGCATTAAAACCCTGCTGACCATGTTTACACATGAAGTTGATAGTCTCTGGGTATGTCACCTTTACAAGCCTATGATATCAACTACAGGGAATCAGACAGAAGTGGTATAGATAGTTATTACATAGGGTCGGACACAGACATAACCGATACCTATAGTTATTATATAGTGTCAGACACAGACAAAACAGACACCTATAGTTATTATATAGGGTTAGACACATACATATCCAATACCTACAGACATAATTGATACCTATAGTTATTATATAGGGTCGGACACAGACATAACCGATACCTATAGTTATTATATAGGGTCGGACACAGACATAACCAATACCTATAGTTATTATATAGGGTCGGACACAGACATAACCGATACCTATAGTTATTACATAGGGTCGGATACAGACATAACCGATACCTATAGTTATTACATAGGGTCGGATACAGACATAACCGATACCTATAGTTATTACATAGGGTCGGACACAGACATAACCGATACCTATAGTTATTACATAGGGTCAGACAGACATAACCGATACCTATAGTTATTACATAGGGTCGGATACAGACATAACCGATACCTATAGTTATTATATAGGGTTGGATACAGACATAACCGATACCTATAGTTATTATATAGGGTCGGATACAGACATAACCGAAACCTATAGTTATTATATAGGGTCAGACACAGACATAACTGATACCTATAGTTATTATATAGGGTCGGACACAGACATAACTGATACCTATAGTTATTATATAGGGTCAGACACAGACATAACCGATACCTATAGTTATTATATTGGGTCGGATACAGACATAACCGATACCTATAGTTATTATATAGGGTCGGATACAGACATAACCAATACCTATAGTTATTATATAGGGTCGGACACAGACATAACCGATACCTATAGTTATTATATTGGGTCGGATACAGACATAACTGATACCTATAGTTATTATATAGGGTCAGACAGACATAACCGATACCTATAGTTATTATATTGGGTCGGCTACAGACATAACCGATACCTATAGTTATTACAGTGCCTACAAGTAGTATTCAACCCCCTGCAGATTTAGCTGGTTTGATAAGATGCAAATAAGTTAGAGCCTTCAAACTGCAAACGAGAGTAGGATTTATTAACAGAAGCATAAATCTTACAAACCAAAAAGTTATGTTGCTCAGTTGAATTTTAATAAATTTTAAACTTAAAAGTGTGGGTCAATTATTATACAACCCCTATGTTTAATATTTCGTGGAATAACCCTTGTTTGCAATTACAGCTAATAATCGTCTTTTATAAGTTCTGATCAGGCCGGCACAGGTCTGTGGAGTTATCTTGGCCCACTCCTCCATGCAGATCTTCTCCAAGTTATCTAGGTTCTTTGGATGTCTCATGTGGACTTTAATCTTGAGCTCCTTCCACAAGTTTTCAATTGGGTTAAGGTCAGGAGACTGACTAGGCCACTCCAACACCTTGACTTTTGTCCCTCTTGAACCAGGCCTTGGTTTTCTTGGCTGTGTGCTTTGGGTCGTTGTCTTGTTGGAAGATGAAATTACGACCCATCTTAAGATCCTTGATAGAGGAGTGTAGGTTCTTGGCCAAAATCTCCAGGTAGGCCGTGCTATCCATCCTCCCATGGATGCGGACCAGATGGCCAGGCCCCTTGGCTGAGAAACAGCCTCACAGCATGATGCTGCCACCACCATGCTTGACTGTAGGGATGGTATTCTTGGGGTCGTATGCAGTGCCATCCAGTCTCCAAACGTCACGTGTGTGGTTGGCACCAAAGACCTCGATCTTGGTCTCATCAGACCATAGAACCTTGAACCAGTCTGTCTCAAAGTCCTCCAAGTGATCATGAGCAAAAAGTAGACGAGCCTTGACATGACGCTTTGAAAGTAAAGGTACCTTACGGGCTCATCTGGAACGGAGACTATTGCGGTGGAGTATGTTACTTATGGTATTGACTGAAACCAATGTCCCCACTGCCATGAGATCTTCCCGGAGCTCCTTCCTTGTTGTCCTTGGGTTAGCCTTGACTCTTCGGACAAGCCTGGCCTCGGCACGGGAGGAAACTTTCAAAGGCTGTCCAGGCCGTGGAAGGCTAACAGTAGTTCCATAAGCCTTCCACTTACGGATGATGCTCCCAACAGTGGAGACAGGTAGGCCCAACTCCTTGGAAAGGGTTTTGTACCCCTTGCCAGCCTTGTGACCCTCCACGATCTTGTCTCTGATGGCCTTGGAATGCTCCTTTGTCTTTACCATGTTGACCATGTATGAGTGCTGTTCACAAGTTTGGGGAGGGTCTTAAATAGTCAGAAAAGGCTGGCAAAAGAGATCATTAATCCACACATGTGAAGCTCATTATTCTTGGTGCCTGAACTACTTCTTAAAACTTTAGGGGGACCAAACAGAATTCTTGTGGTTTGAGGGGTTGAATAATAAATGACACTCTGAATTAACTTTTAACGTTTTTTAAAAAAAAAAAAAAAAAAATTTAAAATTTTTTTGCTGCTCAGTGCATTTCCCACTTCCAGGCTGATCTACAGTACAAATGTCACAATGCCAAGTTAATTCCGCATGTGTCAACCAGCTAAATCTGCAGAGGGTTGAATACTACTTGTAGGCACTGTATATAGGGTCAGACACAGACATAACCGATACCTATAGTTATTATATTGGGTCGGATACAGACATAACAGATACCTATAGTTATTATATAGGGTCGGACACAGACATAACCGATACCTATAGTTATTACATAGGGTCGGATACAGACATAACCGATACCTATAGTTATTACATAGGGTCGGATACAGACATAACCGATACCTATAGTTATTACATAGGGTCGGACACAGACATAACCGATACCTATAGTTATTACATAGGGTCAGACAGACATAACCGATACCTATAGTTATTACATAGGGTCGGATACAGACATAACCGATACCTATAGTTATTATATAGGGTTGGATACAGACATAACCGATACCTATAGTTATTATATAGGGTCGGATACAGACATAACCGAAACCTATAGTTATTATATAGGGTCAGACACAGACATAACTGATACCTATAGTTATTATATAGGGTCGGACACAGACATAACTGATACCTATAGTTATTATATAGGGTCAGACACAGACATAACCGATACCTATAGTTATTATATAGGGTCAGACACAGACATAACCGATACCTATAGTTATTATATTGGGTCGGATACAGACATAACAGATACCTATAGTTATTATATAGGGTCGGATACAGACATAACCAATACCTATAGTTATTATATAGGGTCGGACACAGACATAACCGATACCTATAGTTATTATATAGGGTCAGACACAGACATAACCGATACCTATAGTTATTATATAGGGTCGGACACAGACATAACCGATACCTATAGTTATTATATAGGGTCGGACACAGACATAACCGATACCTATAGTTATTATATAGGGTCGGACACAGACATAACCAATACCTATAGTTATTATATAGGGTCGGACACAGACATAACCGATACCTATAGTTATTATATAGGGTCGCATACAGACATAACCGATACCTATAGTTATTATATAGTGTCGGACACAGACATAACTGATACCTATAGCTATTATATAAGGTCGGACACAGACATAACCGATACCTATAGTTATTATATAGTGTCAGACACAGACATAACCGATACCTATAGTTATTATATAGTGTCAGACACAGACATAACCGATATACGGATTTTTGTGTTACTCACCGTAAAATCCTTTTCTCCGAGACGCTCATTGGGGGACACAGGACTGTGGGTGTATGCTACTGCCGCTAGGAGGCTGACACTAAGTAAACATAAAAAAAGGTTAGCTCCTCCTCCGCCGTATACACCTCAGCACTGGCCGCAGGCAAACCCAGTTTAGTGCAAAAAGCAGTAGGAGGCTAAAAAAATAAATCAAGAGTTAACACAGATACAGTATATCCAGAAGAAAAAACTGCTGATACCAACTTAAGGAGAATAGAGTTAACTCAATATAAAGCCAGTCGGCTATAAGGGAGGGTGCTGTGTCCCCCAATGAGCGTCTCGGAGAAAAGGATTTTACGGTGAGTAACACAAAAATCCGTATTTCTCCTTCGTCTCATTGGGGGACACAGGACTGTGGGACGTCCCAAAGCAGTCCCTTGGGTGGGAAATCGACTCCACAGTGTAATTTATAACAGGCATTGCCTATAGGTGCGCAACCGCGCCCTGAAGAATCCTTCTACCCAGACTGGCATCTGCAGAAGCCTGGGTATGGACATTATAATGTTTGGAAAAAGTATGCAGACTGGACCAGGTTGCTGCTTTACAAACCTGTTCCACCGAAGCCTGATGCCGAAGGGCCCAGGAGGCACCCACCGCTCGGGTGGAGTGAGCCTTGATCCCTGCGGGAACTACCGCGCCTCTGATGCGGTAAGCCTCCTGAATGGCTAACCGAATCCACCTAGCCAAGGTTGATTTAGAGGCAGCGAGTCCCTTCCTGCGACCCTCAGGGAGAACAAACAGCGTGTCCGTCTGCCGAAAGGACGCCGTCCGAGAAACATATCTCCTGAGTGCTCTCACCAGATCCAGCGTATGGAGAGCCTTCTCCACTCGGTGCGTCGGAGCTGGGCAAAATGAGGGCAAAACAATGTCCTCATTAATATGAAAAGAGGACAAGACTTTAGGCAAAAAAGGTGGTGTTGGTCTGAGCACCACCTTATCCTGATGGAAAAGCAAGTACGGAGCGCGACAAGACAGTGCGGCCAGCTCCGAAACCCGCCTTATGGATGTTATGGCTACCAAAAACACCACTTTCCAGGAAAGAAATGACAGAGAAACCTCCTGCAAAGGTTCAAAAGGAGACTCCTGCAGGACTCCCAGGACTAGATTGAGATCCCAAACATCTAAGGGAGCCTTGTAGGGGGGAACTATATGGACAACCCCTTGAATAAAGGTCCTAACCTGAAAATTAGACGCGATTCTTCGCTGAAAAAGCACTGACAAAGCTGATATCTGGCGTCTAAGCGTACTTGGTGCTAGACCTGAATCTAGGCCTGCCTGGAGAAATGACAGAATATTTGGAATTGAAAACCGAAGCGGGAACAACCATGTTCCCTGCACCAAGCAAAAAAGACCTTCCAAGTACCGTGGTAGATGCGAGCCGAAACGGGCTTTCGGGCGTTAGCCATCGTTGAGGCGACCTTTTTAGAGAAACCAGCCCTGGTCAGGATCCAAGATTCAACGGCCAGGCCGTCAAACACAGGACCGCTAAGTTCTGGTGGTAAACTGGGCCCTGGGAGAGAAGGTCCACGCACTCTGGCAGTCGCCAGGGAGCGTCGGCGAGCAATTGTACCAGCTCCGCGTACCATGAGCGACGCGGCCAATCCGGAGCGATTAATATCGCAGGAACCCCCTCTATCCTGATCTTTCTGATCACCCTTGGGAGAAGGGCTATTGGTGGAAACAAGTATGGAAGATGAAACTGATTCCATGGCAGGACCAGAGCGTCTACTGCAAATGCCTGCGGATCCCGGTACCGGGAGACGAAGTTGGGCACCTTGGCATTTATCTTGGAAGCCATCAGGTCCACATCTGGGGTTCCCCAGCGTCGGCATATCTGCTGAAAAATCTCGGGATGAAGTGACCATTCCCCTGACGCTATGCCGTGACGGCTGAGAAAATCCGCAGCCCAATTTTCCTCGCCCGGAATGTGGACCGCTGAAATCACAGAGTGATTTACCTCTGCCCAAGTCAGAATCTGTTTTACCTCGTGCATGGCCGCCCTGCTGCGGGTACCTCCCTGATGGTTTATGTATGCCACTGCCGTGGCATTGTCCGATTGTATTCTGACTGGGTGGCCCGCCAGATGCTGGTGAAAATGCCTCAGAGCCAGCCGAATAGCTCGGATCTCTAAAATATTGATCGGGAGGATCGACTCTTGCTGAGACCAAGTCCCCTGGGCTGTGTGGTGACGAAACACTGCTCCCCATCCGAGCAGGCTGGCATCCGTTGTGACAACCAACCAGAAATTTGGAGGAAACAACCGACCCTGTCGAAGAGTGGTGTTCTTCGTCCACCACATTAGAGTCTGTCTGACCTGCAGGGACAGACGACACCGAAGATTGAGGAGTAAAGGCTCCCAACCCATACTGCCAAGAGTGCATGTTGAAGGGGGCGAAGATGAAATTGGGCAAATGGAATCGCCTCGATTGCTGCCACCATCCTTCCTAGGACCCTCATGCAAAACCGGATGGTGTGAGGAATTGGTTGGCAAAGGATCCGTACCTCTTGACGGAGAACCAAGGCCTTGTCTTGAGGAAGAATTATCAACCCCTGAGCGGTGTCGAAATTCATCCCTAAAAGGTGATCTTCCGAGATGGCACGGGAGATGACTTCTTCATATTCACCAGCCACCCCAGGCGAGCAAGGGTGTCTAACGTAATGCTGACACTTTCCTCGCAGGTCTGAAAAGACGGACCCTTGATGAGGAGGTCGTCTAAGTAAGGCAGGATGACTACCCCCCTGGAGTGCAGAATGGACACAACAGCAGCCATGACCTTTGTGAACACCCTGGGGCTGTGGCTAGCCCGAAAGGCAAGGCTGCGAACTGAAGATGAAGTTTGCCGACGGCAAACCGAAGAAATCTCTGATGAGGAGGAAATATGGGGATGTGAAGATAGGCATCCTGAATGTCTATTGATGCTAGAAATTCCCCTTTTTCCATAGCTGCAATGACAGAACGGAGAGACTCCATTCGGAAATGACGAATTCTGACAAACCGGTTCAGTCGCTTTAGATCCAGAATGGGTCTTACGGTACCGTCTTTTTTGGGTACGATGAACAGGTTGGAATAAAACCCCTGACCTTTTTCGATTTCCGGAACAGGTACAACAACCCCGCTGTGCCGAAGAGACTCGACCGCCCTGAATAAGGCGCGAACCCGAGATTCCTCCTTGGGAAGGCGCGAGGGAAAAAAACGATTTGAAGGAAGGCTGGTAAATTCTATCTTGTACCCCGAGGAGACTACCTCTCTGACCCACTCGTCGTGAGTAATTGATAGGCAAATGGGGCGAAACCAGAGTAAGCGGCCGCCCACTCTGGATAAATTGACCGGATTCTGCCTCCAGTCATTTGTCCGAATATTTCTGGAGTTTGGACCCTCTAGATCTTGGCTGTTGAGATCGCCCTCTTCCCAGAGGATTGGTCCTGTAGGAGACCTGACGATCTCTGGTTTGATTAGGCCGACCTGAACCGCTGGAGGTAGCTGGCACGGCCCAACCTGGGTTACGAAAGGCCCTAAAGCGAGGCTGAAGCTGTCGGCGAAAAGGCTGCTTAATCTTTTGCTGAGGAAGGAAACTGCTCTTCCCTCCCGTCGCATCAGATATGAGCTGATCCAACCTTTCGCCAAATAACCGACCACCCTGATATGGTAAGGATGTAAGCGATTTCTTTGAGATTGAGTCTGCTCGCCAGGTTCTCAGCCACAAAGATCTTCTGATGGCAATTGCATTAGCAGCAGCTAGGGCTGAGCAATTTGCCGCATCCATGGACGCATTAATTAAGAAGTCTCCTGCCAGAGCCATCTGATTAGAAATCTCGGTTACTTCAGACGGTACCTCTATACCATGAAGAGCTCTATTTAGAGACTCCGACCAGGATATCATGGCTTTAGCAACCCAAGTCGCTGCAAAAGAAGGAGAGAGAGCAGAACCCGATGCTTCAAACACCGAGCGGGCCAAACTCTCAATCAGACGATCCGTTGGTTCCTTAATCGAGGAACCGTTAGGAAGGGAGAGGAGCGTCCTAGACGCCAAACGCGACACAGGAGGATCAACCGCAGGAGATTCCGCCCACTTCTTAAGAAGCTCAGGAGCAAAAGGATATCTAGTATTGAGAGCCTTTTGTCCTGCGAAGCGCTTGTCCGGTTTCTTCTCGGTGGCGCTGCACCAGTTCCTCAAACTCAGGATGAGCCCCAAAAACCTTATGAGTATGCCTGGCTCTTTTGAAGGACACCTTATGACCGGAGGTCAAGGTGGACTCATCGTCTATCCCCAAAGTTTGATTGACAGCTTCAATCAAGCTGTCAATTGTGTCCTGACAATTTGGTGCCTCAAAATTAAGGGACTCTTCTGAATCAGAATCCGAATACTGATCACTTGCCAGAGGTGAGGGAGAACGAGAGACGGAACTGAAAGATGCCGAGGCCCTGGACGGCAAAGGCGACGCAGTGTGGGTTCGCTTCCCCTGCGTCTGCCTGGTGAGAGCGCGGCCCCTGCAGGCCGGAGGTTCATGAGACGTCGCCAAGACGGGTGAACCACTGTCCCTGCTCCTATCGGGAGCTTGAAGGGACTCGATCGCTTTTGTTAATGACGCCACAGATTGAGTCAGGGACAAGGCCCACTCAGGGGGACCTGACGCATTAGGCTCAGCTATAGGAGCGGGTTCCTGAGCCCGTTCAGAGTCACAGGCTTCGCAGACCCGAGAAGTCTGGGCGTGCGGAAAAGGGGACCTACAGGCAATGCATGCGGTATACAGCACTGTATGAACCTTAGATCTTCTGGACATTCTGGATCTGTCACAGAGTCCGCAATGAACTGGATGAGACGGTCAGCAGAGAGGCGAAAAAAGAGTGCGGAGTAAAGAGGAACAACCAGGCTGGAGGTAGTAGCAGCCCCTGAGCGGTGTCGACTTACCCCAGTCCTGTATCCCTTGCGTCCTGAAAACTGCGTCCAAATAGCATTGGCGTAGGAAGACTTTTGTTAATGATGCCACAACAGAGCTCCAAAATTTTTCAAAAAGGAGCGCTCCTCTGTCAGGGAGGCGTGCTCATGTAGACGAGCCTCTCAAGAGGCGCCTCCCACCTACTTCCGGCCGCGGCCTAGTCCTCGGCAAAAGCCGGGGACTAAATTTGAAGCCGCGGCCTAGCGCCGGCCGAAGCCGCGGCCTAAATTTTCGGCTAAGGCCCTAAAGTCGGAGGGCGGTCCACCGGATAGCGATAGCGGCCCACCCCCCGGCTGACGCCGGACACAGAATTCCGGCCCGCGGCCCAGTCCCCAGAAAAAACCGGGGACTAAATTTTAAAACCGCGGCCCAGAAGCCGGGCGAAAGGAGGTCCCCAAGTCAGAGGGCGGGTCCGCCGGAAGGAGACGCCGCCGAGGGCGGATCCCCCTCCCCCCTCCGACCGCGGCCCACCCTCCGGCTAACACCGGACAGTAAACACCGGCCCGCGGCCTAGTCCCCGGGAAAAGCCGGGGACTAAATTTGGCAAAGGCCTAGCGCTGACCGCGACCCTCGCGGCTGTCCAGGCGGGAGGCGGACGCCGACTTCATCCCCTTGTGAGGTGGGGGAACGAACAGCTGGTTCCCTCCAGTAATCTTGGCCACACGTCCTTGGAGGTAAGAGTCTTCTTCCTACCCGCTCCTCAGGCGATGTGTGATCCCACAAAATTGGGTAAAAATGGGCTCCATAACAAAATAAGGTAGGACGGTGCAGGAACCCTAACTCCATCACCCCTTCAGAGGGTGAGGAGAGGGACCGTCCGCCTCCTTGCAGCACCGCAGTCTAGCATTGGTGGTGCAGTGGGGGCCGCACGGACTAACTCTCGCCTCTGTACAGCCTAAGGTTTCAATACCCTAGGGTGGTCAGGGCTGAGTCCGGCATTCATGTCCCACGTTGCGGGAGAGGATACGTTGGAGGCTTTACTCCACGTGCTCGCCCGTTGGTGGTTTGGGGAGATCGGACCCTTTCAATAGGATCCGTCGCCCCTATCTCATCTTCGTGGGAAAGGAAAAAAAAAAAAAAAAAAAAATGGTCTGGAAAAATAACCAGACGTGTGCCTCCATCAGACACTAAGCAAGAACTGGGTTTGCCTGCGGCCAGTGCTGAGGTGTATACGGCGGAGGAGGAGCTAACCTTTTTTTATGTTTACTTAGTGTCAGCCTCCTAGCGGCAGTAGCATACACCCACAGTCCTGTGTCCCCCAATGAGACGAAGGAGAAACCTATAGTTATTATATAGGGTCGGATACAGACATAACCGATACCTATAGTTATTATATAGGGTCGGATACAGACATAACCAATACCTATAGTTATTATATAGGGTCGGACACAGACATAACCGATACCTATAGTTATTATATTGGGTCGGATACAGACATAACTGATACCTATAGTTATTATATAGGGTCAGACAGACATAACCGATACCTATAGCTATTATATTGGGTCGGATACAGACATAACCGATACCTATAGTTATTATATAGGGTCAGACACAGACATAACCGATACCTATAGTTATTATATTGGGTCGGATACAGACATAACTGATACCTATAGTTATTATATAGGGTCAGACACAGACATAACCGATACCTATAGTTATTATATTGGGTCGGATACAGACATAACAGATACCTATAGTTATTATATAGGGTCGGATACAGACATAACCAATACCTATAGTTATTATATAGGGTCGGACACAGACATAACCGATACCTATAGTTATTATATAGGGTCAGACACAGACATAACCGATACCTATAGTTATTATATAGGGTCGGACACAGACATAACCGATACCTATAGTTATTATATAGGGTCGGACACAGACATAACCGATACCTATAGTTATTATATAGGGTCGGACACAGACATAACCAATACCTATAGTTATTATATAGGGTCGGACACAGACATAACCGATACCTATAGTTATTATATAGGGTCGCATACAGACATAACCGATACCTATAGTTATTATATAGTGTCGGACACAAACATAACTGATACCTATAGCTATTATATAAGGTCGGACACAGACATAACCGATACCTATAGTTATTATATAGTGTCAGACACAGACATAACCGATACCTATAGTTATTATATAGTGTCAGACACAGACATAACCGATACCTATAGTTATTATATAGGGTCGGATACAGACATAACCAATACCTATAGTTATTATATAGGGTCGGATACAGACATAACCGATACCTATAGTTATTACATAGGGTCGGATACATACCGTAACTAATACCTATAGTTATTATATAGGGTTGGATACAGACATACCATAACTGATAACTATGGTTATTATATAAGGTCGGATACAGACATTACCAATATTTATTATATAGGGTCGGATACAGACATAACCGATAACTATAGTTATTATATAGGGTCGGATACAGACATAACGGAAACCTATAGTTATTATATAGTGTCGGATACAGACATAACCAATACCGACATTTATTAATTACAGCGGTCAGATACAGACATAACCGACATTTATTAGAAAGGTCGGATACAGACATCCAATATTGATATTTATTAGGCAGGGTTGGATACAGACATAACCCTAATGATAGTTGTAAGAGAGAAGGGATACAGACATAACTAATATCCATATCAGAGAGGTCGGATACAGACTTAACCACTACATATGTTTATTAGAGAGGTCGGATACACATCTAACAGATACAAACGTAACAAATATTACAGCAGTCAGATGCAGAGAATCAATATCAATATTACTAGAAAGGGCCAGATACAGACATAACTATTAGTGAGGTGAGATAATGGATTTTACTTGTGTTTTTTAAATGGTGTACATTACAGAATATTTGAGCTCCTGACTAAAATGGAGCACAGAAACCCATCAGTCACCATCTTCCAAGTTGATCAGCACAAATCTACAGCAGAACTCGCAATCACTTCAGATATATCCACTTCTTACATGATGTTCAATGGTGGCATATGAAATGATAAAAACAAATCTCTAACCTCCTCGCCATCATTTAGGACGACAGTCCCTGCCCGCTCCACCACGGCGAACACCATGACGGCGCACAGTTCACGCCTGACAGACATGGTCATGTTGGCAAAAGCTGGCAGCTGGTGCATGAACTCCAGGAGTTGTTCTGGAGAAAAAATAAAGGGGAAAATACAATAATCAATACAGAAACAGGAAAAACTGACAAGAAATGACAAACTAATACCACATGGTGAATGTTTGTACAGACACACACAATAATTACTGACAATAACACTTCTACAAATAATTTAAATATTGCACTTTTTTGGTGTAGGTGCATCAACCAAAAAAACCCAATTCTGTCATTTACGTTTATTTTTTCTCTCTTTATGTCAATCACTGACCAGATTAAAGTAAAGGGAACCTATCACCAGGTTTGGCTGATACAAGTTACGGCCACCGCCTTTCAGGGCTTCTATACAGCATCCTATAATGCTGTATATAAGCCCCCAACTCGACCTATAAGAGAAGAAAAATAACTTATTATACTCATCTGTAGGGCGGTACGGTCCGAGGGGTGTCGCTGGTCTTGGCCTGGCGCCTCCCATCTTCATGCGATGCTGTGCTCCTTCTTGGTTCGGGTGGATGACGCATCCCTGCATCATCCACAGTCAGCTCGGCATCGCGCTCCTGCGCAGGCGTATTAAGTCCTGCAGTGCGCTTACGCTGGGCCTCTGACCTTTCCCGGGATCTGCGCACTGCAGTACTTTGCTCTGTGCCGAGGAGGAGTGTGTGAATGATGCAGGGACGAGTCATCCACATGAAGCAAGCAGGACGACGGCATCGCATGAAGATGGGAGGCGTAGGACCAAGAAAAGCGACACCCCTCGGACCGGACGGCCCCGCAGGTGAGTATAAGTTATATAAAAGTTATTTTTCAGTTCTTCCAGGTCAGGTTGGGGCAGATATACGGCATTATAGGATGCTGTTTATAAGCCCTGAAAGGTGGTGGCCGCATCTCAGTGACATGTTCCCTTTAATTAATTTTATATTTTGATACATTAGACTGGACACAACAATTTCATTTTTTTTTTTTTTTTTTTTGGCAGTATTTCGTAAAAGTCACACTTTCCTATGAAGGTCAGCCAATAGCCAGGGCAGGCTCCTGACTGCCATACCAAACCACTGCCGTCCTACAATCACTTCACGGTGGTTGTGGGGGAGGGCGCAGACCGGCGCACCACCCTGGATCACTCGTTTTAAATGTCACCGTCGAGAGATTAAATTTTATATTTAACAGAAGAAAGCAGAGCTCAGCTCCGCTCGCTGCTGCTGGGAGTGGATACTGACGGCCTAACACAGTTATTATAGGCAAGGTATGACGGCGGATCAGCTTCTGGGCCGGCATCATACATGGAGACCTGACATATGACATACCTGTATATCACATGTCAGGAACAGGTTACATTAGTTATGTCCCATAAAGCAGCCTCAAATGACTTTTCTAAAATCCTACAACCCCAAAAGGTACTAGGCTGTCACATGCCTGGGTGTACTCCCTATACAGGTCTAGTAGCCAAGAATACAGTCTACATAATCTGTCCAGCGGACATCCTGGTGGGGAGACATCTGCTTTAGTTTCTCAATATAAATATTACCAGTATTGTTTATGAATGAATAGGAAGGTAAGTGGTTTACATTACGCTCCCACAGGAACATACCCATTCTCTGGTGGAGATTTTCCTGCCGAGCAGCTGCAGTTTGGCCGCCTATGAATGATGGAACCTAAAATCTGCAGCGTAAACTGACCTACTGCGGACTCCAAATCTGTAGCAGCGGTCAGTTTACACTGCTGATTTTTCCCTGGAGCGTAATGGTGTGATTTCATGAAGAGATTCACAGCAGACTTTCCCGATGCCGGTGAGCACAGAATCTAAAAGTACATTTTTGGCTTTAGAAAAGCTCGAGCATGTCTGCAGCTCAAAGAGTAAGAGCTAATGGCAGATTCACAATGGCTGCTGTAAAAAAAAAAAATCGCTCACATAAGCATGTTTTAATAAGATTATACCATCTATTGAAGAGCCATGTACAGAAACTAATGTACATTCTGTGTGTACATATTGAGGGTTTCTCGGTAGTATTAGTTGCTCTGGTGATTGATTACCAGATCCTGACCTTTATCAGAAGCATACCTCTGACGGTGGCTTATCTCAGGGAGAACACCACAATCAGCAGCCCGAACTCTGACATGAGCCATCAATATCTCTCCCGACCCGCAAACACATTATGCCGTTGTCTGAACTAACAGACACAGGAAAATTCAGCCAATATTTATCTAATGTGTATGGGAGCCTTAAGGTGGAGCATCTGACGGCCTGTAACAAGGCTTACCAATGTCATCATCCGTCCGGTCAATGGGATCTTTCTCCAAGCAGTCTCTTACGATGTCTCGGCTCATTAGAGGGTCGGATGCTCTCTCAATGTCCTCTTCATCATCATCATCTTCAGAGTCCACAGCAGTCTCTGGTAACCCACTCAGGTCCATATCTCCGGGCTCACTTTCTGTGGCCTAATTAAAAAAAACAAAGAGAAACGAATCACTAAGAGCTCCACCACCGGGATTGCTGCTAACTACCGTACATCATCTGTGGTGTCTGAAGCTCGCAGATCCTAAAGTGTAACATGTGGGGATTATTTCCATAGACATCCCATGCGCAGGGTTTAGTGTCAGGAGGCCAATGCTGGCCAAGCAATAACATCTTTCTTGTAGCAGACTTTTACAAAAGTAACCATTGTATGAAAAACTTCCAGAGGATGACGCACATGGGTCATTTTATCACGCACAGATACATTATAACGTAACAATATGTAACCTTACAAAGCCGAACCTAGGGACAGCTCCAAAGAATATTCCACGTAACACCAAAAAGGGCATCGCGGTTATCCACAAAGCTGGATAACAATCCTACACAGGTCCGAGGTCAACTGAAATGTAAAGTGCCACATTCTAGTGGGAAAATGGAAACATTCATAGACTTTAATGAGAGTTTAGTCCCTATGCACCCCTGACACGATGACCGAAGGCTTCCACCGATTACACACCTAAAGCCCTGCTCAATGCTGAAAGGGTTAAAGAAACCTGAATGGCCAGACGGCGATGCTGAATGGAGCTGAACACCGCATACTGCTGAGATCAGATGATATTGATCGAGATCTGGAGCACCTTCCGCAGCCAAATTCCACCACAAAATGCTTGACATGTGAGACTCACCTTAAGGTTGATATATATTTGTAATTCTAGAAATTCCTATAGTTGGGTCACTATGAAAAGGGCTCCTAGCCTGGCCTATTGGGCTTAGGTGTACGGGAACTGGCAGATGCCTACAGCTACGCTAGTTCCTATGTCTGAGAGTGAAGACGTCCATGTTGAAGTCAGTAGTCTATACTGGAAGGCGATGTTCTGTGCCATCATCTCGTATCGCTCATCTCTTTCTATGTACAGAAATCTCTTGTGGCTTTTTTTCTGCATTTGCAATAGCACACCGCATCAGAAGATAATTGCTTTATGGCCACATGTGATCGTATTCAGGAAACTGCATCTTGCGGGTGCTAAATTGAGCCTACATTATAGAAGAATGAGGTTTGTCCTCAGATGCTCCTTACAGGCCATGATCTATTCAGCACACAGGAAAGGTAATGAGTATTAAGATCAGGCAAAAGGAAGGACGCCGATCACCTCTTAACCCTTTACTATTTATTAAGGTTGGATTGCCATATGTGATCAGTCACCAACAGCTATAACTTAAGGCCCTGTCTCACATAGCGACACACCAGCGATCCCGACAACGATCAGGATCGTTGGTGTGTCGCTACATGATCACTGCTGAGCTGCCAAACAGGCAGCTCAGGCAGCGAACAGGACAGCGACACTGCGGGTAACGTCACCTAGTTACCCGCAGTGTACGTTGGATACCAGCGCACTGATGCAGGGAGCTGGTAACTAAGGTACACGTCAGTTTTCCAGGCGCTGCGCGACGTGTACCTTGGTTACCAGCTCCCCTGCAGCAGCGTGCTGGTATCCAATGGACACGTCGGGTTTCCAGGCACAGCCCCGCACCTGGAAACCCGATGTGTACCTTGGTTACCAGCTGATCGCTGGTCTCCTGCCTGTCACACGCAGCGATGCGTGCTGGCCAGCGGGAGACCAGCGATCAAAAAAAAGTCCTGGCATTTCTGACACGACCAGCAATTCACAGCAGGGGCCTGATCGCTGGTACGTGTCAGACATAGCGAGATCGCTGCTGAGATCACCGTTTAGCAGCGATCTCAGTAGTGATCTCGCTATGAGAGATGGGGCCCTAACATACATGCCTAGCGCCAGGATAGAACAACACTGATAAATCTCAGTAGACAAGTAGGCAACCTGCTTACAAAATTACACATCTTATTATCACACCTTGTATTTCATTGCATTTTTACTAAGTCCTATTTTTGAAGGAGTTGCCCGGTCATATATCATTGCCTTATCTACACTATTAGATATCAATATTGGATTGCTGGGGGAACTGACACATGCCATTGTGTAGCCCTGGTGTGAAGGCACACGCAGTACCCTGGAGAATGTGTGGAGAGATAGCAGTTCAATGCTCTATACCCATTCACTCAAAATACATTAGACACACCCTTAGGGTAGTGTAATCACTTGTCAAGGAGTGGTCAGTGTGATTCGTTGAGTGATTCAGTAGTCAGTTTCCTGTCTTCGGACAGGGCAGACGTGTGGAGTCTAGCTGGGACTGGGAGGGAGGAAGCAGTCCAGCCTGGTTCTATCAGCAGTTCAGCAAGTGGAGGCCAGTAAGGGCGAGATATAGATCACCTCAGCCTGGTCAGAGCTGTACCTCACTTGAAGACATTGATAAAGAAAGAAGAGTTTAGTACAGAAATACTTCAGTCTCCTGTCTCAAGGACAGTGAAGGTTCAGAGACGTGCTCCTGCCTAGAAGATTACTGAGAGTCTGGCAACTAACTCTGAAGGAAGAAAAGAAGGGAGTGATTATATGACTTTTTGCAAGTGTGAGTGTTTATGCTACAAGCGCGGACAAGGCGAAAGGCACAGTGGAAGGACTATTGAAAAGTGCTTTTGGATTGGAGAAGTCCTGCACATTGTTACCGGTCACTGGGGACCGAAGGATCACTATAGCTTCACGCTTAGTGGTAAGAAAACCAGAGGCTTACCGGACCTTAGGTCGCGGCAAGCAGCCCCTAAATAGTCGGTACGTAACTGGGGTCAGGGGGAGTGAGGACCTTGAGTCTCTGCAGGACAAGATAGGAATTCAGCTCTCTCACAGGAAGGCTCCGACCACAAAACTGACTGGGCAGTACAGCTTTGGAATAGCTGGAGTTATAGAGGGAACTACGCTTCATGCTGGTTGTACTCATCGTTGTGAAAGTAAAGGAGGCCCCTAACTTGTCCAGCTGCTATCTTGAAATACATTCTCCATGGATCAGCCTCCCTGGGACCTGCCTTACCATCTTACAAGTAAAAGGTATGGAAAGACGCTGACCGTGTGAGACTGAGTTATTTATTTGCATGCCTGCACAACCCTGCTTTAACTACCGACCTGAGGGAAGAGTCCCACCTGTAGGGGACCCGACATCTAGCTGCCTCACCATCCCCTCAGAGATCTACAGCAGCGCTGGTACGAATTACCAGAGACTACAGGTGGCGTCACGAACTGTAAATATATCTATCCCCTGTAAATATTCCCCCAACATACGCCAGACCGCCAGGGCCACAGACCGAGCCACCGCTACCTGTGACAACCCCATAGACTTCCATGGGCTCGGCTCTGAGTACCCCATTGCCCTGGTAACCCACAATTGTGGTGGCGGGTCGACACAAAACTTTGGCGTCACGAACAGGATGCGAAACTCGCAAAATTGCGAGCCCTGTGTGCCTGTGGAGGTGTTTTTGTGGAAAAGGACTGTTTGCTATTTTTGGCGCTAAAATCCGCCATTTTGCCGCCATATTCGCGCCCTCAGGCGCTGGAGAAGAAGGTGGGCGTGGATTCGTGGGCGTGCACCCCCCTGTGGCGCGAAGAGAATACCTGCCCTCTCAAAGTGCTGTTACAACATGCGATCCTGCCCTACAGCAAAGGAGGTCCGCCTCCTCTTCACCTTCCCTGCGAGGAGGAGGAGACGCAAACCCCGCCTCCACGGAAGAGACCGGATGTCTCTGAAAGCAGAAGAAAGAACGCTCTGGAACATCATGGAAGCAGGACGTGTGCAGCCGAGCAGGGAAGCGGAGGGAGGCAGGCCCCGCTCCCCAGCCAAGCTGCCACCAGCACCGGAACCATCCGTGGTCCTGCACCTGCAGCAAGCATTACTAGAAATTCAGGAGGAGAATGCACGCCTGAAAAAGATGGTCCAGCACCAGTCTGGATTTGAAGAGATCGAGAGACGCCGGCGTACCCAGGAGCAGCGGAGGCTGTGGGACGCGGTGTTCTCTCCCTTTGATGACCCCCTACGTCTGGAGTTACCAAAACTTCTGCTGCCCAAGGCTAAGGAGCAACCGGAGGCTGCCCCCGAAAGTACCGATCCTGATCCCACCGGTGAAGCGGTGGAGGCGAAGGAGGTTGAGGAGGTACCGCCAGTTCCGGAACGCCCGCCCGGCCAGGAGGCCGCAGCAGAAGATCGATCCCCGGCAGGGACACCGGAGGGGTCCTGTCCGTCGTTACCAGACGTTGACTGGGACGAGATGGCGCGCCTGGATGACGCCGCCTACACCGCCCAGTGGGAACATGAGTGGCAGCGTCGCGGAGAGGAACAGCGACGCCGGCAGGAGGAAGAACAGGAGGCTCAGCGCAACCGACAGCGGCAGCATGCAGAGCTGATCGCGGACAAAGAAAGTGTCCGCAGAGAAAAAGGTACTCTGAGGGAACCGCGGCGGCAGGGGTGTGTGACAGAGTTCCAGCTCCGAAAGGGCTGGGGCTTCATCAGAGAACCGGGCCTCTACCCAGGGGTCTTTGTTAGTCGCAGGGACGTAGAATCCCACCTACCGCAAGGCCATCCCGGGAGGGACCTAATAAATGGAGACATTGTCACGTATACACGGCACTGGGGTATGAAGGGATGGTATGCCCTTAACGTCACCATCGTCCGTGACCCCGTCCTTGACGCAGGTAACGTCACCACTACCGCAGCGTCCCTGTCTCCAGCACAAGCAGTATCCGGCCGTGCCCCAGCATCGCCCCCTGCAGGTTCCTTGCACATGGAAGCAACACCTGTATACTCCTCATTAACTCGTCATCCTTCTACATCGCAACTAGCGACCCAGTCTCCATCGCAATCTATGACACGATCGATATCGCTAACTGTAACGCAAATTGAAACGCAATCGGTGTCTCGCAAGGAGAAAGTACCCGTTGCGCCCCTAGAGGTTCACACGAGAACTGTGGCGACTCAGACCCTAATAGCAGGTCACGACTTGTTAGTCATGGGATCTAGGGACCATCGCATTGTTCCAGCCCCGGGGTGGAAAATGTAGTTGAAATAAATAAATAGTAAAAAGAACCGGTAAGATCCAAACAGGGGTCTACCATATGTAACTTTGTAGAAAGTTTGAGGATTTTTGCTAGTTTTGCACTTTATTGCTAAAGATAATATTTATGTTTTTCTATAATGAGTAGAATGCCCGGCTGGGTACCAAAGTACAAAGTTAAAAATTGAATGCATAGTTTTATATAAAATGCCTTGATTGGGTAAAGTAACAGTTAAAGAAGAATGATGCATATTTGAAATGTGTATATATATATGTGTTTTTCCCTATTATGTCTTATTATGGACTTGGAGGCTGAGGACTGTGCCAGCCCAGAACTTATCTTGTATATAGTTGTGCTTCGGTGCCTAATATTGGTTTTACATAAAACCAGCACAACTACCTCTGAACAGAAAACCCGTGTGGTGTGGCACTGAGTGAGGTCTGCATTCGGATGTCCTGCAGCCCACCCAGGACCCACGTTGAAGGTTTGGTGCGGGTCCTTCACAAGCATATTGTCTATTTATATGAAAATGAATATTTGATATTTCGTACTTTTCTATATTTAATGTTTTTGTTCGCAACGTTCAAGACATCCTTACCTCCCGGATGGGACGAATTAATGTTTAATGTTGATGTTTTCATGCATAAACAAAATTGTCTCTTTGTATTTTACAGCCCGGGAGTGCTGTCTTTTACCATGGGGGAATGTGTAGCCCTGGTGTGAAGGCACACGCAGTACCCTGGAGAATGTGTGGAGAGATAGCAGTTCAATGCTCTATACCCATTCACTCAAAATACATTAGACACACCCTTAGGGTAGTGTAATCACTTGTCAAGGAGTGGTCAGTGTGATTCGTTGAGTGATTCAGTAGTCAGTTTCCTGTCTTCGGACAGGGCAGACGTGTGGAGTCTAGCTGGGACTGGGAGGGAGGAAGCAGTCCAGCCTGGTTCTATCAGCAGTTCAGCAAGTGGAGGCCAGTAAGGGCGAGATATAGATCACCTCAGCCTGGTCAGAGCTGTACCTCACTTGAAGACATTGATAAAGAAAGAAGAGTTTAGTACAGAAATACTTCAGTCTCCTGTCTCAAGGACAGTGAAGGTTCAGAGACGTGCTCCTGCCTAGAAGATTACTGAGAGTCTGGCAACTAACTCTGAAGGAAGAAAAGAAGGGAGTGATTATATGACTTTTTGCAAGTGTGAGTGTTTATGCTACAAGCGCGGACAAGGCGAAAGGCACAGTGGAAGGAATATTGAAAAGTGCTTTTGGATTGGAGAAGTCCTGCACATTGTTACCGGTCACTGGGGACCGAAGGATCACTATAGCTTCACGCTTAGTGGTAAGAAAACCAGAGGCTTACCGGACCTTAGGTCGCGGCAAGCAGCCCCTAAATAGTCGGTGCGTAACTGGGGTCAGGGGGAGTGAGGACCTTGAGTCTCTGCAGGACAAGATAGGAATTCAGCTCTCTCACAGGAAGGCTCCGACCACAAAACTGACTGGGCAGTACAGCTTTGGAATAGCTGGAGTTAATAGAGGGAACTACGCTTCATGCTGGTTGTACTCATCGTTGTGAAAGTAAAGGAGGCCCCTAACTTGTCCAGCTGCTATCTTGAAATACATTCTCCATGGATCAGCCTCCCTGGGACCTGCCTTACCATCTTACAAGTAAAAGGTATGGAAAGACGCTGACCGTGTGAGACTGAGTTATTTATTTGCATGCCTGCACAACCCTGCTTTAACTACCGACCTGAGGGAAGAGTCCCACCTGTAGGGGACCCGACATCTAGCTGCCTCACCATCCCCTCAGAGATCTACAGCAGCGCTGGTACGAATTACCAGAGACTACAGGTGGCGTCACGAACTGTAAATATATCTATCCCCTGTAAATATTCCCCCAACATACGCCAGACCGCCAGGACCACAGACCGAGCCACCGCTACCTGTGACAACCCCATAGACTTCCATGGGCTCGGCTCTGAGTACCCCATTGCCCTGGTAACCCACAATTGTGGTGGCGGGTCGACACACCATTTCCACCGATCTTCTGCTAGCAGCACTAGGGATGGCCATAGACCTTGAACAGATCTGCACAGCTCAGATCCATTTAATAAGGAGCTGACCTTCAGGACTCGGCAGTGACCACTACACAATGCACAAATCTACAAATTGTAGATTGCTCCATGTTTACATCTGTTACTGGGGACAATAACAGCTGTTTAGTGGGGGTACCAAGTGTCAAACCCCCAATAATCTGATATGATCGATATTATAAGACCGGACAAACCCTTTAAGTTGAATTCACTGGTTGGAGGGTAAAATACTATCTGTCAGGCTGGTATATATCAATATACCTTCTTTTTTTTTATAAGGTATAGGAAAGCTAGGCAGACTGCCACCAAAAAAAAATGATCTTCCATAAAAAATGCATAAATGATAGGTATATTTTTCACATTGTGCTCAATAGATGATGTATTTTACTGTGCTGGTGCATGCACTACCGTGTGTCAGAGGTCTACGGTGGGGAATCCTCCAATGTAATACCTAGACAATAAGCTCAGAGGTGTTACAGACTTCAGGATCATTCACAAGTACGATTTTTCCATGCACGAGAAAACCGGACCGATTATTCTGAGCACAGTTTGAACAGAGCATCATGTTTTTTATGTAAGTGAATTAAAAAAAAATAAAAAAGTTTCTCTGCCTTCTCCATTCTGACAGTCCGTGAAAATAGGAACGTACTCATATCAGAGTGTCCAATTTTTTCAAGGAGCCATTGACTTGCATTGCCAATCTGACTGTCGGATTAAAGACCGAAAGGGGGAAGAAAAAAAAAAAGGGGTTAAGGATCATAAAATATGTTGTACACAGCCACAAAAACGTCCATCATCTCTACACACAGGAGACTCTGCAGGAGCTGAGCAAATGATCCGTCTGTCTCATTCATTTAACCAAATATGTCTGTCTCTTTCCTAATGAGTGTTCTTACCATGCAAAACGCTGGCCATACAAAATTCAGAAGGGAAATTAATATTTAAAGAGGTCTGTTATGAGATCAATGCAGAGAGCCATCTGAAGACGCCGCGGCATGATTTATTCACACATGAAGAAGACGTCTATTTTCCATCCAAACGGGCACCCATCACATGACGGCCATTAACGTCTGTGGTCGCGTTAATACAAGAGGATGGCAGAGGAAAAATCTTTACAAGGTTACTTATTAGGTATTAACAATATCATTTGGCAAATGGGGGCTCTCCTTGTAATTAGCGTTTGCTAAATGGGGGTCTTTTGCGTGACAGCCCTCGTCTATAGTACTCGAGATCCTGCTCATTAATCTGCCATGTAGTGCAGTGAATATGCATGAGGCGATCTGGGAAGCCGAATACATGTTAATTGAATGTTTGTGCTCCCTTAATCATAGCAAGCCTTTAAATGGCTATTAATGCCAATTCAGGCGCATATTACCATAGCCAAGAAGCGCAACCATCAGTCTTTATTAAAAGCACATTAAACCTATACAGTCCGATTTCACCTAGAAATTACAAGACAATGAACCGAAGAGCAGTTCTCGCTTATCATGAAAATCCTGCAGAAAAAATAATAATAAACCAACATATGTGCGCTTTTAGCAAGTTCAACTATGTCCTGTCTGGCCCTGAAATCTACCCTTTAAGCGTCAGGTTTGATTTCAACCTCATCATGTATTTAAGTATAACCATAAATTTAATAATTTCTCATAAATTATAATATACGTGAAGATAAGAAACATTCTAATATCTTAGAGAAATTCTTTTTTTTTTTTTTTTTTATTCTCAATTCACAGGTAAAATGTGTCTTCGGTGAATGCAGATGCTCCCATTACCGAGATGGCAGTTGGTGCTCATAAAGTTCTATGGAGAACTGTAACTGTCCTTTCAGGAGAACATGCAGCAGAATGTCTTTCTGCCCCCAGCTTCTCTCTCCATAGAAGTGTAAAATCACCAACTGTCAGATGGCAGGGAGAGAGAAGGATAAAGCTATCGGATTTCAGAAGGCCGGCCCTCTCGTTCTCCGACAGACGAGCTGCTGCCAGATGAGTCTAACAGGCCCGCTCGGATGCGCATTTTCAAAACATTTCTTCTTTATGTGTGTTTTTATAGCCAGAAAAATCTGCATCAAAAACCTGTATGTGAATATACCAGATTTTTGCTGATTTAGATCTATTTTTCCTTTTTAAGTGGCATATTGATGAGTATTGGTAAACTCTCACCCACACTGCTTTCATCATAATCCCCTATGGATTTGGCACCCACAAATATGGATTGTAAATCCCCGGCTTAAGCAACCACTATGCATTACCGGAGGATGAAGCAAACATATACTGTGACATCTACATATGCATAGCAAATAACTAAAGGGGCAAAGCCACACTAGAAAGACCCCTCTCTAACTGGCCAATAAAACTTCACTTTTATTATACTAACTAAAATACCAGAATTATTTTATGGGATAATGAATAATTCAACACCCCACAAAATTATTATTATGTCATAGATAATTTACCCTTGCAGGCCGTCTATCCTTATTTGTGTCCTATAACCACATGTACATATGCATCTCATGTTGAGAGCTATCGGAAGCCATGGAGAAAGATGAATTAATATTCGGCTATGAATTGATAAAATGACATGACGGGCAATCGGACTGATTCTGGAAACATGGAGCTCTCTCCAGTTCACACTAGATTCTGCCCTGATGAGGCTGAAAGCGGCACCCTTAACCCAAAGTGTGAACAGTGCCTAGAACATCTACTCCTTGTACTGTGAGCTTCTCTAGTCGACACAAGCAAAAAAACGACATTTACTTCTGCATCTTCGTGAATAGTAGTGGAGGAGGGCAGATTTTTTCCATGTAGCATAAAGCAGAGCTGAATCGCCTTCAAGTGCCAGGTCGCTTAGTTCACTTGAAGCTGGCAGAAAGCTTTTAACAGCCCGTCCTGGTACATTACATCTGCCAGGCTTGGATTCAGCCTCTCGGTCTGCGTGCAGCAATTTAATTACTAGCAGATTCCCAATCTGCCCACAGACTGGAAGTGCAGGACAGGGCTGTGTGACGCCATCTGCCAGCACAAGGAGCGCTGAAGGCGGCAGCTAGTAATCCAATAACTAGTACTACTCGTCGCGTCTTCATGGTCACAATCAGATGAAAAGCCCTGCCATTCTCGACCTTCTGGCGCTGTATATTTATTTGCTTGCATCAGCTTCCAAGAGAGAACAATAGGAATGGCTGCACGTGCCCCACTCCACAAATATCAGCCGACCATCAAACCCTCATGTAAGCGTGTCGGCCAGGAGCACACGAGACGCCCGGGCGAGGACCAGTACGCAGGGACAGGGTCGCTGAGATATATATATTCTGTACAATCAGAGCTTTATTAGAAAAGCACCCTTACCCAACCCAAATTTCCAGTTCCTTCATATATTCTACACGCTAGCCATGCTGTGTAAGATTACACCCCCAGAAGGCCATTTTACTGCAGTCATAGCCGGATCACTGCATTTCATTACTATAATATTTGTAAAGAAAAATGTATTATAATTGTAAGGCATTTTTTGCACACTGGCCTGTACGAGCGCAGCGAACAGTTGTCTGTTCACCTTGAAATCCCCCACAACCATCCAGCTTCCTGAGAGCCCGGGAATCACGTGATCGGACAGGAATCTAAGCCGCCATTAGTGCCTTGGCCGTCCCGAGTACAACAGGATATTGTTGTCAAGGTCGGCCTAAAATAGACGCGAGTCAGTGTAAAAAATAAACCTCAGATGGGCGACCAGTCTCTAGTACAGAGAGCAGCCATAGTGCTCAAGCCAATCTCCATTACACAAGTGAGGAGGCAGAAAGAAGACGAAGCACAAGTGTTGTGGAACGCTGAGGGACGCACGCTGCCTGCCCAAGTCTGTGTTCACACTTGCTGCACGGTGCCGTTGTGGTCGAAACTCACTGAAATCAGTTTTCCACTTTCAACAATGTGGACACCAAACACTTGCAGTCATGAAACCCGCCAACTTCAGGCAGCACTCACCCTCCTAGGGTCCGGCACCAGCTCTCCCGCACTGCTACGGTATCGGCGATGTCACGTCAATAGCTCACATCACCGCTGCAGCCAATCACGGAGCGCTCTGCAGATGTAAGCGGCACACACTGCAGAGCTCAGTGACTGGCCAGAGCAGTGATGCTCGCTGTAGTAATAACATCAGTGCTGTTGCCAAAAACATGGAAACGGGAGCCCTGGCAGAGAAGCCACGAGTACTACTTGGATTTGTTATTTCTCGTAACTGCAAGTGTTTGGGGTCCACATTTCTGAAAGCTGAAAACCCCTTTAATAGTTAACGGAGTTCATCAGCGTATTAAAGGAAGTCTGTTGGCACAAAAAATGACTGTTCAAACCAAGCAGAGGTGCTCAATGCACCGTCCCACCCATTTGCTTTCAATCCACCTCTGCCTCCTCCTTTGAATTGACTGCTCTGACTTCACAGGAGGATGGATGGAAAAGAAGGAATGCTCAGCCAGTGCACAAAGGGTGTACTAAGCACCTATGCTTGGTTTGAACAGTCATTTTGTGCTGACAGCAAAAGGAAGTCTCTCTATGCACCAGGCCTCCACAGGGACTACTACAGGAGAAGCTAACTAGGGGGCTCCTCTTAATAATGACCTCATTATTCCCTATGAAGGTCAAACCCTTTTAACCCTTTCTTCACTATACCGCCTTCTAACTGGCATAGATTGTTCTTTTACAAGATGGTTGAAATATGCATTTTTTGTTACTTTTTTATTCCCGATCTTTCAAAAGACATCTTCACGGATATGTCTCATAGATGAGACATTAGTTAAGACAATAAAAGTCACTTAAGAGCCATTTTCTTTTTGGAACCAATACTCCCCGACGTGACGGCTTACCTGGTAGATGTCAGACAAGCTGCTGCTCCCTGAATCGCTAGTGATGCTACATCCTGAATGACTGGAGGACACCTGGGTCACCTGTGGATGTAGGCTGTCTGTAATGTGCAGCTTGGTGAAATCAGCGGGGAGCTAGGAGAGAACAGAGCGAGGATGTGAACATGTCATCTGCACAAAGTAACATTCACATCAGAAATATGGCTAAATGACAGCATGGACCGGACCCATGTGCTCGCCACGCAGAGGACACTTCCCAGCACCGCCATCATTCAGGACGTGCAGTCTACAAGACCAATAACTGACAATTTGTTGCTGAATTTTGGCTGGGAATATTTTTTTTATCTTGAGTGTCACGCACGACGATAAAAAGGTTAAGAAAGCGCTGGGGAGACCAAAGGAAAATAAAAAATGGTGAAGAGGGAGAGTCACCCCACAGAATAGGCTGTATTAGTATAGGTCAGGGGGCCGAGGGTCTCAGAAACGCGCTCAGGAAATCGCTTTCTAATAAACTGTACGGAACTGCTAAGCAGATGTGATACCAGACAAAAAAATCTCCAAAAATACATGATTAATACATTATGCAAATGCACTGATAATGTGATACCAGGTATAATAGGTGCTACACTGTGTGACCAGTCTGAACGGCGGCTTTCCTTACACGCCAAGATAGCGGGAGAAGAAAACACACCCTTTTCTTAAGTCGATCTCATCATCTCGATAAGGAGGAAGGCTGTGAAATTATGCAGAACGCAATCACTGGCAATTATCAGTGTGCCGCTATATACACGGGCAGAAGCAATATGTTATTATAATGGAGACGTTGCCACAATCAGGCGGTATTCAGACACTGAATCACCTCTTCCGCCATCGCCGGCAGCCCTCCCCACCTGCTCCACTTGTTAGCATCGAATGGAACAGCTGCACTGACAAAGGCCAGAAATGCCAAGCCACAAACCGCAGCAATTCTAGAAGGGCCATACTGTCACCAAGAAGGAGCGTGAAGATCCATGGCCAGTACGGGAAGGGAGCCAGAGGCCGTCACTGTCAGTGCGGTGTATGGCTCTGATCAGTCTTCTGTCTGGGCACTTTACACTGTGGCAGTATAGCAGCACAGGCTAAATGCAGTGTCATGTCACTGCTAACCGAGAACGCAGGAAAACCTTTACTTGTAGGACCTAATGTTCGGCTTAAAGAGAAACCAGGACGTCAACCAAAATGTTTTTATAATGCTATTCTCACATGTGCCAGCAGGGGCACTGCAAGCTGCAGCACTGTAGTATTGGGATATTTGCACCCAGTCACATGCATGGCTGAATTATGGCACCAAACAAGCTCTGATGTACAGCGTCCATACGAGTATATAAGCCATTATTAGTTTGGAACAAATGCCTCGGATAAAAAAAAAAAAGTGTCAGCTCTTCTCTGGGTGATGCATCTAGGGAGGAGAGATGATGACGACAAGACTTCTGTGCTACACACAGGGTTCTGGCATAAAGCATTGGTTCTCCATACATACTCTGTATAGACGCGAGAATGCCTCCATACCAGGGCACAAGGCGAGGCGCGTTTGTGTGAGTATCCACGAGTGTACCAGCTAGCCAAACACCGCAAAATATATACTAAAATTAGAAAACTAGCAATGCACTCAAGTGTGTATAAGGCCCAACCAATAGAAGCTAGAGGTTAGGACCAGGTAGTGATGGTGGTGCTCTGCATTTTTATAAGGCCTCGTTCACACCACTGTGTTTAAACATGTACGGGAAAATGGAACAGTTCACGAGTCTTTGTACAGACTGCGCAAACTCGGCCAAGAGGAGTGGGCCCCGGCCCGAACTTACAGCCTCTTATATGTCTATGAGGCAGAATGTGTGACCCAAGGTCAGTCCGGGTATGGTTGCCTACATACGGATTGTGAACCCATCCTATGGCATCGCATCTGAAGCTGAAATGAAGCACAAGTGCAGAATGTGTGTCATGTATGAGCTTATTGAAGCCACTAAGAGCAGAAAGTGTCGTGTGAGAGCTTATTGAAGCCACTAAGCGCAGAATGTGTGTCGTGTGTGAGCTTATTGAAGCCACTGAGCGCAGAATGTGTCGTGTGAGCTTATTGAAGCCACTAACAGCAGAAAGTGTCTGTTGAGCTTATTGAAGCCACTGAGCGCAGAATGTGTCGTGTAGTTTGAAGCAGACGCAGATATGACAGCGTGACTTATTAAAGCACAGCGCAGAAAGTGTCGGTGAGCTTATTGAAGCCACTAAGCGCAGAAGTGTCGGGCTTGAGTAGCCGATGGAGGCTTATTGAAGCCACTAAGCGCAGAATGTGTCATGTATGAGCTTATTGATGCCACTAAGCGCAGAATGTGTGTAGTGTGTGAGCTTATTGAAGCCACTAAGCGCAGAATGTGTCAGTGTGTGAGCTTATTGAAGCCACTAAGCGCAGAATGTGTGTCTGTGTGAGCTTATGAAGCCACTAGCGCAGAATGTGTCGTGTGTGAGCTTATTGATGCCACTGAGCGCAGAATGTGTCGTGTGAGCTTATTGAAGCCACTAAGAGCAGAAAGTGTCGTGTGATGAGCTTATTGAAGCCACTGAGCGCAGAATGTGTCGTGTGAGCTTATTGAAGCCACTGAGCGCAGAATGTGTCATGTGAGCTTATTGAAGCCACTACGCAGAAGTGATGTTGAGCTTATGAAGCCACTAAGCGCAGAATGTGTCATGTGTGAGCTTATTGAAGCCACTAAGCGCAGAATGTGTCATGTGTGAGCTTATGAAGCCACTAGCGCAGAATGTGTCATGTGTGAGCTTATTGAAGCCACTAAGCGCAGAATGTGTCATGTTGAGCTTATTGAAGCCACTAAGCCAGATGTTCTGTGTGAGCTTATGAAGCCACTAAGCGCAGAATGTGTCATGTGTGAGCTTATTGAAGCCACTAAGCGCAGAATGTGTCGTGTATGAGTTTATTGAAGCCACTAAGCACAGAATGTGTCGTGTGTGAGCTTATTGAAGCCACATAAGCGGCAGAATGTGTCATGTATGAGCTTATTGAAGCCACTAAGCGCAGAATGTGTCGTGTATGAGCTTATTGAAGCCACTAAGCACAGAATGTGTCGTGTGTGAGCTTATTGAAGCCACTAAGCGCAGAATGTGTGTCATGTATGAGCTTATTGAAGCCACTAAGCACAGAATGTGTGTCATGTATGAGCTTATTGAAGCCACTGAGCGCAGAATGTGTGTCATGTATGAGCTTATTGAAGCCACTAAGCGCAGAATGTGTGTCATGTATGGCTTATTGAAGCCACTAAGAGCAGAATGTGTGTCATGTGTGAGCTTAATGAAGCCATTGAGCGCAGAATGTGTGTCATGTGTGAGCTTAATGAAGCCATTGAGCGCAGAATGTGTCATGTGTGAGCTTATTGAAGCCACTAAGCACAGAATGTGTGTAGTGTGTGAGCTAATTGAAGCCACTGAGCGCAGAATGTGTCATACGTGAGCTTAGTGGAGCCACTAAGCGCAGAATGTGTGTCATTTATGAGCTTATTTAAGTCACTAAGCGCAGAATGTGTCATACGTGAGCTTATTGAAGCCATTAAGCGCAGAATGTGTGTCATGTATGAGCTTATTGAAGCCACTAAGCAGAATTCCTTTTATGCAGTTTATTGGGGTAAACCCAAATCTACTACACCTTGGTTTTCATGTCATTTCCAGTTATCGAGCGGTTCATAGTGATGGCCACCTTACTATTCCAGACATCAGCATTATAAATTTGCAAACTTATGCAGAGATTCAGCAGAATGAGCAGAATCGCTGTGGAACCAGGCAGATATACCACCATTAGTCTGAGTGGCCTGGTAACAGCCCCATGGGGATTTCTAATGGCAGCCAACAAGTTTTCACTGAAACACAAATATGGAACCTCTTTTTAAAAATGACATTGACTTATTTTTTTTAAATTACAGGAGCAAAGTTTTTTTTTTAAAGAAGACTTCTCACCAGGTCAAAAGAGGTCAGTCATATTTTCCTCTTCTTTTAGTCGCTTGACTCCCCTGCATATTCAGTTTTGGGGTTTTTCATACATTTCCAGAGATATGTGCCTTTTTACTTCGTGCTAATTTTTATGGTCTTTACTAGGGAGGCGGTGCCCACAGGGAAATTGTATTCAGAGCCTCATGGCTGACATCTTTATGGGAAAAAGTGATCCATGAATAGTGCACAGCACTAAGGTAAGGTGCTCAATCCACATAGCAAGAACTTGGCCTTCAAAACAAATGCAAACCAGGGCGAGCGCTCTACCTGCAGCGCAGACACACAATCTGGTTCTGCCTCCAATCCGTATATCTGATGAAAGTCCATTGTTACCGACCGAAACATAACATTTATACATGTCTTGCACAGAAGTGAAATCCTGATTTGCATTTATTTTCAGTGCTAGATTCTTTTCTATAGTTATGGGAGACGTGACAGCTGCACTTTGCACAGAATATTTTTGAGAAGCTTCTAGCATGTAGCGATATATCTCACTAAGCACTGGTCCCATTAATAGGTGAGGAAAGCTCCCTGTGCTATCGACCATCTCAGATCAGGGCACACTTGACTTTGTATTATGGCCATTATTTTAATAAATATGCCATTATTCATCTTAATGCCATGTAAATGGATCCATATGCTAACTGCCTCACCTCAAATGTTGGGATTGCTCTATAATATCACTGTGGTTGCAGTCAGATTCTGGGCACATGGTGGATCAACCACATTCTTTCCTACACAGTTTACAGTTTGTGTTACTTCTCTTTCTACAGTAAAATTAACGAGGCCTTGAAAGATTTCAGCTCCGCCGTTGCACAGGCAATGGCTTGGCCATTTATCTCCAGGAGTATGATTTCATCACATTGGCAGGGCTCCATCTTGGCACTCTTCATGGAGTACACTATTAGATAAAGCATTACAGGAATCCTTACTTTCTGTTTTCATTTATAGAACAGCATCTACTACAAGAGACAGAGCCGCGGGTTTATAGAAATAATCCGTCTTTTAACTCTACCAGTCAAAGAGCAAAGAACAAGGAGCCAAAGGTCCCGTGTGTGAATGGTGCGGTAGTGAGCATGTCCACAATCAATGGCTGCGTGTGCTCACTACTGCCCCATTCACAGAGGACCCCAGTGGTCACAGTCTGCGGTCAGACCCCCAGCGATCATACATTTACCCTGTGAATAGCAGATAAATGTGGGGACAACTTTTAAAGGGACTGTCAGCACAGAACGCTACAGTACAGGCGCTTGGTGCTTCACGGTGGGTCCAATCATTTATATACACCGTCCCACCTGCTTGTTCTCCCTTCATCTCCACCTCCCTCTTCTTTGATTGACAGCTCTGGCTGCATAGAGCCAGAGAAGGGCAGAGAGCGGGAATACAAGCTGGTGGGCCGGTGTATATAAATGATTGGCCCCGCCGTGAAGCACCGAGCGCCTGTACTTGGTTTGAATAGTCGCTCTCTGCTGACAGACTCCCTTTAAGTAAATGGTGTGGTACACAGATCTCAAACAGACCACCATTGCCACCTAGTAAAGAGAACACTAAGGTTTTCTGACATGGTCAAAAATTACAAATTTTTAAGTAGAGACTTCTTTAGGGAATGTTGCGCCCAGTTTTTGGATTTGAAGAAGTCTTCCCATTTACCGATGCGGTTTAGAAAAGTTTTTGAAGCATTTTTAAGCTTTCTAAATGGCTGGTGCCTCGTTTGGAGTCATCTCTATCGGTTAAAGCATCAACAAAGCGACATGTAATCTTTTTTCCCTACAGACATTTAAAAAAAAAATAAGCGGAATTAATTAGATCTCGTTATGGCTCCACACTGAAAATATCGAAACAACGGCAAAAGTTTTAGCAAGGATCACATGCTTTATAGCTGTAGGTTGGAGTACAGATTCCTACCATTCATGTATACCCATGTACTGTGCATGGCCACTAAAAAACATTCAAGGAAAGATTACAACCAACTTTCTATCCAAATTTACTATGTGCTTAATGTACTGTAAGACGGAAGCCAGCAATTAGGGAGGGATCAGACGCTTCAGAGACATGTTCAGGTTCTGCCCATTCATCATCGGGTGGAGCGCCTACCCATTCCCCGTCTATGGAGGACAGCCATTACAGAGCATCGTCTCAGCGTCCAGTGATTTACCAGCAGAAGTCAATACATGTAATTACACGTAACAAACTCATTCCCATTGATCCTATTAAGGGGCAGAATTTAGAGTGACAGGTCAACAACATGGCAAATGGTGATTATAATTTCTTGAAATATTTCTCTACATATTAAAAAATATATATTGTTAAAGGATTTCTAGCAAGCCATTTTACAAATTCTGAGAAAGGACTGGTTCACAAAAAATAAAGTATTACAATAAAGGACAGGCATAACCCCCTAGCTGTATGGCTCCAGGATGAGCCGCCACTTGCTGCGCTACCCAAGTCTGAGTCACGCTGCTCCCTATAGGTCCTGCCCAGAACAGGCTGCATAGATTTTTCATGGAGTGTTCTTTAATCATGTGCATCGTCTACAGATATGTACCAAGCTCTTCCTTGGAAGCGCATTAGGCATTTTGCATGGTGGGTGTAAGGTTTCAAAAATCTGGAGTACACAAGAACCTGGTGACTGAAGCTTGTGCCTCTCCAGGGCCCGCCTCTCCAGGGCCCGCACTCTCCAGGGCCCGCACTCTCCAGGGCCCGCACTCTCCAGGCCCATGTGCCTCTGATTGGCTTCCTATTTTCAGTACAATGTTCCCTGCCTGTTTTCCGCCTTACAAGCCCAGCTTGTAGACCATGTTGCACTTTGACAACTAAAATCTATGGTTGTCAGATTCCCCCTTCCCAGGGGGCAATGGTCACATGACTATTCTAAGATACCGATCACAATATTTAGTGTCTAGCATCACTTAAGTGTCTCACAATCAGCTTTCTCCATATCTGACGCACACTGCAGATAATGTCCTCTATTTCCATGAAATTGCCGTTTTCTCTGGTGCTGACATCTAAAGTATCTGCAGGAACAGCTCACTTTACAGCTTACAGTAAAATTGGTTGTTTTCAGCTCGCCATCACTAAGAGCAGAGGATTTCTGACAGAATGACAGGTCTACAGTAAAGTGCAGATATATCACTGTCCTTCGCTTAGGTTGGCACAGATTCAGTAAAAACTATCTCCAAGAGGGGCAAAAAAATATATAATATAAATTATACACACACACACATATATATATATATATATATATATATATATATACATACACACACACACACACCAAATCAAAAAAATAAGTAAAATTAAACAAAAATTTAGTTTTGCATAAGCTGGGAGGATAATGCACCTACCCACTCAAGATTAGGCGCACATGAATATGGGGTCTAGACTCGAGCTCAGGACCCTGCTGGCCACATGTAATACAATGAGAGAGGAGTGGTGCTGCGCTTCTAATGAATTACCTACTGCATTCCTATGAGCAGGGACACATCGTATACATCAGGACATGGGCATTCCCAGAACAAAGTGCAGATTTGGGAATAATAGAAGGATGGGTCGTAACTATTTGGACAGAAATCAGGAACATCTAGGACACACGTAGCGCCCATGGCAGAGCGGGCGCAGCTTTCAGCTATGAAGATGGGCTTGTTTTATCAAGGAGCGCCCATGCTGGCAGCATCAACACACAGCTTCAATGTCATTACGAGATGAGCCAATTCAAGGGGAGAAAAGGCAGTGAAAATAAAGGGGGTAAACAAATATAGTGGTAGATTATTAATAAAAATGGTGATTTCTTGGTGCAGGCTATAACATAACACAAATGGGCAGTTGCCAAAGCAAAGTCTGCACCATGTGGACTAGCGGGGTCTGTATACATTACCGCCTCACACCTCCCATAATTAATGTATGAGGAGAGGGAGGTGTATCTGCCATAACAGGCAAATGTGGAGCATGAAGCTAGAAAACTGGACTAAAATAAACCTTTCCATGACTGCAGCGAGAGAATCAATCACTTCATCCTGTACAGACCACAGTGCTCTTAGCTGGGAGCCATCAGACGCCACCATGAAGTGCTGGCTACGGTCAATGAATGTTTTCATTGAGAAGGCTGCCCCCAGTATGTATGTGCAGGTCTTTGCTAGGCCTGTTATATGGAGGGATAATTATAGGTTCATAAAGTGGAGCGCAACAGGATCCCCTCCTAGACAAATAACCCTGTACATGTCTGGCTGGATCAGATGACTGCTCAACCCCTTGGTGTCCGAACACATGATACCTTTGTTTCTCAGCTGGAGGTGACTCTTAAGGGTAAGATCTCTTCCCTACAGAATGGAGCAGCCACGGGCCACCGCAGGAGGTGGTGGAGGTGTCCACTAGACGTGGCAACTGCAGCATAGACGCCCAGCCTGCTGCATCAGATGCAAGACCTGCTCTCCTGAAAAGCTCATCTCGGGTGATCTGCTCTGCAAGCTGCGTAGGAAAATTCATGCAAAGTGCTGAGGAATACACTGGCGTTCCAGAATAAAATGGCAGAGGACTATGATATCAATGAAGAACCCAATGTGAGGATATCCTTATAGGCAGCCGAGCATCGGTGACAAGTGTACAATCCTATTCATCTAATGTACAAACGGCCATTATTTCATTATACCAGACAGATGTTCATCATGAGGACACGTCTGGGTACAGCGATCGGCTGAGGTCCAGGTGTCTGCTTCACATCTGTAAAAATGCAAGGAAATACAATAGACAGAACATTCTAGTTTCCCCATGTAAATAGAGAACCTTTGACCTTCAGAGTCATATTTCAGTCTCTCGGCAGGAGACTCAATCAGTATCTGAATTATTTTTGGTATCACATTTCTGAATTTTCTTTGTGCCTAAAATATCAAAAACAGGAAAGATAGGTATGCAGACATAACCGTATTGACAGACTTTTTCCAATAAAAAAGCAATAGAGGTCACTGGACTGCGTTTGTGTTGTGTGACCGCAGCATTTACAGGACAGAGTTAAAATAATCTTCTTTGTCTTGATATTAAGTCAAATTTTAAAAATGAAAAACAATGCTAATATCTGTTATGCATTGCCACGCACAGCACTCCCACCCTCCCCCGGGGCGCACACAACACTGGCTCCCCCACCTCCTGGGGTGCACAGCACTCCCTCCCTCCCCCCGGGGCACACACAGCACTGGCTCCCCCACCTCCTGGGGTGCACAGCATTGGCCCCCCCCGACGCACAGCAGTAATCCCCATCCCCACCCCGTGCGTCAGGATGCACAGTACCGGCCCCCTGTGTTATGTGCAGTGTCAGTGGTGCTGTTATACACAGTGCATTTTGTACAGTATTAGTACAAGGCAGTGAAGTCTTCACAGATCAAGTGAAGCTACATTGTTTGTGCAGGATTATTTCAATAAATTCTTTTTCCTTTTCATACAATCCTCTTGCCATTTGAATTAAGCCATTGTTCATAGGCAGCAAAGCTTCAACCATGACCATTAATTTTCCAGAAATTATGCATACACAAGTGCTTAGACTGAATTCCTGCAAGGTTTATTTCTCAATAAAATTCAACTAGTGAAAGAGGCCTTGCACTTGTACCCTCAATTACCTTATCCACCACCTATGCCCACATGATTATGGTGCTCTGACATGATGGTTACAGCACCATCCGGCAGCCTATGGTACACTCCATGTATATTATGTGTGGTTAGTGACACCATAACCATAACGGGGTTACTGAAGACGATCCATAAAGCGCCGCTCTTGTATTTGGTATTGCAGCTTATTCTCAACCAAGTAGTAGTAATGTTGGGCATGTGAAGCCTTTTTTTTGCTGATGTCATAAAACCTTTTGAATGGGTATTCAGAGCCTGGACACTTGGCTATCTCACAAATCTTTGCCTGCAGTGCGTGGTGCGGCTCACATTTATCTGGAGCACAGGGCCCGGCCTGCCATGACAGATAGGAACTGCTCGTGTGCCGCTCTCTCCATTCACTTCAATAGCATTCCGAATACAGCCAAGCGAGCGAGTACAGCGAGTTTAGGAACGCCATAGAAGTGAATGGAAGGTGACACATCATTCCAGGATTGGGTATACCTTTAACAGCCAAGTTTATGGCATCGGGACGGAAATTCAAATAAACAATGAAAATCTATATCACTAATCCAGCGGGTTGTTTTTTTTAATACTACACAGGAGCGCTTTGAATTATTCATTTTGACCAAAGCTAACGGCTAAGGAACATGTAAGAAGAGGATAATCTGTCACCAACGTCATATACCAATTAGAGGAATAGCTTATTACTAGCAACTGCAAGATGACCTTTAGTTAAAAGGAAAAAATAAAACACAACTTGTGCTCATGGGAACCAATAACAGGATTGTACACCAATTATACGTTGGCTTACAGTGCGGCGAGCACTCAGCTACTATGTGCACATCATACAGTTAGGTCCATATATATTTGGACAGAGACAACATTTATTTAATTTTGGTTCTAGACATTACCACAATGAATTGTAAACAAAACAATTCAGATGCAGTTGAAGTTCAGACTTTCAGCTTTCATTTGAGGGTATCCACATTAAAATTGGATGAAGGGTTTAGGAGTTTCAGCTCCTTAACATGTGCCACCCTGTTTTTAAAGGGACCAAAAGTAATTGGACAGATTAAATAATTGTAAATAAAATGATCATTTCTAGTATTTGGTTGAAAACCCTTTGTTGGCAATGACTGCCTGAAGTCTTGAACTCATGGATATCACCAGACACTGTGTTTCCTTCTTTTTGATGCTCTGCTAGGCCTTCACGCGGTGGTTTTCAGTTGAGTTTGTTTTGGGCCTTTCTGTCTGAAGTTTAGTCTTTAACAAGTGAAATGCATGCTCAATTGGGTTGAGATCAGGTGTCTGACTTGGCCATTCAAGAATATACCACTTTTTGCTTTAATAAACTCCTGGGTTGCTTTGGCTTTATGTTTTGGGTCATTGTCCATCTGTAGTATGAAATGACAACCAATCAGTTTGGCTGCATTTGGCTGGATCTGAGCACACAGTATGGCTCTGAATACCTCAGAATTCATTCGGCTGTTTCTGTCCTGTGTCACATCATCAATAAACACTAGTGACCCAGTGCCACTGGCAGCCATGCATGCCCAAGCCATCACACTGCCACCATCGTGTTTTACAGATGATGTGGTATGCTTTGGATCATGAGCTGTACCACGCCTTCGCCATACTTTTCTCTTTCCATCATTCTGGTAGAGGTTGATCTTGGTTTCATCTGTCCAAAGAATGTTCTTCCAGAACTGTGCTGGCTTTTTTAGATGTTTTTTTTAGCAAAGTCCAGCCTAGCCTTTTTATTCTTGATGCTTATGAGTGACTTGCACCGTGCAGTGAACCCTCTGTATTTACTTTCATGCAGTCTTCTCTTTATGGTAGATTTGGATATTTATACGCCTACCTCCTGGAGAGTGTTGTTCACTTAGTTGGCTGTTGTGAAGGGGTTTCTCTTCACCATGGAGAGTATTCTGCGATCATCCACCACTGCTGTCTTCCGTGGGTGCCCAGGTCTTTTTGCATTGATGAGTTCACCAGTGCCTTCTTTCTTTCTCAGGATGTACGAAACTGTAGATTTTGCCACTCCTAAAGTGGTAGCAATTTCTCTGTTTTTGCAGCTTAAGGATGGCTTGTTTCACCTGCATGGAGAGCTCCTTTGACCGCATGTTTCCTTCACAGCAAAACCTTCCAAATGCAAACACCACACCTCAAATCAACTCCAGCCCTTTTATCTGCTTAATTGAGAATGACATAACGAAGGGATTGCCCACACCTGTCAATGAAATGGCCTTGGAGTCAATTGTCCAATTACTTTTGGTCCCTTTAAAAACAGGGTGGCACATGTTAAAGAGCTGAAACTCCTAAACCCTTCATCCAATTTTAATGTGGATACACTCAAATGAAAGCTGAAAGTCTGAACTTCAACTGCATCTGAATTGTTTTGTTTACAATTCATTGTGGTAATGTCTACAACCAAAATTAAATAAATGTTGTCTCTGTCCAAATATATATGGACCTAACTGTATGTTTCTGTGTGTTTACCCTAGAATGTCATTTAGCCTTCTATAGTCTCCTCTTACAGCCCCCATGTGATAAGACTGGCTAAGGTAAAGAGCCATTGTCAGAGACAGCAATTAGTTTCCGAGTGAAGGCTAAAAAAAAAAAAAACACTGAATGCTAATTGGCTGCTTTCCGTCAGATAGCCGGGATACACGAGGTTGCGTTCAATGCTCACACTTTCTAAAGCAAAGTTGTAATTAGTGTAGATCCTTAATAAATGATGCATGATCACATGAAAAACAAGAACAAACAAAAGTTATGTCTCAGAGACAGAAGTCATCTCATCACGACCCTAGCTTTCCAAAGGGAAGCCACATCAATGACCATCCATGTAACCAACAAATAAAGCAGCACTCTGAGGCGCCATAGCATGAAAATATGAAATATATGAAATATGAATTGCATTACTGCTCTAGAACATAGGAAAAATTGAGCATATTTCACGCATACATTGGCCAATTCATGCATACCCAGCAGCCATGATAAGGCGATTCTCATTGCTGGGAACCTGCCTAATGTGATTCCTCTCCTAAGCTGAAGATTACATTTATATGGGTAGATAGGATCCTGCTGTGATTAAAACCACCAGAGGTGGACTGGAGGAGCCTATGTATACAAATATCAAAAGACTGACCGCCACCTCCAAACAGAAAACAGGTGTGTACGGGTGCAAACTAAGAGTATCCATCTCTACACATAACTAACAAATAAAATGTAAGTCATGAACACGCTGGGTCTGGCAGATCGGTCCTTACACATGGGGAGGCTACATGCCAAAACAGTAGTCGTAGAGAGACAACACAAGAAACTCATTGCCTGTGTCCTTTATATGCAGCATCCATACATCCAGTGCTGATAATAGGATGTGACCCCATCCTGTCACTGGCTCCCGACATAGGGTCCATGCACAAAGCCGAAATACAGATGAGAAGCGATGATGAATCCTTTCTAACAGTCCTTGCTCTGCGGCAGAGTTTCCAACCTGTGGCTCTCCAGCTGTGGTAATACTACTATCACCAGCATGGCCTGACAGCTGTACGCAAAAGATTAGAAACAAGACTTCTGAGAGCAAGTTACTGGTTAAAATGTGAGCAACATGGAGGCCTAATAAGATATTAGAACGTTAAAAGGATTTTCCGGGCTGAGAGCAGCTAGCTGTTGTATGACCACAATGTGAAAATCACATGGAAAAAGAAGGTAATCTGCTTAATGAGTTATTCCACAAAAACACTATTAACCCTTGGGGTGGGGACAGGAGGGTGTTCAACTATCACATTCATCACTTATCCTATGGACAGACAAAATATTTTTTTTTTGGGTAGGGGGAAATAACCCCTCTAAAAGGGTTGACGTATCTTCAGAAGCGCAATACTCATGGTCCTTTGCTTTCTCCTTTGCTCTTGAAGATTGCAGCACTGGCTCGGACTGAGCCCTCTCCCAAGCTCCTGGCAGAGGCATCTTGGCCTTCATGACATAGGAGAAGCACAGGGAGACCAAGGCTGGTCGCAGGCTCGGAGGTAGGACGCCTGTGAGCAGCGTGCACCCCTTACCTAGGTAATAGGCCATTAAGACAACACTGAGGCAGATACGGAATCAAATGCTGAAATTGAACATCCCCCTATTCTTTGACAATGTAGAGGATTTCTAAAAGTGGGAACATTGCAAAGCTGATTATTTTGAAGATTTAAGCCCTTAACAAGCTGAAACGTAAAAACTGCTCATCTTCTGGATATTGTGTGTGCACTAGATACCCAATTACATTAATTAAGTTATCAATGAGACGTCCGATTATAACATCAGATGTTCTGGGTATATTAATGGTGGCCAGTGTTGGGAGCACCAGTGCTCTATTCATCGTACCCAACACATTTATAATGGAGCCGGGCGCTACAATCAGAGACGGTTTTGTGACGCCGATAGTGAAGAGTCAGTGTCACACAGACCTGAGAGCCCACAGAAGACACACTGTTGTCCAGAGATTCCTAGATAACAAAACCAAGTCTGTATGTAAGGGATTCCTGACTACACATACTACTTCTGTATTATTATGCATTCAGGTCTCTCTGCTTAACAGAGTCTGTTCTACAACATTACTAGAAAAATCATAAAGAAGCTGTCCACCTTTGGGAACATTATTTTTCTTAAATAAATGAACTACTGACTAAATCGAATTTTTGCACTTAGATTTCATTAAAAATGTTGCACCATTTACCTTCTATAGCCTCTATGACACACTGTGTATTGCCATCTACAGAATGAGTTAACTGAGAATCCATAAGTGAACCCATTCTGATGGCTCAATGGGACAATTTGTAACTATCTTTTCTTTTAATGTCCCTGTTAGCTGAATTATGACCACAGACCACATCAAAGTTGAGCACAAAGAATCTGTAAAAGCCAAACGATGCAAGTTTTCTTAATGAGACTGAATTGCAAAAAAATCATGTTAAGCCCCAAACGCATGCATTTACTTAATAAAAAAGGCTACCTCCTTTACATCTTATATGCCTCGTGAGAACGTAAGCAAACGTCTAAAGGCCCCGTCAACGATCAGGATCGCTGGTGTGTCGCTACATAATCGCTGCTGAGCTGCCAAACAGGCAGCTCAGGCAGCGATCAGGACAGCGACACTGCGGGTAACGTCGCTAGTTACCCGCAGTGTACCTTGGATACCAGCGCACTGATGCAGGGAGCTGATAACCAAGGTACACGTCGGGTTTCCAGGCGCTGAGCGGTGCCTGGAAACCCGACGTGTACCTTGGTTACCAGCTCCCCTGCAGCAGCGCGCTGGTATCCAATGTACACGTCGGGTTTCCAGGCACCGCTCAGCGCCTGGAAACCCGACGTGTACCTTGGTTACCATCTCCCCTGCAGCAGCGCGCTGGTATCCAATGTACATGTCGGGTTTCCAGGCACAGCCCCGCGCTTGAAAACCCGATGTGTATCTTGGTTACCAGGAGATCGCTGGTCTCCTGCCTGTCACACGCAGCGATGCGTGCTGGCCAGCGGGAGACCAGCGATCAAAAAAAAGTCCTGGCATTTCTGACATGACCAACGATTCACAGCAGGGGCCTGATCGCTGGTACGTGTCAGACATAGCGAGATCACTGCTGAGATCGCTGTTTAGCAGCGATCTCGCTATGTGAGACAGGGCCCTTAAAATGTGCCACAAGGGACAGCAGTATACAGTCATGGCCAAAAGTTTTGAGAATGACACAAATATTAATTTTTACAAAGTCTATTGCTTCACTTTTTCTAATGGCAATTTGCATATACTCCAGAATGTTATAAAGAGTGATCAGCTTAACAGCAATTACTTGCAAAGTCAATATTTGGCTAGAAAATGAACTTTATCCCCCAAAACACATTTCAACATCATTGCAGCCCTGCCTTAAAAGGACCAGCTAACCTCTTTTCAGTGATTGCTCCATTAACACAGGTGTGGGTATTGATGAGGACATGGCTGGAGATCAATCTGTCATGATTAAGTAAGAATGACACCACTGGACACTTTAAAAGGAGGCTGGTTCTTGGCATCATTGTTTCTCTTCTGTTAACCATGGTTATCTCTAAAGAAACACGTGCAGTCATCATTGCAATGCACAAAAATGGCCTAACAGGGAAGAGTATCGCAGCTAGAAAGATTGCACCTCAGTCAACAATCTATCGCATCATCAAGAACTTCAAGGAGAGAGGTTCCATTGTTGCCAAAAAGGCTCCAGGGCGCCCAAGAAAGACCAGCAAGCGCCAGGACCATCTCTTAAAAGTGTTTCAGCTGCGGGATCGGGCTACCAGCAGTTCAGAGCTTGCTCAGGAATGGCAGCAGGCAGGTGTGAGTGCATCTGCACGCACTGTGAGGCGGAGACTCTTGGAGCAAGGCCTGGTCTCAAGGAGGGCAGCAAAGAAGCCACTTCTCTCCAGAAAAAACATCATGGACAGACTGATATTCTGCAAAAGGTACAGGCAGTGGACTGCTGAGGACTGGGATAAAGTTATTTTCTCTGATGAATCCCCTTTTCGATTGTTTGGGACATGAGGAAAACGCCTCATTCGGAGAAGACAAGGTGAGCGCTACCACCAGTCTTGTCTCATGCCAACTGTTAAGCATCCTGAAACCATTCATGTGTGGGGTTGCTTCTCAGCCAAGGGAATCGGCTCTCTCACAGTCTTGCCTAAAAACACAGCCATGAATAAAGAATGGTACCAGAATGTCCTTCAAGAGCAACTTCTCCCAACCCTCCAAGAGCAGTTTGGCGATCAACAATGCCTTTTCCAGCATGATGGAGCACCTTGCCATAAAGCAAAGGTGATAACTAAATGGCTCAGGGAACAAAACAGAGATTTTGGGTCCATGGCCTGGAAACTCCCCAGATCTTAATCCCATTGAGAACTTGTGGTCAATCATCAAGAGACGGGTGGACAAACAAAAACCTAAAAATTCTGACAAAATGAAAGCATTGATTGTGCAAGAATGGACTGCTATCAGTCAGGATTTGGTCCAGAAGTTGATTGAGAGCATGCCAGGGAGAATTGCAGAGGTCCTGAAGAAGAAGGGTCAACACTGCAAATATTGACTTGCTGCATTAACTCATTCTAACTGTCAATATAAGCTTTTGTTAATCATATGTTTGCAATTATTATATTTCTGTCTGAGATAAAAACATCTGTCAAACACACATAAAAACCAGAGGGCAGCAGATCATGTGAAAATATAATATTTGTGTCATTCTCAAAACTTTTGGCCATGACTGTACTGGATCTCCTCTATGCGAATGTTAAAGATGCCTATTCATCATCTGCATTACCCCCTCTGGGGAAATCAGGCCACAACCTCATACTATTGTCTCCATCATACCAACCTGTTGTCAGTAAACAACCAGTGACAATAAAATTACTGCTTTGACCTCACAGACTGGGAGGTGAAATGCGACAGGGGAGAGCATGATGATTGATGTAAATGATATTGTCAGGCGAGTAACGGATTATATAAATTTTTGTACTGATACTGTAGTACCAGCTAAAAAGATTCGATGTTATGCAAATAACAAGCCTTGGATTACAAAAGAATTGAAACACTTACTAAACAAGAAAAAACTGGCATTTAAAATGAAGGATACTAAGAAACTGAAATTGATACAAAGGGACTTAAAGGGGAAAATTAAGAATGCCCGTAAGGCGTTCCGAATTAAATAAGAAAATAAATTGTCACAGAACAATTCCATGGAGGTGTGGTCGGGCATGAAACAGCTAAGGCCTCTTTCACACATCCGGCGGGCGCCTAAACGGTGCCCCCGGCATTTTACCGCAGCGCCGCATGTGAAAAGCTTTCACACTTCCGGCGCCCAAAATGCGGTTTTTTGCCGGATGGTTTCTGATGCTTGGAGAGATAAGAAACCATCCGGCAAAAAAAAAAAAAAACGTTACATGCAGCGTTTTTTCCGGACGCCGCAATGTACATTTGCGCCGCATCCGGACAAAACCGCATGCAACGCATTGACATGCGGCGCCATGCGGCGCTAATGCATGTCAATGCGAAAAACACGGATTTGGTAAGAACTTACCGGTAAAATCCTTTTCAGCGAAGGAAGGGAGGGAGACACAGGAATTCATTACTGATGGGTAGGCGGAGCCCCAGATCAGGATGTTACCTCAGATCAAAAGAGTGATGACTGGCTGGCCCTCCAGCTCGGGCTCCTCCTACTCAGCTCCAGTCGTACCAAAGCTTTTAGGAAAAAGAGCCAAGATCACCAGCGGAGCAACATAACCCCTTCTGAAGGAACTTCAGAGAAAAAACACAAGGATACAGGTTATGCATGCAAAGAAAGCCAAAAACCACAGAGTTCCAGGTACTACTCACGGAACCTGACTACTGCGATGAGCTGGCGATGCTGGAACAGAGCCTTAGCGCGCTGACCTCAGCCCAGATAATCGCTATCAGATAAGGGTCGCGCTGCATCTGAAAACATCAACACACTTCTGCCTTGGGAGGGTGCTGTGTCTCCCTCCCTTCCTTCGCTGAAAAGGATTTTACCGGTAAGTTCTTACCAAAATCCGTGTTTCAGCTGCAGAATGGAAGGGAGGGAGACACAGGAATTCATTACTGATGGGACGTCCCAAAGCAGTTCAAAAATAAGGGTGGGAAAAACCAACAAGAGGCAGAAACCCAACAACCTTAACAACAAAGCGCAACCAGCGCTAAACACAAGTTCATCCAGAACTTTAAACTACAGCTGCCTGCAGGACCCTACGTCCGAGGGCTGCATCAGCGGAAGCACTGACGTCCACTTTATAAAACTTTGTAAACGTGTGGACAGAGCGCCAAGTTGCCGCTCGGCAGAGCTGCACTGCCGAGGCACCTTGATGAAAAGCCCACGATGAGGCCACAGCTCTCGTAGAATGGGCTCGAATCTTAATCGGCAAGATTCACCCGAAGACGGTAAGCTTCCAAAATAGCTGACCGGATCCAACGAGCTATAGAATCCTTGGAAGCTCGTTGACCACGCCGACGACCTGCTGGAACCACAAACAGGGAGTCCGTCTTACGAAAAACCTTGAGTAATAGATAGATAAAACTTCAAGGCCCGCACTAAATCCAATGTGTGTAAAGCTCGCTCTTTCACATTCTTCGGATCCGGGCAGAATGAAGGCAACACAATATCCTGGTTGACATGAAATTGTGACACCACTTTAGGCAAAAAATCACCCGAGTGCGAAGCACTACACGATCCGGAAAAAACTCCAGAAAAGGAGGCGAACAAGAAAGAGCTGCCAACTCAGAAACTCTCCTCAAGGAAGTGACTGCAACAAGGAAAGCCACCTTCCAAGAAAGTAAAGAAAGGCTAGCAGAAACCATAAGCTCAAAAGGTTTATGCTGAAGAGCCTCCAAAACAAGGTTGAGCCGCCAAGGAGACACGGGTGCCTTCCGCGGCGGAAACTTACGAGATATACCTCGGAAAAAAGGAAAGCACGTCTCTATTTGAAGCAATGGTTCTCCGAAACAATAAGGACAGAGCAGAAATCTGACCTTTCAGAGTGCTTACTGCCAAACCTTGTCTAGCCCATGCTGTAGAAAAGCCAACAGGTTGGGAATGGAAAATTTTCTCGGGTTCCGAGAGGACCCCAAACACCACGAAAGAAGGTTTCCCAAATCTTGTGGTAAATCCTAGTAGTAGCCGGACATCTTGCAGCACGAAGGGTAGCAATGACCTCGGCTGAGAAACCTCTACGGGTCAAGATTTCGGTCTCAAGAGCCACGCCGTCAAACGCAGGGACATCAAGTCCGGATGACAAACGGGCCCCTGAGTCAACAAGTCCGGTTGAAGAGGGAGTGGAAAAGGAGGTGCCGCCAACAGCGACATTATTGTCGAGAACCACACCCTTCTTGGCCAGTCTGGAGCTATCAAAATAGCTGGAATTCTCTCTAGTCTGATCCGACGCAGTACTAGAGGAAGTAAGGATATCGGCGGGAATACATAGATCAGCTCGAACTGATCCCACTGAGCCACTAGAGCATCCACCGCCACCGCCTTCGGATCCTTGTACCTGGACATGAATGTCGGTAACTTGGCATTGAACCTGGATGCCATCAAATCCACTTGGGGGGTTCCCCAGCGAGAGCACAGTAGTGCAAACACATCCGGATGGAGGCTCCATTCCCCGGAATCCATCCTTCTGCGACTGAGAAAGTCCGCTGTAAAATTCTGAACCCCTGGAATGTGAATCGCCGAAATGGCTGGTACATTGGCCTCTGCCCAAATCAGAATTCGGGACACCTCTACCATGAGTCTGGAACTCCTTGTCCCACCTTGGTGATTGATATACGCGACAGCCGTCGCATTGTCTGTCTGCACACGGACTGGCAGACCGCTCAAAGGGACCGTCCAATGTTGGAGGCAAAGGAAAATCGCCCTCAATTCCAGGATGTTGATCGGAAGCACAGACTCTTCCAATGACCATACCCCCTGAATCCAGAGATTGTTCCAAACACCCCCCCAGCCCGTCAGGCTGGCATCGGTGGTTATGACTGACCACTTCAGAGGGAGGAAAGACTTCCCCCGGGAGAATGCCCCTGGACGTAACCACCATTCTAGAGAATCCCGCACCGCGCGAGAAATGGTGACACTGCAATCCAGCGATTGCGACTGATTCCATCGACTCAAGATGAACCTTTGAAGAGTCCTGGAGTGGAACTGGGCAAAAGGAATTGCCTCCATGGACGCCACCATCAGTCCTAGAAGACGCATACACTTCCGTAGAGACATTGCCGTTGAGGATCTCATAATCTGTACATGTCGAAGAAGACATGACTGTTTGTCTGGTGGTAGGGAAACTACCGACCGAAACGTGTCGAGATGCATTCCCAAAAAGAGGATTGTCCTCGATGGTTCCAGGGACGACTTTCCCAATTGACCAGCCAACCGAAGTCCTTCAGAAACTGAAGAGACAAATCCCGAGCCGTCAACGCCTCCTCCTCCGAGGAAGCCATGATCAAAAGATCGTCCAGATAAGGGAGAATCGTAATCCCCTGTTTTCGAAGGATTGCCATGAGAGGCGCCAGAATTTTTGTAAAGACCCTTGGCGCTGAGGCTAAGCCGAACGGCAGAGCCACGAACTGGTAATGATTCTGACCTATGGCAAATCGAAGAAAGCGCTGATGAGCCTTTCCGATGGGAATATGCAAATAGGCGTCGCGAATGTCGATTGACATCAGAAAATCGTTCTGTGACAGAGCTGCCACAACGGAACGAAGCGACTCCATGCGAAATTTCCGGGCATGGACATGCGGTTTAATCGCTTGAGATCCAGAATCGGGCGAAATTTGTTCTCCTTTTTGGGAACTATAAAAAGGTTGGAATAAAAACCTTTCCCTCGGTCCTCTGACGGAACCGGTATCACTACACCCTTTTGTAGTAGCGATTCGACCTCTCGCTGTAGAGCGACAACAAGCTCGGGTTCCGACGGAACGCGAGATTGACAAAAAACATTTGGGGGTTGAGAAGCAAACTCTATGAAATAGCCTGCCGACACTATCCGCGTTACCCAGGAATCTGGAACGCGAGCCATCCAAGTCTCCTTGAAAAGAAGCAGGCGACCCCCCACTCGAGAATCCTCGAGTGGACTCCTGGCGTCAATCCGACTTTGCGGGTTTCTTGTCAAGTTCCCGCTTGTTCTGGCGGAAACTCTGCTTCCAGGGAGTACGAGTTTTCTGAGAAGATTTCTTTCCTGAGAAAGAAGGACGACCCGATCCCCACGAGGAGTGACTAGATCGTCCTCGGCCCCGAAAGGACCGCCGACCACTATAAACACCAGGCTTACTGGACACCGAGGCCATGGCCCTTCGCTGTGGTAATGCTGATTCCTTCGCCTTAGCCTTGGAAATCAGCTCTGTGAGGTCGGATCCAAAAAGATGGCCACCCTTGTAAGGTAAGGCCAACAACCCTTGTTTGGAAACTGCGTCCCCGGCCCACTGTCTGAGCCATAAAGCTCTTCTGACTGTGACCGCTGAAGCTTGCGCTTTGGCCAGCAGAGATGCCGTATCCAGACCGGCATCAAAGATATAACAGGCTGCCGTTTCTAACCATTCACAAGTTTCCCGTATCTCAGATAACGGAGATTCATTTTGCAACTCCGTCTTCAGACGTGCCAACCAGCTTAGAGAAGCTCTAGCAGCACACATGGATCCTAGCACTGCTCGAAATCCATGACCCGCAGCCTCATAGCTTGCTTTTGCCGCCAATTCTGCCTTTCTATCCAAAGGCTCCTGTAAGCTCGCTTTTCCCTTAATAGGGAGTAGAGAGGATTTACTAAGCTGAGACAAAGACACATCCACTTCAGGAGCAGAAGTCCAATTAGCCTTTAACTCCGTAGAGCAAGGATAAAGTGTATCAAAGAAATGCGTTCCATGAAAACGCTTATCTGGACATAGACGTTCCTCCTCTATTACACCATTAAGCTCATCCAGAGTTGGCAATGTTGTGCGCGAAGCACGGGACTCCTGGAACATGCGTGCTGATTTACCAGGACGACTAGTTACCTCCTCCGGTAACTGTAGTATATCTCTCATGGCTTCAATTAATGCCTCCGTACGCTTCGTCATAGAGGAACGCCCCTGCGGCTCGTCCGCATCTGAATCGGATATTTCTCCATCCGAATTTAAAGGGGAACTCTGCCCAATATCAGATACATCTGACTCGCTTCGTGTAGAGGCCGGTAACGGCCTGCGTCGCTTCCTCTGAGAGGAATTAGCAGACACATATTGACCTAAAAGGTCAGACAAGTTATTAATCGATCGAGCGATATCATCCAATTTTCCACCGCTGTCGACCGCAGCGCTAGACGCTGTGGAGGTCTGCGTATCTGATTGCCGCAATGGCACTGGGACGTGATCCGCGGCATCTGAACTCTGTTCAGACATGTCTCACCTGTATGAGCAGGTCAAAGCGGTAATACCAGCAAAAAACTATGCGGTTTTTTTTTTTTTTAAACGCTGAAGGGTTAACGCTCCACCAAGCAGGGTTACCCCAGCGGTATTCAGTCAGCAAATTTAGCTGGTAGAAATAACCCTCAGAGGGGTTAATATTGCAAACTCACCAAAATATATATATATTTGTGAGCCCCAGCCAATTTTTATGTCTCTGATGAGACTGCAGCTGCAGGATAGCGATCGCTGCGCTGCGGGGTGAGGAATCCGCACTCACCCAGCTGGCCGTGGTGTCTTATGAGGAGAGGAGCGGTCCGAGGAGCCCAGGAGCCTGAGTAATGGCCGCCACAGTGAGGGGGTCGCAGGAGAAACGCCAGAGCGCGCGTCTTCCTGCTCAAAAGACCGGGATAGATAGGCCACGCCCCCCGCCAGCTCAAATAATGAGCGCGAACTCTCCCCGCTCCTGCTCCCTCTCTGTCCTGCAGCTATCTGCCTGCGGACAAAAAATCACCACATCTACTTGTAACAGCGCTGTCACAGCAGCGCTGAAGCATACTGACATTACATGTAGTAGCGCTGTCACAGCAGCGCTGAAGCATACTGACATTACATGTAGTAGCGCTGTCACAGCAGCGCTGAAGCATACTGACATACATGTAGTAGCGCTGTCACAGCAGCGCTGAAGCATACTGACATTACATGTAGTAGCGCTGTCACAGCAGCGCTGAAGCATACTGACATTACATGTAGTAGCGCTGTCACAGCAGCGCTGAAGCATACTGACATACATGTAGTAACGCTGTCATCAGCAGCGCTGAAGCATACTGACATTAGTAATAGCGCTGCTCATTCAGACGCTAAAGCACTCACACATAATTATTATTAAAATTTGTGTGGAGTACTCACCAGCCAAGGCGCCACAGGGACCCTCAGGGGTTTCTGGCGCAGTGCCCATGCTTCCCCCCAGGGCGAAGAACGCAGTGACCGCACGTGTGGTTTGCGTTCCCGCCAGAGAAGCTCTCCTCATCCCCCAGGGCCGGCAAGGATTCTGCAGGGACTTTGAGTAAATACAGATCCGCCAAGGGAGAGGTTGGGGTACAGCAGCGCTGGTACCCCTGAGACCTCTAGACCAACTAGTGATCCAAGTCTCCTGTCCGAATATTAAAATAATAAAATCTTCTGAGGAGCTGCATTAGCAGCGACCATCCTCTGGACCTCAAATCTTAGACTGGAGCTGAGTAGGAGGAGCCCGAGCTGGAGGGGCCAGCCAGTCATCACTCTTTTGATCTGAGGTAACATCCTGATCTGGGGCTCCGCCTACCCATCAGTAATGAATTCCTGTGTCTCCCTCCTTCCATTCTGCAGCTGAAAAGCCGCATGCGGCGCATCAGATTTTCAGATGCGGCGCTGCGGGAAAATGCCGGGGGCGCCGCAAGGGGAAAAACGGATGTGTGAAACAGGCCTAACTGGGTTTAAGGCAAAGCCGGAGCATGGGGAAGTGGATCTGCCCTGGGCTAATGAAATTAATGAGTTTTTCAACAGATTCACCAACACAAGCACAGCGTCATCAGAAATGGGGGATGGATCCGGGAAAAGATCTGCAGCATTGACATTGGGGGATAAGCTGCCTGCTTTCACTGTCTCCCAAAGCGACGTGAGAAGACAGTTTAGCAGACTTGTTATTGGCAAAGCAGCTGGGCCTGATGGCCTCAGCCCACGTGTCCTCAGAGCATGTGCAAACCAACTGTGTACTGTCTTCCAGCACCTGTTTAACTGGAGCCTTCAATCACAGGGGGTACCAGAACTGTGGAAGACCACCTGCCTTGTGCCGGGTCCTAAGACCACTTTTCCAACTTCCCTACATGACTATCGTCCAGTGGCCTTAACAACGCATGCTATGAAGTCCTTGGAGAGAATAATACTCGCCTACTTGTGCCCGAGGATGAGGGCCTACACTGACCCACTGCAGTTTGTGTACCAGCAGAGATTGGGGGTGGATGATGCTATAGCGTCTCTGCTACATACAATGCATTCGTTCTTGGACAATGATGGCACTGCAGTGCGTGCCATGTTTTTTGACTTCTCAAGTGCTTTCAATACCTTACAGCCACCCTTACTACGTAATAAGTTGACTGCTATGGCGGTAGATGAGGGGACGGTGAACTGGATAAGCGACTACCTGACGGACAGGCCACAGTTTGTAAGGATGGGGGAGGTGGTATCTGGCAGTGTACGGAGCAGTGTTGGAGCCCCTCAAGGTACAGTGCTGTCTCCCTTCCTCTTCACATTGTATACAGCTGACTTTCAGTATAAATCTGATTTCTGTCACCTCCAAAAATTGATTGTAGGGGGCATTGTGGGGGGCCGGTGGGAGGAGGAATATAGAAGGGTGGTTTCTGACTTTGTGGATTGGTGTCAGACTAACTGTCTACAGTCATGGCCAAAAGTTTTGAGAATGACACAAATATTAATTTTTACAAAGTCTACTGCTTCACTTTTTCTAATGGCAATTTGCATATACTCCAGAATGTTATAAAGAGTGATCAGTTAACAGCAATTACTTGCAAAGTCAATATTTGGCTAGAAAATGAACTTTATCCCCCAAAACACATTTCAACATCATTGCAGCCCTGCCTTAAAAGGACCAGCTAACCTCTTTTCAGTGATTGCTCCATTAACACAGGTGTGGGTGTTGATGAGGACATGGCTGGAGATCAATCTGTCATGATTAAGTAAGAATGACACCACTGGACACTTTAAAAGGAGGCTGGCGCTTGGCATCATTGTTTCTCTTCTGTTAACCATGGTTATCTCTAAAGAAACACTGCAGTCATCATTGCAATGCACAAAAATGGCCTAACAGGGAAGAGTATCACAGCTAGAAAGATTGCACCGACCTCAGTCAACAATCGCATCATCAAGAAAGAACTGAACTTCAAGGAGAGAGGTTCCATTGTTGCCAAAAAGGCTTCAGGGCGCCCAAGAAAAGACCAGCAAGTGCCAGGACCGTCTCTTAAAAGTGTTTCAGCTGCGGGATCGGGCTACCAGCAGTGCAGAGCTTGCTCAGGAATGGCAGCAGGCAGGTGTGAGTGCATCTGCACGCACTGTGAGGCGGAGACTCTTGGAGCAAGGCCTGGTCTCAAGGAGGGCAGCAAAGAAGCCACTTCTCTCCAGAAAAAACATCATGGACAGACTGATATTCTGCAAAAGGTACAGGCAGTGGACTGCTGAGGACTGGGGTAAAGTTATTTTCTCTGATGAATCCCCTTTTCGATTGTTTGGGACATCAGTAAAACGCCTCATTTGGAGAAGACAAGGTGAGCGCTACCACCAGTCTTGTCTCATGCCAACTGTTAAGCATCCTGAAACCATTCATGTGTGGGGTTGCTTCTCAGCCAAGGGAATCGGCTCTCTCACAGTCTTGCCTAAAAACACAGCCATTAATAAAGAATGGTACCAGAATGTCCTCCAAGAGCAACTTCTCCCAACCTTCCAAGAGCAGTTGGTGATCAACAATGCCTTTTCCAGCATGATGGAGCACCTTGCCATAAAGCAAAGGTGATAACTAAATGGCTCAGGGAACAAAACATAGAGATTTTGGGTCCATGGCCTGGAAACCTCCCAGATCTTAATCCCATTGAGAACTTGTGGTCAATCATCAAGAGACGGGTGGACAAACAAAAACCTAAAAATTCTGACAAAATGAAAGCATTGATTGTGCAAGAATGGACTGCTATCAGTCAGGATTTGGTCCAGAAGTTGATTGAGAGCATGCCAGGGAGAATTGCAGAGGTCCTGAAGAAGAAGGGTCAACACTACAAATATTGACTTGCTGCATTAACTCATTCTAACTGTCAATATAAGCTTTTGTTACTCATATGTTTGCAATTATTATATTTCTGTCTGTGATAAAAACATCTGTCAAAAACATAAAAACCAGAGGGCAGCAGATCATGTGAAAATATAATATTTGTGCCATTCTCAAAACTTTTGGCCATGACTGTAGAACTAAATGTAAAGAAAACCAAGGAGATGGTGGTGAGTTATAGAAGGAAAAAGGAGGATTACTTACCAATCAATATTGCTGGCCAGGAGGTTGAGACTGTTGAGAGCTACAAATATTTGGGGGTTCACCTTGACAGTAAACTTGATTGGAGGTGTCATACAGAGAAGGTTCACAAGAAGGGAATGAGCAGACTGTACTTTCTGCGGAAGCTCAGGTCGTTCAATGTGTGCAGCAAAATGCTGGAAATGTTCTACCAGTCCGTTGTAGCAAGCGCCATCTTTTTTGCTATCATTTGCTGGGGCAGTAGTGTGCGAGTAGCTGACGCTAATAAGCTCAACAAACTTATCAAGAAGGCAAGTGCAGCTGTTGGCCTCCATCTTGACTCTTTTGAGGAGGTATTGGACGATAGAATTCAGAAGAAGTGTAGGGCTATAATGAACAATAATACACACCCCCTATATAGAATCATAGAATGGTAGAGTTGGAAGGGACCTCCTGGGCCTTCTGGTCCAACCCCCTGCTCAAAGCAGGATTCTCTAAATCATCCCAGACAGATGTCTATCCAGCCTCTGTTTGAAGACTTCCATTGAAGGAGAACTCACCACCTCTTGTGGCAGCCTGTTCCACTCATTGATCACCCTAACTGTCAAAAAGTTTTTTCTAATATCTAATCTGTGTCTCCTCCCATTCAGTTTCATCCCATTGCTTCTAGTCTTTCCTTGTGCAAATGAGAATAAAGATGATCCTTCTACAATGTGACAGCCCTTGAGATATTTGTAGACAGCTATTAAGTCTCCTCTCAGTCTTCTTTTTTGCAAGCTAAACATTCCCAAATCCTGCAACTGTTCCTCATAGGACATGGTTTGCAGACCGGTCACCATTCTGGTGGCTCTTCTCTGAACTTGCTGTTCTTGAAGCAGAAGAGCACATTCAGCAGCCGTCTAATCCTATTAAGGTGCAAGAAGGAGAAATTCAGGAAATCGTTTGTACCTACTGCTATGGGGATGTATAATAATTTCCTAAGGGTGGTAGAAAATAATGACTGATGGCTGGTGTACTAATGTCAATTAACATTGACTTGTATACACCTGAACTACCCATTTTTATTTATTATGTAATGTTGGTATACCTGTGCAAGATTTGTGTGCTAATATTTTATGTACTGCTGTTGTAATACTGTAATTTCCCCCCGGGATCAATAAAGTGTATCGTATCGTAATGTCACACTAAATGAGATCGCTAACGAGATCGCTAATGCGTCACCATTTATGACGCAGTAGCGATCTCGTTAGCGACTTAGCTGTGTGTGACATGTAGCAGCGATGTGGCCCCTGCTGAGATGTCGCTGATCGCTCATGAACGTTCTGAGCCTTTTTTTGGTCGTTGGTGTCAAGCTGGTGAGCCTGAATAGCTGAGTGTGACACCCTTTATGAACGACTTCACCAGCGTCGCAGGTGGGACTAGGTTTTCCCAACGACCACAGAGGTCGTTATACAGATCGCTGATGAGTTGTGTTTGGAATTTAACTAGCGATCACATAAGCGATCTCGCCAGGTCGTGTCGTTGTCGTGATCGCTAGTGCGATCGCCGAGTGTGACAGTGCCTTTAGTCATGCCTAACCTGGCGACATTAAACCTCTGACTATATTACCCCTGGATACGAGTTTACCACCAGCCGGCTGGGATTCTGCCTCCGGTGTTCATTGAACACTATGTGATCAAACAGAATTTAGACTTTTCACCAAGTCCCCCAAGAATCCTTCTCAATAGAGACAAGCAATTTGCTCTGGACTCACTAATGCTAAATAAACCGAGAAAAAGCCAATAAGAAATCATTCACACGTTGGGCTACCTCTGTATATTGACATGGAAGTATATTCGCCTCCTCGTGTGTAGCTCTTCCATGTAGTCAGGCACATACAAACAGTAATTTATGGGAGGTCTGCTGGGTCATAACTCAAGGTTGGCACAACGTTTATAAATAATAGGAGCGGCATCTTCTGCCCCTGTGCCCGATGCCTAGGAGGCTCACGTAGCTCTCACAAGCCGTTATTAATAGCTGGACAGCATTATGGAGCTATTAGGTACTCTCCAGCCTCCCAGAATAATACAGCGTTACATAGTATCGCCTTCAGTGATGGAAGCGCGAGGATAAGGCAATGTGAGAGACTTCAGCCCCACTGCACTGTACACTGGAAATCGGGGTGCTACAGAAATTTCTGACAAACTTTCCTGAATTTAAGTAGGGTCAAACTGCCACCAACCTGTTCCAATGGTGTCCATGTGTATATTCTGGAGTCATGGTATAAGGAGCTACACCACTGACGAGTCATGCTGGCCGGTTCTCCGTACTTTCTTGACATCCCACCGGCCGGCTACATCACCAGAAGCCCCAGTACCAGAAGCGTGTGCAGCGGGGTGTAATGACCTCCGCTCCATCTGGACACTGCATTCACCAGGTGTAACTGGCGGCTTTACTGAACATCAATCCACCCAGGAGGAGGACTCCTCAGAGGAACATACTGACTACTCACAGGTCAGAATATAGCATGCTGCTAGCCGGGTATAATCCGGGATAACAGGTTGGTGGCTTGCAGCAATGTTCTTGCCATAAAAACAGAAGAACCCTTATGGACCACCCAAAACAAGCAAAGCACCTCTATATACTTAGTTTGATATCTTCTCTTCCATGCTTAGCAGGATCTACGGTGCAGAATCTAGATTTTACCAAGCTTAGTAATAGATTTTCATTTTACTCTGTCAATTAATTCACACCATCAACTCTGAAGAACTGGACAAAGCTAAAATATGTTGCTAAGCAACAGACGAACGTGGCTGAGGTCACAGATACAGTAATTAGCTCAAAACCAGACAATGTTACCAGAGCTTGGTGCTAATAAAGGACTGGTGACACCAAGAGAGCACATGTCACAAAGGATAATGGTCCTGCGCCATACTAGGGAAAGTAGCACGCAAGCTGCCATCTACAGCAACCTGTATCGTGCACACTGGGCAGAATTATACAAAAAAACACCTTATGATTTTCTAATATATAGTAAAGGTCTGAGAAATACCAACATTTTGTATTTTCTACCAAGCTTTTAGGGTGCAAAGTTCCTGTCTCGGTGCATTTGTAGGACGGCACACGGCCCCTGCACATGCGCCAGGCATGCAGAACGGACTGACGGAGGAGGGCAGAGCAGGGTTACTGCAAAATACTAAGCCAGGACTGAGAGCACTCAGGACTTTCCAGTTCTGGAGTCAGAAAATTAAAGTTGGTGTGTGCTTTATTCCCCTGTAAGTCAGAAACTTCAATGTATCTGCCTTGTGGAATGCTTTTCTGCTCCCCCAAACTCATCTGGGTGTTGCCACAGATAGGAGATCCCCACTCACTAATATACTAATTACCATAAGTACTTCTATAGAAATACAGCACTGACCCATAGAAAACGGCATCTCTGAGCTTTGTAGCTCTCGCTCTACCATATGCTCAGATAGCAGTACAGCTAATCGGACAGATCCCCCCCCCATCAAGGTCTGGCCAAAAAACTGGCAATGGATAAGGGCGTCCTTACATGTTTGTCAATGGAGATTCCCAATAGGAAAACCTTTGGGGAATTTGAATTTACTTAGCTAGGTAGAATACGGAAAAAGAAAAATGATATAATATATATATATATATATATATATATATTTTCTAGCTCATACTAAATATTTATTTTTCAAAAAGGACACAAGACAGTTTCTACATATAATAGCGGTAGAATTTTATTCTCCAAAATACAGCAACTTTGAGGGTCTTCTCTCAGTACTTTTTTACAGAGTGTTACCAGTTACGCTATGTACAGTATGTGCCTATACAGTGTCACTGTCCCATCAGGGCTGGCAGGCCTCTTCACCAAGAGGAAAGGCAACACCTACAGTACAATGTAATCTAACATTTACAGGAGATGATGGGTGAGGAACGAGTACCAGTAAGGAGCGGAGTATAGAGTCCACCTCTGCTCAGTGTGATAATGTAGGCAAATCAGCTCTCGCACACAATGAGAAAATCTCACAAATGAGGCCGGATTCACACATCCATGTTTCACAGTCTGTACCAGGACTCCAATGGAAAGACTAGCCACGGGCTCTGGACCCAACCGGACAGCCTCATACCTGTTGAATTTGAGTCAGACCTGTGACTAGGCCATGCGTAGAGGTCCAAGTACAGACCGTGAAGCTCAGATGTCAGCCTTAGGGTCGACGGTCACTTATGTGGTTCATGAAAGAGTTTCTTGTGTTCTGTTAGAGGATGCATCTTCAATCTTGCGTTGATTTCAGTTTTGGAGTCAGACCCAGGAAAATGTGGCAAGCTGGGAGGGACCACGAGCTGGTTGTACCCAAGTATCTAAATACACATTTCCTACACATCTCTAGATAAGGAAGGGTAAGATGTGGTCCACCTAGCTCCAGAAGGTCTATAGCAGAGTTTCCAAACTCCAGCCCTCATGGCCCCAACACATCATGTTGTCAGGATTTCCTAGGTAATGACTATCAATGTATCAGAAACTGACACAAGTTCTATCACCTGTGCAATACTAAGGAAATCCAGAAAATGTGATGTCTTGGGTGCCGTGAGGACTAGAGTTTGGAAACACTGGTTTAGAGCGTACATACATGGGGCCAAACATGGTTGACCTCATCAGTAGCTTCTTAGTTATGTATTTCTTGGCAAGCTGGTTGACAACTAAAATGGCCACCATTACAGTTCCTGCAACTTCTCTAGAGCAAAAAAAAAAAAAAAACACACTACATGGTTACAGGATTCATCCTCCCGTTACATCCAAGTATTGGGTCTTTAGTCAAATAGGCAACAACACTTATGGCAACCAGATTGCCTTTGCATTGAGTTTCTCAGAAACAAATATAACTACGAAACAGCGAGAAGCAAAACATCTATAGTAGACGAATGGTTACCGGTCAACCTATAGTCTCGTAATGCAGATTGGTTATCACACAGACCTGCCAAGTCGTTTGTTAAAAATTACCAGGTTACTGATGACGGACCCCCAGCACAGCTCCCATCCAGGAAGCTCACTCATTTTCGGCCAATGACTTTGGACCTAAATTGAGGACATCTGATGTTCAGCCTGTGTGCCTTTCACCAAACAGAGGGATTACCCTGCCACAAAAGTGGAGGCCACTCATGGGAGCAATTAGAATTCAGCAGTACAATCTAATTAACCCTTCTGCTACCAAGAGCCATAACTTATTAAATATCAACCCCCCCCTAATACTGGAGGTTATACCCTAGAAGCAGCGATAACTAAACTAAAGGGGGTGGAATTATAAATGAAGCAGACGTAAGAAAATGGACGCATGTTTTTTGTACCATGTAATTTTCTGCTCATCACCATAGAAACGCATAATTATCACCCTTTGTAGATGCAGTTGAAACTTATATTACACATCCCCATACAGTAAATCCAAGAGTAAACTAGAAACATAAACAATACTTAGTCAGAATAAGGACATAACGGGGGAATAAAAAGTTAGACCACAAATTTCATAGTATTTGGATTTCTTATGCTTTATCGAATGACATATAAACGTATTGCAGAACTATAAAGGACTCGTTTGTTGCTAAGGAAACCTCATAAGAGACTCCAAAAGAAATAAGTGCAAGCTTCACAAATCAACACGTACCATCTGCCGTCACTTCACGCCTCCCGGTGCAAATGTGAATTTCGCAGAACAGGGGCATCACTCCCAATAACGCGCATCCACACAACACCCCACCACAATACTTCTCTTTCCGGCAGGAGATCCCATACTCACATAGTGCTTCTCCTGCTGGCCCATAATTCCATGGCTGGATGAGAACGCAAGCGGCTTCATAATGGGGGAACACGAGCCGGGATCAATCTAAACATTGTGTGCAAATTTCTGAAGGGCAGCAAAAATCACATCCACCGACACGCAGGAAAAGCATCCGAGGCAAAGGGATCGAGGACGAGCCGGGAAGCGGCGGAATATTGCTCAGCCCCCAATGCAGTGAAGCCGTCCTCACTGTAACAGCATCTGGCTCCATGTTTCACAATGCTGGGAGCCCCAGCATCTCTGAATGCACAGTGACTACTGAAATCTTAGCCATCCAGCATTCTTTCAGAGAAGCGAGACCATAGCTGAAGAATAGGAGGAAAAGATGAGGAGGAGGAGGAGGAGGAGGGGGGGGGGATTGGAAGTGGCGGGGGTGAGGGGTGAGAAAAAAAAAGGAAAGGAAAGGGGAAAAAAATGGCTGACCGCCCACGGAGTCCTTTCCAAAAGGCTTAATACTGTATTGGATTAATCCGAATAGGAGCCAGCCGTAAGTGAGCAGCCAGGCATTGCGGATGCAGTATTCCAGCCGCCATGCGGAGCCATTACATGGTGGGCAGCAGCCAGTGCATGTATGTGCGTGTATGGGAGGGGGCCCAGAGTGTGCAGAGGACCCTCCTCCCTGGATGCTAAGGATGCGGTCTGATCACTGACTGACCACTGGGCTCTGCCATGCTCAAACAGCCCAAGTTTGCACAATTAATCATCGCCGTGTGACATTGACAGACGTCCCACTGAATGATCCCCCATGCGAGGTGCTACCCCAAAGAACGTCTCCCCTTCCAGCACCGCACACACACGTCCGATCCCCCTCCTCTCTAAGACCCAGAATGTAATACGCCAATATAATGACATTATTGTGCTTACTTTGGAGGACCATGGCTGCAGGCAGTTGGCATAGCAACGCACAAGGAAAGCCATTTCCTGGGTAGCGAGAAGGCTTCCTTTTCTAAATAAGAAATAAATTCCTCTTAGGAAGGGCTGGGCATTGCTGCAGTGTGTTCTCCTAACCTGCACAGAGCGTGCCGGGCTAGTGATGGACCAGTAAGCCGAATTCTCCCCTTAGTGTCTTCTCTCCTCATATTCTGAAATATTCAACTCACATGAAAGGCGCATTCCTCCAGAATCGCCCCCTCACGCTCTTAACTCTTTCATGTAGCAAAAATGGACAAGTCAGAGAATCGGTGGCAGCCTCCGATCTGCGATCCAGCATCTCATAGAGGGAGGGCTCCTCCTAATCAGTCCAATGGAGGCAAGGTAGCGAGCAGAGCCAAGCGCAAAAGCAGCCAAAAAGGTGCTCACGCCGCCATCTCCCCCTCCAAAATGAGGAGGGTGGCACACCCAGGCTCTGACACTGCATTGGCACAGTGCTCACAGCCTGCCAGCACCACGGATGTCCTTCAGCAGCTAAAAGGTTAAAAGGCTCTTACCTTGCTGACTTCACCTCTGACTCACTGCCACTACATATTCAGCAGAATGGGGCAGCCTGGCAGAGGGTCCTTTATTGGAGCTGCCAGGACAGCGATGCACTGACACGTAGGAGCGGGGTTTTCCTGCGGCTTATGGAGCTAAACAGGGGTCTTCTCGCTACCAAGCATGAAGGAGTAGCACTGCTGGTGACATTACAGCCCCATAAAGCTGCCATACTACATGAGCATCACACTGTATGTGCACACCAAGATGGCACAGCAGCAATTCAAAGAGAAGTGTGATTACTAACCACAGCGCGACCTCCCCCAGACCTGTCCTACGCTGGGGGTCCGCACCTGCCTGTGATGTGACCGCAGCGAGGATGACATTAGTGGAGGTGTAGATTGGAGCTGTCACATCACAGGCTTGGCTTTTTTCTAAGCAGCACAAGACTTGAAATTAAATAAAACTAAACTACTCAAATCTATGATGAAAAAGAAAAGACAAGATAATAGGTTTTTATGCAAAATGACAGCTTATGGTGCTAACTACTGGAACTCGTCACTTCCCTATTCCCAAAGTAAGACCAGATCCAGTGCAAGGCCAGGGGCACAGCCGTCGGATCGCTCATGCGAGGCTAGCAGGCCGGTTATGCCAGTGTCACTCAGATCAAACGCTGTCACAGTGTCAGCTTAGAGGGAGCCGATCCTCTCACAAACGAGAATCTGAGCACAGGTGCGGAGAAGATGGAGAGCTTAAATTCTCCATCATCTTAATTGTCTGAGCCTGCAGATGATGAGCTGAACTCCGATGACATCAGAGTGCAGTCCGATGTTTCAGCACAGAGACCCATTGAATAGAATGGATGTATTCAGAGATTTGTTAAAAAAGCATTCTCAGAGTTTTTATCCTCTTAAAAGAGGCTGTCTGGTCTAAAATGAAAAGTCTGCACTCTTATGAATTCCCTGAGTGCACAGACTGTGCGTTGTGGGTAGGCGATGGTTTCTGAGCCGGGAATGGCAGTGATGTATGCAAGGTGAATGAGCACCAAATTAAAGGCAATCTGTCAGAAAGATCCACCCCCCCCACTCCACACTAACACCTTTATATCTTCTATCTGTTGCTGGAGATAGGCATTCGGTGCTCTGGGTGTGACAGAGCACTTACCGTATTTTTCGGGCTATAAGACGCACCGGACCAAAAGACGCACCACAAATTTTGGGGTGAAAATAGCAGAAAAAAAGGTTTTTATAAGATGGGGGTCCGTCTTATTGTCCGAATTTAAGGTATCTTACCTGAGGGCTGGCGGTGGTACAGCAGGGTCACAGGAGGCATGGTGCCTTCCTCAGGATAAGTCCGGTCCGGTGTCGGGGGTGCTGATGTTCGGTGTGGGCTGAGGAGTGCACCTAAGCAGTGTCCCTTCCTGCTAAGGTGGGCGACGCCGTTGCCTGGCGTCCACAGGGGGTTGCGGCAGTGGTGTGGCAGAGGTGCGGTGATGCTGATACAGGGTCCCTTCCTCAGGTATGGTGACGCCGCGGCCCGGTGTCCAAGTCAAGCAGCAAAGCCGGATTAATCACAGGTTTCTCGGTGGTGGCGGCCATCTTCCTGTGGTCACACGTGCGCAGATTGAGTACTCTGCTTCCCGTGGCTTCAGGAAAATGGACGCGGGAGGCAGCGCATGCGCAGATGAGATCGCGGCGGCCATTTTCCTGAAGTCGAGTGAAGCCGAGCTCTCAATCTGTGAACTCGGCTTCAGGAAAATGGCCGCCGCGATCTCTATCTGCGCACGCACGGCCTCCCGCGGCCATTTTTCTTAAGCCCAGGGAAGCAGAGAACTCAATCTGCGCACGCGCGGCCTCAGGAAGATAGCCCCGCCACCGAGAAACCCGTGATTCACTCGGCTCTACTATCCGTGGACACCGTGCCGCGGCGTAACCTCACCTAAGGAAGGGACCCTGCTCAGGTGCACGCCGTACCGCCCACAGCATCGTCGCACCTCTGCCGTAACCCCCCGGTAAAGCCTGCGTTCGCACTATAAGACGCACCCCCATTTTCCCCACAATTTTTTTGGGGAAAGGTGCGTCTTATAGTCCGAAAAATACGGTACTCTGAAAGTTGTTTCCCTGTCCAGCAGAAGCCTCTTTAGATTGAATGATTGCTCACTGACTGTGTGACAGCGAGCCATCAATCCAGCTATATAAGCTATTGCTGGGTGAGGAAACATCAAGAGGCAGTGGCTCCTTAAGTGCTTTGTCACACCCAGAAAACCTAAAATCAGTAGTATATCAATTTCTCAGGAATGCAACAACAGATGGAAGAAACAAAGGGTTGTGATGAATTGGATTTACATTTTAAAGATATAAATGCCCATATATGCGATTGGGGGGGCCTTTATCGTACAGATGGGTGATTTTTAAAGACCCATGACTATCATATGTAATTTGTTTAGTAGACCATGGATATACTCACACAAGGAATAGGAAAGGGCAGGGGGTACTAATTGCTAAATATTTTGCTGATGTCAGGAAATTGTTTCCTTCCAAGGTCATTTAGATACTGTTGTTGCAAGTTAGTTTCCAACAACCATTTGATAGTGAAACAAAGTGATAAATACAGTTGTAGGATGAATAAGGAAAAAAACAACCATCAAGCCCAGTCTATAACCCTAGAGTGCTGACCCAGAGGAAGGTAAGATCCTCCAGGAGATGAATGCGAATTCCTTCCTGACTATGGTATGGTCGGGTAAAACCTTGGATCAATGCTCCATATCCAGAAATCTAGTAAACTGGTGATCTTAGATTTTGTAAGAAACGCATCCAAGCCTTTCGTGAACTGGTTCAATGAATCTTTAGACAGAGCGTTGCATAGTCTCACTGCTCTTAAAAGAATCACAATCGAACAATAACGGTGACACCTTTTCTCTACAAATACAGGATGCCACATTGTCATTTGTCATAGTAAGTAAAAGCCAAGGTAAAATCTCATTAGAGAAGTCTCTGTACTGTCCATACATAGATTTGTAGATAGGATTGTTCCGGTTGGAAAAGAAGGCAGCTTAGGAGTGAGCCAATTACCATGTTTTTACATCTTTCTAGTATTGCAAGTAAGGGATTTCCCTTTGTTACCTCGGTTGTCCTCCTCTGCCCCGGCTCTAGGATGGATTAGCTATAAGAGGTGCCCAAAATTGTTTTCAATTTTCCACTACTTAAAATCAGTTTCATACTTTATATATGTTGGAACAAACCAACATAAATGTACAACAGGTCACCAAGAAATGCCGACCTCAAAACCGCAAAGTAGAACACATGATGCCCCCTTATCACACAGGTCACAGATCCTTCTCAGAACCAAAGAATGAAAGAAACCACTGAACCTTGGGTAGCCTAAAAGTCTTACTTGTAATAAATACAAATTGGTTATTGGTACAGAATCGCACAACTTTTCGTTTTTCAAAAATAAATATAAAATCTTCAAGGGTATTCATATCTCAGTCATTTAAGGTTTCAGCTGTATCTCTGCTAGTCCTCTCCATAAGAACCTCAGCTTTGTAGCCCTGGACATTAATGAGCTCCGGCCACCCTACCACATAGCAAACTGCATTGCAGTAATCCATGACACGTGGGGCTAGACTAATCAGAGAGGACTAGCAGAGCTGCAGCAAATAAACCTGGGATTTCAGCAAAACTACAGAAAGGCTATGTGCACACCTTGCATATCTGCAGCAGGTTTTTCAGCACGATAAAAACCCAGAATCTTGGCAGGAAAAACACTGTATAAAATACGCACGTTTCTGCCCAGCTGACTTTCTTATTCATTTGAATAGGTGAAAAGTGTTGCAAAGGCGTTAAGAGAATAGACATGCTGATTTAAAAGAACGCTTTGACAGTTCAAATCTGCAAGGAAAAAAAAGCAACATGTGCATGTGATTTCAGAAAACTCAATCACTCTGCTGGTTTTATAAAACGCTGTGTTTTTCCAGTGACATGTGAATAAGCAGTAAGGGTGTGTGCAGAAGACATGTTCTCAGGCAGATTCTGCCTGCAACTTGCTAGAAAAAAGTGTCCCAAAAAAACAAATACAATGCACAGCAATGTAAAAATGATATTGCTGTGTACGTGCCTTTTTTGTTACATTTTTATAATTTATTCAGGGTTTGGAAACTGTGAAATGGTTTAAAATACTAACAAGGTAATTCTTCAGGTGACTTCTTTCGGAAGCCGTCTGCTCTTAATAGCTAAACAACAGGTAAAAGATGCCCCTTGTATCACCGCAATAAACAGCAGTAAAATCCGCTGCAATGCCGCTTCAGAAGAAAAAAAAAAAAAGCAGCTTCTCCTAGGAAAAACCTCAGCGGCGCCACCATCTGAACACAGATGTCATGTGCACATACACTGATCTGTCCCCAATTAAGGCTGCCCTCAGGTTGAGAAGTAAAAACCCCTTTGACAGATTCCCTGTAAATAACAAAAAACATGTAAAATTTTAAAAACTGTCATTTCTCACATGTAATGATAAGAGAAATAAAATGGAAAATAAAAATCTAAAATAAAATCTCCTGCTAGGAGATTATTTCTACTGAAGGTGGCATACAGTATTGCTCTATCCCGATGCCTATTCACATTGGATTTCTGATAACGTCAAGAAGAAAATGACTGGGTCTTTGATCTCGGACCCATCAGCTTTCCCTGGTTGTTGAGACGCAAACATCAATGATCGCTCACATCCAGCAGAGATAGAAATATGATTTCCTGCAGAAAAATGTGTACGGAGAAGGGAGAAGGTCTGGAATGTAAATGTCATGTAAAGAGTGACGGCTAAACACCACCTATTCCTTACACTTAGGGACTATTTGTGCTGCCCTAGCCCAGTCCTCCATTGCAGCCAGTCCTCACTCCTGTGCCCAGCAACCACAGCGCCTCTGGTGTACTCCATGCCATCACACGAGGCCATGTCACTAGGCCTTCTGCAACGAGGACTAGAAAGTGTCAAAAGCACCTAAGATGCCGGGCACAGTAGTCAAAAATCAGATAAATCAAACATATAAAAGTTAGGTAATTAAAAATTCTGATAGGTTTTCTAAAAAGGTGGGCAACAACCACTATGGCTTCCATTACTACTACTAACAAGTCAATCAACTGGTCCTTGTGCAAAGGCCCTTTATGGCCGGCTTTACAGGAGTGTCATGGTCCATTAATGGAATATAACCTCAGAATCACCTGCCGGACTCCTGACCCGAACTCAGTCTCATCAGCATAACGAGGCTGCTCTGTATGGGACAGTGGGCCTGGACCAGAAATCGTGGTCTGTACACGACCTGAGAAACTCGGACAAGTAGAGATGGCCTTACAGACTGTATGGGGACCAGTGATTGTTAACGTGACAGCATGGTCCCCATACAGTGTTACTATAGTCCGTAGTACACCCCACTTACATAGAGATGCACTGGCGACAAAGAGGATTATTTTTTGCCAGGAGGTGGATGGAGAGAAGATCCCGGCAATTGTCACACTGGCTCAATATGGTAAATACTGCAGAGGGTGGTATGTAAAAAACAGATATTGTCCTCAAAAATGTGACAAGGTATGGAAGCCTTGGTTTGATTCCCCTGACTCCCATTAGTCCCCATTGAGGAGTATGCCTCATGATATGAGGGTCGCATGCTTTTGGATAAGATATTAGACCCTTGGTATAATAAGGGCAAGGTTAAATTTGCCAGGCAGTATTATGAGAAATGAGACACGCTGTTTGTTCTTTTGCTCTATGATGTAACCTGGTCATGTAATATAATCTTCAAAAAAGTGAGTTAAAAAAATATATATATTTTTGTTTGTATTATTTTTTAGGTGAGAGCAGCAAATTGCTTGATCACAACCGTATTTACCATGACTTCAATCAAATGGAACATAATGGGTTAACAGGTCTTGGTTTGTGAGTGTATCATCATCATCACAAGATGATAGAAGGCACCCACACCTTTATCCCCATCACACTGAGCATGTGCGGAGACCGGAGCGATTCATGATGGCAGAGGCCAGAGACGTCCGCACTCAGATCAGCTCGTGTGACTGGACAGAAGTTGGAGGAGGTCTGCAGGCAGCCCAGACAACAAAAGGAGCGCAACCATCACACAGAGGCTTTTATAAGATATTCTACCTAGCGGATACATTGCCATCAGCAGCATATTAAATAACATACTACTTACATAGACATGCAGAGATATACAGGAGCAAATATTAATAAAAAGGACAATTGTGGCTAACAATTATGACATCAAATGCAGCTCTCTTTCCAAGACAAGTGAAAAGCGCGGTGAATCCCTGAAGACTCCGGCGCTCTGCAGCAAGGATGATGCAACTTGTAAAAATAGACTAGTAGCAGCAGCGACAGAGCGCGGCACTGCACCCATCACAGCCTCCTATTACATGGCACAACATGGCATAAGCTGAGGACTCATCGCACATCATGTGTGCACACTACACAAAAAGAGAGGGCTTCTTCTTGCATAAGAAAAAAAGAAAAACAATGTTTCTAATCTTGCAGCTTATTTAGAATACTTCAAAGAAGAAAAAATAAAAAGTCGATGATCTCTCCCATGATAGGGTTCACCCAGAGTGCAGTAATCACATTGATGGCATGTCTTCACAAGTCACTTAAAAAAATGAGAAAATTCTAAAATCAATTTGCAGTAAAGTATGTGATCAGAATATTTAAGAAATTCAGCAAGCAATTCTTATAATTGTGAAGAAGACAGACCACCCAGCCAAGAAAAAAAGGGCTGCATTAACAAAAAAGGAATGGTGGCTTTTATAGTAATTTCCAGGCATTTTTCTCTGGCTCAATAATCACACGCTCATCAAAATGGATAACAACCACGTGGCCGTACCCGCACTCGAAGGAAAGCGATACACGGCTTTTTCAGTAGTCAGGACAGTTATCGGCCCTCCTCCTCCCAAATGGAAGGGGTCTTAGGACTTTAAGCTAACACCTACATCTAGCACCCATGTCACCCTAGTGTCCCAAAGATAGCTAATGTGGGCACTGGGAAGCGTCAGGACCACCCCAATTAACACGGATTCAGTCCTAGAACCTAAACGTGCCATCTGAAGTTATAATCGTTCCCCAATAACGGAGGTATGAATGTTCTGCCCTCATTATGGATTCCAGTGTAATAACACATCGCCCGGTAAGGGCAACGCCAGCTTGGCCGGGCACCCAGGAGCCACCAGGCCTATAGAGGAGCAGAAAGCTGTGACATGACGAGCTTCTTCACAGGTTTTCACTTCACTTTCCACATCAAACTAGGTTAATATTCCTTGAATATTTCAGTGTGGATCCTGCAGTCGAGCGTTCGCATGGCAACCTCTGCGGTATACAGTGCCCACCCAGCCTGGCATCACAACACTCGCTGATAAGCAGACGTCCCAGTCACATTCATAGAGGACTCCATGCCAGGGTCATTGTGATGCCCTGCTCCTGTAATGGCTGCCGGTCACCACCAACATAAACGTAGGCAGCGCACGTTCCATCACATCTATGGAAGGGGCAATGGGGCCACTACTGACAAACCATCAGTGGGGGCCATTTCATCAGATCCCAGCACACACACAAGCACGCTCGCTCTGGCCAATAGGAAGAGAACAGTACGCCGCTGCCACAAATTTTCCAGGAAAAGTCATCATCAGTCAGTGTGAGAGACCCCCATACACCCATGAAATCGGTGGGTTGAGGCGACTGATCCAATGTGAGGGGGCACTTCTAGGCACTGGAGCTCAGGATTAATAATGTGAACATGGTGCTGCCAATGATGCACTAAGAAACATTCTAGATTTTTGGAAGGAAGGATAAGACTATAGCGATAAATCTACAATCTTGTCTAAATCTCATCTACATGTCAGACACTCAGATAATTCTTCTAAAAGCAGCGGGTAGAGAGTCGGGTACAGAGTCGTGCCAATTGGCAGTCGCTGAACCATGACACTGTAGGGCTGAAGCAAGAGCGATGAATGCCTACGAGTGGGGAAGGACATAAGGGAAGGGACACAACGTGGGAAATATGGCCAAGAAAAGCATTACCACAAGGCTTTATTACGCCAGTACAGGTCCATGCATTTCACCATTTAATGAACTTGACTCCACATCAAATCTTTGAATGACCTTTCGATCCTCGTCAACAAATCCTTGTAATGTAAGGCGCCGTGTTCACACGTCAGTATATTTTGGGATGTGTTAAAAACATCATAGAAATAAAGGCCATACTTCCCAATAGCGGGTCACAACACCAATACACTGCGGGATGGGACAGACCCCTAACACAGCCTTACTCCTGTGCATGTATACCGTTCCCCCAGGATTGGGAGGTTGGGAGTGGTTGTATCACCAGTAACTCGCTACTTTTGCCTCCTGTACTGCATTACAAAGCCGTCTCATGAAGACTTGTCTTAATAAACCGGTATGTCTATGCAGTGTAGAGTGTACATGCCCATAAACCCACCTACCGCCATCTGCTCCTCTAGTCAGTGACTTCCCCACTCTTCAGTGGTCTCGCTCCCTCTCGCGGTCACCCTGCGCCCTGCATGAACCAGAAGTCAATTTCACAGTGTACGCCTATAGAGGTCAGAGGCTCCATAGACTAACATGGTAAGAGCTCCAGATGGGCTGAAGCGTGGAGCCGTCACTGAGAAGAGGAGCACAATGGCGCTGGACACGGGAGAAGGCGGCAGTACGCGGGTATATTGCACACACTACATAACATACGCATATTCATAGATTTACCTTAAACCTCTCCGTGGGGGCGTCTTTAATATGGTCACATGGTAAGTTATAGTCTTTTTCCAGTGATTTCTGGGACGCCGTATCCTTCTCAGTGAATAGTTTTTGATACGTTTACTATCCGTTACATTTTGGCAGACTCATCACGGGCTCATTATGATGAATGTGCATTTTCACGTGTCCATTATTTTGCAGACGGAGACATGTCCTAATTCTACCCATGTTGTGATTCAAAGTCGCTAATGCAAGTCCATAGTCCGTGGAGGAACAAGAAGATAGAAAGGCAAAGTGCAGGTATGTCATTTAAGGAGTACGAGCAGGCAAGATTGCGGTTTTCGTTTTTTCCTACGAGAAAGACGAGATGCAACATGGATTGTATAAAAGAATACCGACCAAAACTGGGTCCAGCACATGGGGAAGAAAAAAAAATCACGCACCATTTTTTTCCAAGTATAAGGAAAAAAAAACTACAATTCAGGCTAGTTTCACATTTCCGGCGGGCGCCTTGCGGCGCCCCCGTGTTTTTGCCGCAGCGCCGCATGTGAAAACCTTTCACACTTCCGGCGGCCAAAATGCGTTTTTTTGCCGGATGGTTTCTGATGCTTGGAGAGATAAGAAACCATCCGGCAAAAACAAAAAACGTTACATGCAGCGTTTTTTCCGGACGCCGCAATGTACATTTGCGCCGCATCCGGACAAAACCGCATGCAACGCATTGACATGTGGCGCCATCCGGCGCTAATGCATGTCAATGCGAAAAAAGCCGCATGCGGCGCATCAGATTTTCAGATGCGGAGCTGCGGCAAAATGCCGAGGGCGCCGCCAGGCGCCCGCCGGAAATGTGAAAGAGGCCTAAGCCAGTTTCACACATTTAAAGAATCAATCACAAATGTCTGTGGAAGGTTGTGTGGGGTCTGTGGTTTTCAGCAGAGGACACACAGCCACAGACACGAAAAACAACCACAGGTCCAAGCAGTCATTTTTATAAATGCTTTTGTTAAAATTGCAGCTGAAAAACTTTCCATTATACAGAAGTGGATCTCCATGTTCAATTTACATGTAGTAGTAATAAAACAAGTGTCTTGTGCGGTATTGTGTGCTTGTTAAAGGGGTTTGCCCAAAATCACAAGTTACTCGCTATCCAGAGAACAGGGTGAACTCTGGCTACTGACCATTACAACTGTCTGATATTAATTATACTGATTCTATACAAAGCAATGTCATCAGTGGCACGGCTGGCAACCGCAGCTCACCATGGGTACATTTATTACCAGGCATGCCCAGTCACGGGGGGCCACCATTAGGCTGTAATGACCCTCCCCACTGGCAGTAGTAGACACAGCCATCAGATCATCTGCAACAATTTGCCAAAAATGAGAACGACAGCAAGGCAAGATTCAGTTCTGTTTGCTGCCCATCAGTCTCTTCATTCTGTTTGCGGGGCTTCCTCCAGGTTGTCCGATTTCGCCCCAGACACCACTGATGGGGAATTTAGACTGAGTGCCAATGGGGCGGTGAGTGATGACAGTGTCTGTACAGCGCTACAAGATACGTTGGCACTTTAAATATATAACTGTCTAAACATGGTTCTACGCCAGATTCACATGTCAATAAATATGACGGCAAACTATATGGAGATAAATTTTACTTAAAGGGTTGTTCGGTAAAATGTTCTCAACTATCCACAGAATAGGTAATATTCCATTAATCGAGGGGGTTTTGGGACCAGCACAACCATCAGACCAGGGAACATTTATCTCTGCTAGAATGGATGCTCAACCTTGCGCTCTTCATTCTCCATGGCGCTGCCGAGCTCTAGCTTCATGTTTTCTCGTAATAGAAAAGGAACAAAGTGACAGTCGGGCATCTGACCTGGGGACCAGCTTTATTATGAGGATAGAAATGTCCTAAGGAGCATCGGTGCAGGTCCCAGTGGTCAGACCCCCAAGGACCAGCAGGATATTATCCTGTAGGTAGGTAATAAGTAGTCTCTGTCGACCGCTGGTTTACACACGTATACCACAAGCAACAGATACAAGATGGTTCTATAGGCATGTCTGCGGGGACCCCGTCCCGACGTCCACAGTGTGTCTGCACAGTGGGCATACCGCGCGCTATTCTAGAAAACACCGAAGAAACTCTTCATCTATTACTCAGATGATAGAGAGCAACGTTCTAACCTTATAGATGTAATTTTCTTTGCTCGGCAGGCTGACCCCCGGTGAAAAGTCAGGACGCCTATAAAACAGCTACTAATACGGCACAGTGGCTGCACAGCACAGCACAGCTTTGGGTACAGTCATTTCCCAGGAACTAATAAAAACACAAATTCACTGGTGCTGTGACCCTGGAGCGGGGTCAGAGGCACAACAATGTGCAGTGGATAGTTTATTTATACGGCTGTAATCCACCACATTAGCTCACAGTGACTACATGGAATCGGCTGCAGCCCTTCTTTTCATGCTTTTATGACACCATCCACCTCACAATGGGTCCACACAGCGCAGCCAGCACCGACATTCGCATTTCATATCTCGTCTGCCAATGGAAGTGAAAAAAATACTAGCACTTTGTCCTAATATATAAAAGTGGTGACTCCCACAAGAAGGAAGTCTAACAATCCCAACGATTGGTGACTTCAGGTCTATTCTGCAGCGCGTCACAACCAAACCTATCCCTAAATACAGGAGTTCATGGATCTCCTTTCCCTTTCTGAATGGTTATTAAAGGGTGTCTGTCACTAGGTTTATGCTATGTAATCTGGCAGAGACCCTGATGCTAGTGATGTATCACTTATCAGGCTTCTTGCTGAACTTTTTATGAAATCACTGCTTCCTCTGCTGCAGATCTAGCAGTGCTCTTGAATGCTGAGCTCTGTGTAACCGCACCCACACCACTGACTGGCATAGTAAATTGACCTGTGGCACATGTAAAAATACATCACGGGTCTATTTCATGTTTGCTAAATTATTTGTTATAAATAAGGTCATTAAAAAATCACCAGGTAAAATAACACTTTACATTTATGTTGCATGTGTAATTTATATGCATTCATGAACTGGATCCAAAGAGAAGACAAGAAAAAAAGTACGAAAACTAATAAATATTTCTAGCTGAACTGTTACAAGTGCCAAAATCAAAAAGAAAATCTCTTGAAGGAGTTGTCCAGTTTGGGTGTCCCATTAGGGAATGCGGAGCTAGTGAAGGGGAATGCTTTGTTCCGGATCCCAGGCCGGTAACAAGGAGCATCTCCAGGGGATGTGCAGCTTCTTGGAGAGGGACTGCTTCACAAAGCATCTGAAAACTCTTCCAATTAATTTCTAATGTAAAACTACTTTACTGCTGTATAGTCTCACGTCACCCCCCTCTTCAGGTTTGGATAAACACCTTGTGGAGAAAACAAAAAAAAAAAGTTCATGTCACTTCTATAAAGGAATCTGTCTCTCCTAAAATGCATCCTAAATGGGCTATAGAGTGTTGTAGGAAACTTCGCCCCCATAACAAGCGCTCTAGCACCGTGCCCGTTACCCATACATTGCCTGAGAAATAACTGGCCAAGAGTTAGGTGCACCGTTACGACTCCTCATTTGCATACATGGCGCCTTCCTCGGCTTCTGTTTGGCAGTACCCAGTTCCCAGAGTCACCACCGTAAAGATGTCAGCGTGTGCGCATGAGCACTGACCGTTCCGGTGCCTGAGCGCCTGCCAGACACGTCCCCCACTGTCTTCTTCCTGCTGACGCCACTCGCTACACCAATATAAATGGAAGTGTAGCGAGGGGCTTCAAGAAGGGGTGGAGAGCAAATATGTGCTGCTCCCGAGTTCACACCATCACAGGATAGGGGATCATCCCCACTGTCATTATCATCGGTGGCCGTGGGGATAAACACGCAGTCCCTTTAAGCCAGGGGTCTCAAACACGCGGCCCGCGGGCCTCATGCGGCCCCTGAGGCAGGCATCTGCGGCCCGTTGTGCACCACATGATTCAGTGGTCCCCTGCAGGGCGGCTAATAATCTGGCCAGGGGCCCCTGAGCGATCCCAGCAGCTCCGCTGCCTGCAAGAGAAAATAGCAGGAGCGGAGCTGCAAGGATCCTTCCGGCCCGAGCTTCCTGTCTCTGACACACTGAGCAGCGCCGCTGGATGACGCCATCATTCAGCGGCCGGCTGTGTCAGAGCGAGGAAGCGCGGGCACCGGTGATGCTGTGCGTGTGTGTGTGTGTGCGCTGTAGGTGGAGGAGAGTAGAATGATGGGGAAAAAGCAATGGAGCATCTTATGGGGGCATAAAATATATGGAGCATCTTATGGGGGCATAATCTATGGAGCATCTTATGGGGCGTAAAATATATGGAGCATCTTATGGGGGCATAAAATATATGGAGCATCTTATGGGGGCATAAAATATATGGAGCATCTTATGGGGGCATAAAATATATGGAGCATCTTATGGGGGCATAAAATATATGGAGCATCTTATGGGGGCATAAAATATATGGAGCATCTTATGGGGGCATAAAATATATGGAGCATCTTATGGGGGCATAAAATATATGGAGCATCTTATGGGGGCATAAAATATATGGAGCATCTTATGGGGGCATAATCTATGGAGCATCTTATGGGGGCATAATCTATGGAGCATCTTATGGGGCATAAAATATATGGAGCATCTTATGGGGCATAAAATATATGGAGCATCTTATGGGGCATAATCTATGGAGCATCTTATGGGGCATAATCTATGGAGCATCTTATGGGGCATAAAATATATGGAGCATCTTATGGGGGCATAATCTATGGAGCATCTTATGGGGAATAAAATATATGGAGCATCTTATGGGGCATAAAATATATGGAGCATCTTCTGGGGGAATAAAATATATAGAGCATCTTATGGGGGCATAATCTATGGAGCATCTTATGGGGCATAAAATATATGGAGCATCTTATGGGGCATAAAATATATGGAGCATCTTATGGGGGCATAAAATATATGGAGCATCTTATTGGGGAATAATCTATGGAGCATCTTATGGGGCATAAAATATATGGAGCATCTTATGGGGTCATAATCTATGGAGCATCTTATAGGGGCATAAAATATATGGAGCATCTTATGGGGGCATAATCTATGGAGCATCTTATGGGGCGTAAAATATATGGAGCATCTTATGGGGGCATAAAATATATGGAGCATCTTATGGGGCATAAAATATATGGAGCATCTTATGGGGGCATAAAATATATGGAGCATCTTATGGAGGCATAATCTATGGAGCATCTTATGGGGGCATAAAATATATGGAGCATCTTATGGGGCATAAAATATATGGAGCATCTTATGGGGGCATAATCTATGGAGCATCATATGGGGCATAATCTATGGTTGCCATATCCTTTATGGAGCAGCATATGGGGCATATTATTCTATGGAGCATTTACCAGTAGCTGCTGCATTTTCCACCCTAGGCTTATACGCGAGTCAATAAGTTTTCCCAGTTTTTATATGGCAAAATCAAGGGGTTGGCTTATACTCGGGTCGGCTTATACACGGTAAGCTGTGCATCACAGCTGACAACTTATTTGAACGGCCACAGAGAGGGGAAGATCCGGAGGGAGAGAATTGTTATAACAGTTCAAATAAAGAATTGTTTAACAATAATTTTATACTGTATTAAGTTTGAATGGAATGCGGCCCGCCAGCTTAAATTTTTTTTTATGTGCGGCCCCTTTACTCTGCAGAGTTTGAGACCCCTGCTTTAAGCGGCTCATGATGGAAAATGTTCCCAACTAGGCACTGTCCAATCAAAAGACTAAGAAATGCTTTTCACAACCGCTTCAGGAAATGAAAAACTCCCTAAAGAAGGAGCGGGTTCTGAAGCGGTCTCCACTAAAAAATTTGTCAATTTTAACCACACTAAAAAAAATACTCTGTATGCACATAGCCTAACAGTCAGTCATTACAAGGACAGGCCATTAACCTGAATAGGAAATGTATAATGCTTCATTTTCCCCAGAGGTGGTGCTGTAAGGAGATTTAACACCATGTGAAGTCTCCTCCAGATTACAGTGGACTGCTGAGTTGATCGTACATTGAGATCTGCATATTGTCAAGGCGTCCTTCTGTCAAGTGAGGACTGTCCGAGCAGAGAACTCCTTAAATACGGATGGGGGTTAATAATCACCGTACAATCAAAGGTACACAAGCTGGCGGCACAGCACAGCTCCGGCTTAGAAGCCCTGCGTCACTAACGGCACATATTGATACTAAACGCTGAGGAACATTTGGCATGTGAGAGTTAATGGGAACCGGTGACGGGCAGCGAGTTACAGCACAGGGGGAGCGCCGACCACGGATTCCACATAACTTCTATTGTCTTCTTTCATCCCCGCTGGCGGTCTTACTCACCGACTGCCATGTCCGTATGTCATTTCATACAGTGACGTCTGTCGGTCATTGATTAAGACCCCATAGAGCCGAGGTTGCAATCAATAAATGACAAGTTCTACTGAATCATTGCCTTCAAACATCACATATCAATGTGGTCAGCTCCCCCTGACTATATCCCACCGCCTGCCGATCGGCATCTTCTATGGCGGGTTCCCGTTAACCGTTACGCTGCAGGCACGGCACATACAGAGAACATATGATTACAGGAAAGCAGTAAGGCCGGTCCACAAGCTGCGGATCAGTGGTGGGAATGTGTGGGTGACGTTCTTTACAGTAAGTGGCATTTGCTTAATTACTGCTGAATAATCCAAATTTTCCACCTTGTGTCATGTAGAATTCAATGTGGTGGAAATAACGTCCCATAATTTGGGAAGAAAATTTAACTTGTCGATGAGAATTTAGAAATTCCCATCGATTACAACTCTAGTAAAACAGCAGCAAAACCACCTAACGCACCATGTGTGATCGCAGCCTTACATCCACAGCGGGAGCGTGATCTCATGACAAGACATGGAACAGTTACAATACCTGAGGTTTAGCGCTTTCCTGCGAGCCAAAATGAAATGAATGCCATAGGAAAGGAAAGGAAAAGATGAGCATTACCAAGACATGCTATTAAATATCCCATCAGAATGACGTTCATGTGAAGGGCACGGTAACGAGAACCTCCTACAGACTAATGGGAACATCTAGGGAGCCATGCAATCACCAAACACTGGGCCGGGAACAGGCAAGCCCTAAATGGCTACACAGGGTCAAATTAACTTATCCAAGTCAGGATGATCTACTAACATCAAGGTCTAGAACAGGTTGTAGGGGAACGGACATTTCAGGGATAGAGTTCCATAAAGTGCAAAAAAATGTATTATCAGGTTTTTGCTACGTAGTCTGAAAGCATCATGATGTGGGGGCACTGACTCCAGCAACGTGTCACTTACTGGGCTGTGTGTTTTTGTTTTAATAAAAATCAGTGTTTTTCAGCAGCACATTATCACTACAGGACTAGGTGTCTTGTGCCTTTTAGTCAATTGCTCTGTGTATCCCCGCCATCACCACTGTCAATGTGTAATATAAGTACACAGGAAGCAGCCAATCAGTGGTGTGGGAGGGGTTACACAGAGCTCAGCATTCTGAGCACTGCTAGATCTGCAGTAGAGCGATTGTCAACATGACAGCAAGTCACACATTGCTGAAATCAGGGTCTTAGCCCCTACACTATGCTGCTCTCAGACAATTACATAGCAAAAAACAGCAGACAGATTTCCTTTAAATGCACATATTATGTGTTACAAATCTTTTGCAATTGGGCTCATTAAAAGGTTTTGCACGCTTTCTCTTTTACATGTTGTTTCCATTCTCATTCCTGGCTTTAGAATGAGTTACATGGGCATCTGTTAGTGAGCTCACTCTGATGGCAAGCCCTTTTCTGAGCTGCTCTCACCTGATTTATGACCCAAATCGTGCCTAAGTGGAGGTAAACTTCTATATTGTCATAAATCAGCAAAGTATAGCAAAGACAAAGACAGGTAAACGTTACAAATTCAACTAAAATAAGGTGTCTACACAGGTTGTACAAGGAAAATAGTGCAAAAAGTGAAAAAAACACAATAGCGAAAATAATTATTAGCCCAAAACAGGCATTTAAGTATTTATAAAGGTGTTCACATAATTTAATAACAAACAAATATATATAGCCTTCATATGACAACAATGATGTCAGGACAGATTCCCTCTGATAAAAGGTCCTGAAACGTGCCATGATGCTACACTGGAAGGGATTCATTTATTAAGAGGTATTTATGGGCAGGATCCCTCAGGGGTTAACAAGTGCAGTGGTAAAGAGCAGACTATAGAAGGAATACAAAGCAGGAGGGACGGTGGTGAGGACGTGTACCATGGACACAAGGCTGCGGTGTAATGCTGACCTGCCATGATGAATGCTCTGCTTGTAATACCTTCTAATGCTACAGTGGAAACAGCAGCTCGTGATGAAGCGTCTCACATTCCGAAACACTTCTACAAACATCCCCAAAATATCTACAGCACAGCAAGGCTCAGACGATGGCAGACCGCTCCGCCTGCCAACCATCATCTGCAACAGGCTGCAGCAGCCATTTTCCAGGCTAGTGAGACGCAAAGGCTGCACAATCATCGTGATGTGTAACGGCGACTTCTGCTCTGTGTTTATCACGTGGTAATCCTAGATCTGCAAATAAAGGTGTCGCGGACAAGTCCCAGCTTAGCATGTCCAAGCTTGTGTGCCGCGACTTCATGAAGCAGAGTCGTGTTCTTACTTCCGCTTCAGGGATCCACATGTAAAGCTTCACTATGGAGTATAAATAAGAATTCTGTATTGTGAGGTTGTGCTATACAAGAGACGGCACCGTAATAGTGGGGCAGGAGGAGACCTCCGCGGTGAGGCAGGCCCACTTATAAGCCAATATAGATATATACATATGTCTCTCATAACTAGCGGAACCTATAACAAATAAATAGAGTCCACTGCTCATTTTTATGACGCACTTTGGAAAATCTAAGCAATAAACCTAATTGATTGCTCTGGCATTGGCGCCACTTCTCGTCTGCACTGGTTCTCAGGATTCTTCCAGGGAATCCCTACTACTATCCCTCATTCCTATTGCTGTGCCATGTCCTGGCTAACATTTGCCCGTCCTCTCTGATCAGCCAGTCTATCCGGAGAAGCATCTCCCTCCTCCTGGTGGCCCCTGATCAAGTTTCGGTAATTGTGGGTTTCCTCAGAACCTGGTAGTGAGACACCCTGCAGAGAATGACTATTTATGCAGTGCTGGAATTTAGAGACAATCGGGGACATGAACCCCTGTGACCCCGGGGCTGTCAGGATTGCCGGCCATAACAAGCCAAAACTCCAGAGCCAGCGAGTCACACGTGACACCTATACCGGTCCGTGTTTGCGGGGGTCACAAGCAGGACATTTGTAAACAACTGTATGCAACATTGTGATCCACGTGAATGGGGATAGCAAAATCCGTATCCTTGCTGCAAAACCGACCTCATCTGCCACATGTATATACGGGAGGTATAGCCGCCATGCTGGGCACCGGGCAGTTACTGTACAGTAATCAGATCTGCTTCTAGGGAGGTCACATGTGGATAATTACGTGCGAGTACAACATGGCCACTTACAGAAGCCCCAGGCCCGCACACTACCACAATTAGTGCTGGGCAAATACCGGCACTAATATCCGATATTCCTTTGTATGTAGGACTGCGCAGATCTACTTCCCCAACACTTCAGTGTGCAGGAAGACCGCTTCCTCAGGAGCGCTAGCAGGCGAAAAGCCTGGCAATCCCATACGACTTACAGGTGCTCTCCGGTCTAAACTCATCAGTCTGCAGTTACTCTTGTGTGACTGCAGACTTGTGAATCCCCCAGCGCACGCTATGTGCTGCGAGGATTAGCCAGTCTCTGCCCCAGGAACGGCGGTAAGGTATACAATATGCATACTCCTGGGCAGAACCTGTCTAGTGTGCACAGCCCCACTCAACACAAGTGCATGGAGTGAGGTCGTGCCCATTACATGGATTCTGCCCATAAGTATGCATCCCGCATACATCACCTCCATTCCCAGGGCAGAAAATGGCGAATCCCCGCAGCACACACTGCGTCAGGAGGTTTCACAAGTCTGCAGAGTGATCGCAGACCTTTTTAAGACTGGACAATCCCTTTAATACATTAGGGTGTTTTCCCTTTACCTGGAAGCAATTGTACTAATACTAATGAATAGGAGATGATGTGCAGGACCCACTAAGCTGCTAGTGGAGCTGCGCACACATTTATATCCAGCCGGAGCTGGTAACTGTCGGGTGTCGGACCCCCAGAGAAGTAAAGGTCATCAATATTACAGCAGTGGACAACCCTAATATAATGTCACAGAGTTGGGTGCCGATGTAGTAAGCAGGCTCAGGAGCTGAGCTCCCACCCTATACCTGGGAAATGTCGTCTGTGTTATACAGCCAGCATCTTCCAGAAACAGCAGTGACCGGAGTGTGCTCAAAATGTTGCTGTTTAACCATTTAAATGCCTTTATCAATCAGGATGCAAATAGCCAATATCAAGGCAGTCGGGGCCCTCATGGCTGCCATTTTAGTCCTCTATATACAGCAATATATTAGATTTATACTGTAGTAGAGGAAATAATTGAATAATCGCAGGTTCATGCTAAAAAGGTTACCTGCGATCATTTAATCATATATTTTATCATCATTTATTTTAAATAAATGTAAATATACTCAGCAGCCTCATATAGTTCTATGAGGATGCCAAAATAAAACATGGATGTGTGCAACCGGCCTAACAAGGGATATCTTAGAAGAAACTTTTAGGATACGTCAAGTAGGCATATCGGCTGCGACCTTCATCGAACTCAAGAGTAAGATGGTCCTGTTCCCCAGTTTCACTGGAAATATACTGTATGCGCAGTCACATTCACAATAAATGAAAGTTAGAGAAACCTACAAGTGACAGTATCTATAGGTTTCACCAGAATCAATTCGAGCTGCCCGTCATGTGGAACCCGCACGCCGTCATGTCAATTGTAACAAGCTACAGGTAAACAGAACAGTGCCCTAATTCAGCACAATCCGTAATCAGCAAGATGGTACTCACAGTGTGGTAGCCTCTGGGCAATGGAGGTTTTCCAACTGGATAAGGATCCACTGTGTCAATGATTGTTTGTCGCTCTCCTTTCTGGTTGATCTTCCTAAATCTGCGGCGAGACTGCCGATGGGACGCTTGTCTCTGGAAATACTCCTCATTTTCATCCATATAGTCAACCTAGTGGGAACAAACCAGGGCACATGGTGTCATGGATGGTGTACGAGCGATAGAAGCTGCAGTATGAGGAGGCTTCCGTTCCCTGAACGCACGAGCTGCTCTCTCCAAGCTAGTATCAGAAGAGCACTTCGGCCAAGTGCAGACAGTTGGTTCCAAGTGTTCAGAAAACGTTTTTCAATCACTTCAGGAAATGCGCATTTTTTTGGCAAGTTTTTATTTTTATGAAGCGGTCTGGAAAGTTTTAGGGGTTTTTTTGCATTTTGATAGGACACTTGTCTTGTTTGGAGTGGATTCCTTCAAGCCCATTTTTATCCCCACCAGGCATTTTTTAAAGCCTAAAGTGAATAAGGGGGAAGAAAAACAAAACCCTCCTCATAAGAACAGCAGAGCGGATTAACACTGAAGAGAAAACTTGTGACATTTATGTAGAGCATCTGCTCCAAAATACTCCTTAAAAACTCTGTCTGCACAAAGTATTACATACAAGTGTCTCCGATTAGACAGATGGAGCTCCAATGAATAATTACACCATCCTGCGCTTTTTCCCAAACTGAACTCGCTAACACATGTGGAAGGACCAGCCTGTGACCAGGTGTTGCGGTCTTGTCACAGTGCTGCAACCTGGAGAAGACCGTGATCCCTGGACATCAGAATCATCATTTACTAACCCCTTAACTGCCATGGAGAATATTTACTGCACTCCAGACCAGGGTTCCCCAACTCCAGTCCTCAAGGCCCACCAACAGGTCATGTTTTCAGGATTTCCTTTGTATTGCACAGGTGATTCAATTATCACCTGAGCAATACTAAGGAAATCCTGAAAACATGACCTGTTGGTGGGCCTTGAGGACTGGAATTGGGGAACCCTGCTCCAGACCATCTGAGATAATGGTGTCAATGGTATGATTCCAAGAGACACAAAGCAAAATAATTACACTACAATCATCTCAACAAAACATCTTCGGGCAGCTTTACAGGACCCCGGCGGCCAGGGCAGCTTTACAGGACCCCGACGGCCAGGGTAGCTTTACAGGACCCCGGCGGCTAGGGCAGCTTTACAGGACCCCGACGGCCAGGGCAGCTTTACAGGACCCTGACGGCCAGGGCAGCTTTACAGGACCCAGGAGGCCAGGGCAGCTTTACAGGACCCCTGCGGCCAGGGCAGCTTTACAGGACCCCGGCGGCTAGGGCAGCTTTACAGGACCCCGGTGGCTAGGGCAGCTTTACAGGACCCCGGTGGCTAGGGCAGCTTTACAGGACCCCGGTGGCAGGGCAGCTTTACAGGACCCGGCGGCCAGGGCAGCTTTACAGGACCCCGGCGGCTAGGGCAGCTTTACAGGACCCCGGCGGCTAGGGCAGCTTTACAGGACCCCGGCGGCTAGGGCAGCTTTACAGGACCCCGGCGGCTAGGGCAGCTTTACAGGACCCGCGGCCAGGGCAGCTTTACAGGACCCGACGGCCAGGGCAGCTTTACAGGACTCCGGCGGCCAGGGCAGCTTTACGGGACCCCGGCGGCTAGGGCAGATTTACGGGACCCCGGCGGCTAGGGCAGCTTTACAGGACCCCGACGGCCAGGGCAGCTTTACAGGACCCCGATGGCTAGGGCAGCTTTACAGGACCCCGACGGCTAGGGCAGTTTCACAGGACCCCGATGGCTAGGGCAGCTTTACAGAACCCCGACGGCTAGGGCAGTTTTACAGGACCCCGGCGGCTAGGGCAGATTTACCAAGCTTAACGTTTCAGACACCAGTCTAAGGCAACAATTCAAAAAAGTTGCTTGCCTCTTAAATATGGCAAATGAGAGGCTGCTCTTATGACAATAAGTGAAATCTTTAGCTGCTAGCAGCAGGATTGATAATTGCTGGCCTAATTAATAAACATGTTGTTCATTTGTGTACTTGACCCTCTTATGTTAAATGACTCTCCACCCTGGTGCTAAAAAGTGATTATGCATTTTGCCATGTATATTCAGCCTAATTGGTGCCCTTCATTTGTCTCCTGCTGCCCCCTTAGCGAAGACCCTTACTCTTGTACTCCACTACAACCGTGGCATGGAGAGCACAGTGGTAAATCTGAACCACGTCTCCCATTCCATTCGTGTGCTGTGGAGATGTGCTTCACACCTACCATTGTGTCTGCCATTTTGACTTTAGAAGGGCTGGAAAGCCGAACTCAGTGGAGGAGTCAATAAGAAGCAAAAGAAAATAATCAGGTAGGGTCAATTACACATGACAAATGTTTAGTCCCTTTTTAGTTACTGTTGCTTTAATTTTTGACCACTTTTCCTCCAATTTTTTTAAAGTGCATTAAGGATTAAAAAGTTGCAAATTGGTCCAATTGTTGTGACATTACATGCACAATTTGTGGATTACTCACCCTTATAAGCTTTAGTTCTGAAATTCAGAATACTCTTCCCATAAGTCTACTGAATGCTCTGTACTTGGCTACTATCTCTAGTGACAGTGAATGGGTTAATATGTATCCCGCACTAATGTGAGCATTTTTGCAATGAACAGAACAAGGGGCATTGTGAATGTCTTACCCTGAGGAAGGAAGTGGTCTGATTACTCCTTCAGGAATGCCAACATTGTAGGCCCTAGTCCACACCCATCCTCAATTTATCAACGAATACTGTGTATACATCCCAGGAAAACAAGTCCATACAGTAAAAGGGAGTAAGCCAGCGAGCACACAGCGCGCCGAGGAAGAGATGCTCAGAGCAGACTTACCACAATCATTTCGGAGGGCTCCAAGACAATGCATTCACAGCCACGCCTGAAGCTTCCTGCAGATCTCTTGCCAAAGCTGTAGATACATGAAAGGAAGCCCACCATTAGCCAGGAGTAAAATCATTTCTTCACAAATTGTTAAATATGACAGACTATTTCTAGAAAATTAAGGGCACATGGATCAGTAATAAATATAATCCATCAACTACAGAATTTGTGAGAAAGTGCAAGGTCCCCAGATGCTAAAACCATAGCGGCAGTTCTTGTTCACATGCTCTGCGACCATTGCTCAGCAGATATCCTGGCAATTGCACAAATCATTCCCAGAGAAGTATTTCACGGACAGATGTTAGCTCTTTACACATTGGATCTTTCTGGCATGTTGTCAGCTTCAGCCAAAGGTCAAAAGACTTCTTAAAGACAATCAGAAATGAAATAATAGTAAAAAACAAACACTGCTCATACAGCAAAGTTCTGCATAGGCAAACCCTTAGCAAAAGAACTACGTAGGAAAGAAAACCAACTAAAAGTGGACGTATTTTTAGAAGCTATAGAAGTTATTATTTGTTAGTATCCAGATAGAGACATAAAGTAGGAAACATCTGGCCTTAGGCGATCTGCCCAACCCAAAAAATCACCGATCCCTTACACTCCCATAGTAACCACTTATTAGCACACCCTTCTCAAAAACTGGCCGTCATTAGCAACATACGTTATGAAGCACCTAACATATGCACATCTGATAAAGAAGCTTTCTAAATGCTTTAGATTAGAAAGAAGGGTAACTGGACACACGTCGATCAACTGATCGCCTGACTAATGATCTTTGCAACCACAGACAATTTAGTCTACATTGCTCGTAAAGAGACTACAGATGTTTAATAACAAATAAAGAATGAACAATCTTTCTGGGACTGCACTGGGAGCGTTATTCCAGAAAGATTGTCTATGGACTCGTGATGAGAGAACCCGAAGAGTAAAGTTCGGGGTCCGTACCAAATACCTAGTATTCGGGTACGGACACCGAATACACTTCTCCAGGAAGTCCGTATTACTATTCGGGTTCAGCAACCCAAACATCGGCTGTTCCCCAGTGGTCATCTGCATGACAGCGCAAGAAACGCCGGCGGCTTTGATAGGGGATAAGATCATTACAACCGGTCAGAGAGCTGCATTTCCCACGCTATCAGATGACAGTGTGAGCCAGCAGCTGTGACCGGCAGTAAAAAGGTTACCTCTGGTCACAGGCGTCGGCTGATGAGAGTATTCATCAGCCAATGCCTGTGCTATACAGTCATGGCCAAAAGTTTTGAGAATGACACAAATATTATATTTTCACATGATCTGCTGCCCTCTGGTTTTTATGTGTGTTTGACAGATGTTTTTATCACAGACAGAAATATAATAATTGCAAACATATGAATAACAAAAGCTTATATTGACAGTTAGAATGAGTTAATGCAGCAAGTCAATATTGCAGTGTTGACCCTTCTTCTTCAGGACCTCTGCAATTCTTCCTGGCATGCTCTCAATCAACTTCTGGACCAAATCCTGACTGATAGCAGTCCATTCTTGCACAATCAATGCTTTCATTTTGTCAGAATTTTTAGGTTTTTGTTTGTCCACCCGTCTCTTGATGATTGACCACAAGTTCTCAATGGGATTAAGATCTGGGGAGTTTCCAGGCCATGGACCCAAAATCTCTATGTTTTGTTCCCTGAGCCATTTAGTTATCACCTTTGCTTTATGGCAAGGTGCTCCATCATGCTGGAAAAGGCATTGTTGATCGCCAAACTGCTCTTGGAGGATTGGGAGAAGTTGCTCTTGGAGGACATTCTGGTACCATTCTTTATTCATGGCTGTGTTTTTAGGCAAGACTGTGAGAGAGCCGATTCCCTTGGCTGAGAAGCAACCCCACACATGAATGGATTCAGGATGCTTAACAGTGGGCATGAGACAAGACTGGTGGTAGCGCTCACCTTGTCTTCTCCGAATGAGGAGTTTTCCTGATGTCCCAAACAATCGAAAAGGGGATTCATCAGAGAAAATAACTTTACCCCAGTCCTCAGCAGTCCTCTGCCTGTACCTTTTGCAGAATATCAGTCTGTCCATGATGTTTTTTCTGGAGAGAAGTGGCTTCTTTGCTGCCCTCCTTGAGACCAGGCCTTGCTCCAAGAGTCTCTGCCTCACAGTGTGTGCAGATGCACTCACACCTGCCTGCTGCCATTCCTGAGCAAGCTCTGCACTGCTGGTAGCCCGATCCCGCAGCTGAAACACTTTTAAGAGACGGTCCTGGCGCTTGCTGGTCTTTCTTGGGCGCCCTGGAGCCTTTTTGGCAACAATTGAACCTCTCTCCTTGAAGTTGTTGATGATGCGATAGATTGTTGACTGAGGTGCAATCTTTCTAGCTGCGATACTCTTCCCTGTTAGGCCATTTTTGTGCATTGCAATGATGACTGCACGTGTTTCTTTAGAGATAACCATGGTTAACAGAAGAGAAACAATGATGCCAAGCACCAGCCTCCTTTTAAAGTGTCCAGTGGTGTCATTCTTACTTAATCATGACAGATTGATCTCCAGCCATGTCCTCATCAACACCCACACCTGTGTTAATGGAGCAATCACTGAAAAGAGGTTAGCTGGTCCTTTTAAGACAGGGCTGCAATGATGTTGAAATGTGTTTTGGGGGATAAAGTTCATTTTCTAGCCAAATATTGACTTTGCAAGTAATTGCTGTTAAGCTGATGACTCTTTATAACATTCTGGAGTATATGCAAATTGCCATTAGAAAAAGTGAAGCAGTAGACTTTGTAAAAATTAATATTTGTGTCATTCTCAAAACTTTTGTCCATGACTGTAAATTAAAAAAAAAAAAAAAAAAAAACGGGTGGGGTTTCTTCTATTTTTGATAACCAGCGCTGGCAAAACTGACAGCTACAGACTGCAACCTTCAGTTGACTTGTCAGCTTTATCATGGCTGATTATCAAGAATTTTTTTTTTTTTTGTTAAATAACAATTTTGAAAAATGGCATATGGTCTCCCCCCCCCCCCATTTTTGACAACCAGCCAAGCTAAAGCAAACAGCTGGGGGCTGGTATTCTTACACTGGTAAGGGGCCATGAATATTGCACCCCTTCCCCCAGACTAAAAATAGCAGCCTGCAGCCACCCCAGAAAAGGTGCATCTATTGCAATTTTCTGTTTCTTTTCCAGGGGACATGGCTATGGGTGGATTAATTGTAAGGTGTGTATTATGGTTGTTAATATTTTCTGTCTTTTACATGTGACATGGGCATCAGTTGATTAGGCGTAAGGCGAGTATAACTATGCTTTTTTTTATTTATATTTCAAATAAAGGTGTCAGTGTATTTATTTCATTTAAAGTGCTTTGCATTTTTTACAATCTAACTATGTGGTTAGTAATGGGGCATCATACAGATGCCTCTTCATTACTAACCCCTGGGCTTGATGTCAGCGGACATCAACTTCACAACTATTACCCCATTTTGCAACATAAAAAAAATGAAAAAGAGAGCTATACTACCATAAAAATATTATTTTATTTATGAAACATTAAAAAATTTTCACAAAAATATAAAAAAAATGGAGAAAACCAAGTGCAATTAAAGCAATCACTGGAGGAAAGTTTATACTGACCCACTATTGATATCAAATATACAAAGATATAATCAATTCATTGCAACAAAAAAAAAAATACAAATATATGCTGTAAACATAAAGTGCAAATAGTGCAAAAACCGAGCTGGAGACCAGCTTCTAAATAAATAGTAATATCACTTGTAGGTTATATTAATAAAGTGCAATGAGTGTAAAATTGGGGCTGAAAAAATGCGTGCACCAACATGGATGTATACACAAAATATGTGAGATCAATATAAATGCTGCTTACAAATGGATAAAGCAATTTTCCTGGGATAAGTTGTCCATAGCAAAGTACCTCTATATGCATCAAAATGTATACTGCTAAAGAAGTGCAAACATGCAAAGAGGGACAGAGCAAAAGATTATTAGTGGCTAAATGCTAGGCCATATTTACCTCCAGTGTGCCGTGGCACGAGTCTGAGAATACCAGCCCCAGCTGTTTGCTTTAGCTTGGCTGGTTGTCAAAAATGGGGGGGTAGGACCCCTCTATTCCTGATTCCAGCCATGATAAAGCTGACTGATGAGGGTTACAACCAGCAGCTATCAGTTTTGCTTGCGATGGTTATCAAAAATAGAAGATACCCCAAAACATTTATTTATTTATTTATGGTGCACAGGCGCCAGCGATGAATACTCCCATCAGCGGGCCCTGCTCTTACTGTTATCAGCGACAGCAGGAGTAGAATTATGGGAGTAGTACTCTCTCAGCAGCCAACGACTGTGACTGGAGGTAACCTTTTTACCGCTAGCCACAGCTGCTGGCTCAAGCTTTCATCAGATACCGTTGGAACCACAGCTCTCTGACTAGCAGTAACGATCTTACTGCAGATCAGAAACCGTTTGCCGCAGGGTCATGCAGAGCACAGAGTGGCAAACAACGGATGCTTGGGCCCCCTATTGTGGTACATAAACCTAACTTTTATTTTTAGATGTTCAAGGGAACCCAAACATCCACATGTTCACCCATCACAATTCGAAACTATCAGATGAAAATTTTATACATTTTCTACTTCTTTCCAGATGACAACCTGCCACTGGTCAGCTAATACAATAATTTGGTTTTAAAATTTCACCTGATGAACAAACACATGAGTTTTAATCAACTTTACAGAAGAGGTCTGTTGGAGATGGTCAATCTAGATGAGAATTTGATAGCTTAAAAAGGACATTCATCACTCCTCAGTCTACAGCCAATCTTAAGAATCTTGTACAGATGTGAAGCAAATAGGGATGAATTCGCCATCCAACTTTCCAGTCCTATCAGTAGGACTGTTTTAAGGACAGCTCATTAGGTTTTTCAAAAGATGCTAGATTAAAAGAATGTTGAAATTACATGGAGGAGTTCAAGCATGAAGGAGCCTCAGGACACATCTGATGGAAAGGTAGAAGACCAATACACCAAGGAGTGATTACCAAGTAGTGTTCTTGTAACAGCAAGTTTTATTAAATGGAAATGAAAGGGATTACAAAGAGGAAACACTTTTAGGAATGTGTTTTCTATATACATGTGGTCTCCAATCTTCATACTTTCGCACACCTTTGAATTTGGCCGGAGTAAAACCCAGGAAAGCACAAAGTGCACACATTAAATTAAGTGGATCTATAGACCCCCTGTCCAATGAGAAAAAGCCAACCTGGCCCCATCCAATGGTATATGTTCCATTTATTCCATTCTGTATGTATTAGAAAAAAAAATTCTGAAACTTCCTCCTCCCTTCAACAAAGCTCTGTCATAAGGAAATAAAAAATGTTGCAGTCCACAATCAACAACCCATGGGAATCTGTGAAATGTTATTCTACTGAATACAAAATTCTAAACTTAAATAATAAGTTACAAAAAAAATGGCATTTTATGGGTGAATCCATTATAAAAAAAAAAAAAAAAAACAAGTTATATAGAGATATGTGTGCCCATAGCACAAACATCCTTCAACCTTGAAGAACACACAAAACATAATCTCTGAAGTCTATTCTATTAGTATTTACGTGATCCTAAATATTATGTGAATGTGTGCATTTTCTCATTAGTGGACACATAGGAGGTGCACTCACACGATGACGTCTTCCGTCTGTTCATCTTTATGGTTTATGTTTTAAAAACAATCAGTGTTCTGGTTAAAGATCATTAATGGGCTCGAAATGCATAGCCCATGCGTTTCACTAATCAAGTCTGCTTTTATGAGATTTTCTTGGGGTTTCAATGTATTGATGTTTTAACACATTGCGTTGGTGCTGGACCGCAAGCTTTTTCCATTTCCACGTTATTCATCCGAGCAGCATCCTGGAGTGTCCATAAACCATATTGTGCGGAACCCTTGTGTATTTCTCCTGGAGGAGGGCGAGCCGATAGTCTTACAATGTTGTGCTTCCCCTAAACTAATACATCCCCCAGTGTACACATTTACTAAGAATAAAAATCCTGCAGAGTGAAAAGAGCCTTAATGACACAATAAGCTATAGCTAGAAGCATAAAGTGAATGGCTGACATGCTGACGATTAGAGGAACTCATCAACACAAAGCTGCCGCGAGAACAGCAGCAGGCGCGGGCAGCTGCCATCTAGTTATAGTAGTGCGCCAATAAATGAAATATCGCTAAGAGTCACTTCTGCTTGTGACATAAAAACATAGATCTAGGCCCCGATCCACTTTTCTCAAGATATTTGCTCCTTTTGATCAGCCTTTGTATTTGCACCTTAATTCCCTGCCTAGAGTAAAGTTTCTGGAGGAGCTTTCAATATGGCGCTTGTTTGCAAATTTTCAAAGGAATTGTGACTTTTGGTACTGATAAGTAGCAAAAACCCATTAATGACAAAAACAAAGTACTATGGATTTTGCTACAAACTCCTGAAATGTGTGCGCAAAGAAGTGACAGCAAATACCAAAAAAACAACAAAGAAAAGTGACTTGAATAAAAATCGGTCCCAAATATTTTTGAAAGCCCTGAAAATCCTCTATTTCTGATGTCCAGGAAGAGAAATCGATACCATGGGGGTGTAGGTGCCGTTTAATTCTGCCGCAACCAATACAATTATTGGGGAGGTGACACTGTGGTGCCCCAGAGTATGCCAGCTGTGTGTACCATCTTACTGCTGGAGAAATGGCCGCCCTCGCATGCTCAGGTATACTGTGCAGCCCTAAGAATAGCCCTCCGCTTCCACAGTGATTGATGACGCTCGTAGCCGGCGCCGCTCCGCACAAGGACTAAATTTAGCGTTATTGAAACAAATGGCTCCTCTAATCTACAAAGTGTGATTAAATGTGCCCAGTGCTTTACGGCAGTCCACCCATCGTACCGGACACATCACCGTTCCAGCTTAGCAGGGAAAGCCGATTACTGGATCAAAAACATATTTAGCACGATAAATTAGGTCAGGGCTATCTGCCGCCGAGACAGATCCTGCGTATAGCACTTTACAGCTAAACTAGTGTCAATAATTCACAATTATCAGCCGGTGATCTCACAGCCTGGCGCACATGACCACACGTAGAAGAACACAAATGTCACCAGGCTCTCGCCATCCAAGACCAGCAAATAAAGAAAGTGCGAAAAACTCAATGCACAGCACAGGGAAAAAAACGACAATTACATTTCAGCCGCACCACACAGACTGCATGATAAATGGAAGCGATTAACCTGCCAAAGACTGCGATAAACACCCAATTAAGAGGAAAAAAGCCACGCAACTGCATTATAGAGCGGAGCCCACAGACCTCAGCGTCGTCGTCTGTGCCCACTTTACACACGACACTGACGTAACCAGAACGATAACGGCCCACTTACTCCACATGGTCAGCGACTTCTCACTTCAGGCTCATAGCCGGGAATAGAATATTAGACCTGGAAAAACTATATCCAACTTTTCTGGGTGGAGTGTTTTGCTTTTCACAAACCTGCAAAGTCAAAGCAGCCCAGACAGGGCACAAAGCTCGCTATTCAGAAAGTGCAAGGGCGTTCAGGGAAAAAAAAAAAAAGGATTATAAAGCTGAAAAGTGCGTCTGTCACTGCATATAATAGCTGAAATAGAAATGAGAGGAAAATTCCACCCGCAGACCCGCCCCATGATGTCCATATAGATCCCCGTACATAAAACGGTCGCAGAAGAACTATATAGCCGACACCATTACTGGTCACTAGATGTGGGGTACACTTACTAAATGCTTGGGGGTGGGTTTCTGTGTGTGGGGGCCTGCTTACAAAGAAACAAAGCAGGTATTTGTGAGCGGCAGAGAATCCTATTCCTACCCTCATGCGATCTATAATTACCCTTGACTGAAACGCAGAGGTGACGTCAACTCATTTCCAATGCTTTACAAGATTTGGGTCTTGATTTTTACAGACAGGATTGTTGAGCTATAATACCATTTAAAAATGCATGAGTTCAGTTTCTTTAGAGCAGCGCCGTCTCCTTGACCTCATTCTGACAAAGCGATGGCACTTCCCTCATCATTACATACTTTGAACTTTTCAGATGTTTACTGAACTACAGCTCCTGGTCCTACAGAACTCAGAGTTCAGTATTAAAATAAAGTGCTAATTGGGTTCCACGGGGCTCCTCAAAATAGCTACAGTGTAGCTGCTCCGGTATCACTGCTGAGCTTATCGGGAGTGCCGGCTGGAGCCGTAACGGACCCCATGGCAGTGCCAACAGTTTGTGGTAAAGAAATCCTAGCAAAGAACACTGAATAGTAGCAATCCGCTCTCAAAGTGCAAAAAATATCAATCAATAATCTAGATAATTAGGCAGGAAAGCTTTTCAAAATAATTATACAGCTAATGACTTGTTTCAATGCAAGTACATCCACTTAATCAGGTCTAACAGGACAGTTTATTATTTAGTATTGTGAAATCTGGTAACATCTTTAAATATATAGGTAGCCATACAGGTAAGATACCCACTGGCCGACTGGATTCTCCAAGGTCTTCTCTAAACGTACGCTAAATTTGAGCCAACTGTGTATGTGCTTGGTATGGGGAGAGGGGAGTAAGTCAATAGTAAACACTTCTGGACATGGCTCATCAGCCTTAACAGCAAAAGGGTCAGACAAGTTGACAACCATCCACACAAAGCTTGTTTTCCCCAACATCTGGTACCAGTGAAGAGTCAGGAGCTCACCATATACAAGAGATGGCTGGCAAGTTCTGATGAAGATGGATGGGAAGGTGAGGCATGCTACGGACATGGCGCCAGGTTGTGTGTATGCATCCTGTCCTAAATTATAAGACTGCTGCATCATACCTGCTGGTCTTGCACCAAACTTGCCAAGCAGCGAGCAGAGCCCCACCGCCCCAAATGTGGAAGAGGCACTGAACAACCCCTTTAAGGAGATCACCAAAAAACTTAGTGAGATTTGTTAACCAAGTAGTAATCTTTGAAAGCTGCTTTCTGTAGACAGTGGCCTTTCACTTTACAGCAGGCACAATAAATGGATTTCAGCTGCCCCTCAACGCGTGGCATGGGAACAGACAAAGCAGTCCGCCAATTCAGATCAGAACACAGTGCATTGCTTGAGCAACCTCTAGGGTTAATTATTCATATTCTCACCCTAAGTATTCATACAAATTAGGATGGGAATGACGGACTTAAGGCAAATGACCAGAGGAAAAAAAAATGATGAAAGTCACTTGAGGAATCCTTCTTTTACCCAACTCACAAGTTGTAATGTATGAGTAGTTAAAAAAAATGACTACATATATGAGATTTTAGAGCATGCTCAGTAAGGTGCTTAGACGAACACGCTGAGCGTATCAACCCTAACACGTCCGGTAGGTTTGACAGCAGAATATTCTGTCACCGGTATTGGAGGTAGCCGAGATCACTAGACAAGTCTCTGCCTCCCTGTAGTCTGCAGCTTCTCCTCCTCTGCACCTCATGGCTTTGCCAGTCTCAACAATAAGAAACCTCCTAAAATCATTGTAAGCAATAGTACAGAAAACCTTGCTCAGCAAAAAGATAAGCATGAAAGGATAAATCCATCTTCCAAAGAAACAAAATCAGCTTAATAATCTAAATATATAAAGCGACTCTCTCAACAGTAGAAATCGACCCCAGAGCTCAAAATGGAAAGGGCAAAGGGCAAGTATCTGACCCCTCAGTGAAAAGAAAGGCCTTAAGTGATCTCCTTCCAACAGGAGATGCTGAGGGCTCATTTTATTAAATTAAGGGCTGTTACTGTGAAAATGGCCTCCAATAAATGGGAATAACCTCACTTAAACCAAAAACCATCTAGAATTAGGAGCTGTCAAAGGCAAGGTCCAGATTGTGTTTGTGGCCACAGGTCGGGTAGACAAGATGCCTTGCCACCTACCGAACAAAAAACAACCCAACAGCATTCTGCACAGTACACTATTTCTGTAAAGACAAAGTGATCGTGTGCATAATCAGGTTTTTGTGTTACATGTAGCTTTTTAAAATTGTTGGCATTTTTTTCTCCTCCAACATTGTGTTCTTTGTTAATAAAAAAAAAAAAATACACAGTACTCTTGCAATTTTCCCACCAGCCACTGTGGCCATTTTCCACTGTTTCAGCAGGCTCATTATCAGCAGAGGCAGGTTATCAATGGCAGGTAACACCTTTATACACAGCTGATAACACAGGATCTACTAGTCACAGGAGGCCATGTTACAGCTGACCCTGCTCCCCCGACATTCACCTTATTACAAGCTCATTAGATACTTCAGTAGGAAAGATGATCCACTAATCTGCCTGGGAGAAGTCTAAAAAGCCCCAGTGGCCAATATGAAAACTGCAAGATTATTCATTTTTTATTTTTAATACAGATTGTGATATTGTGAAAAAAAAATGTCTGTTTAACAGATTTTGAGCTAGAGAAGCAATTAATCGTGAATGAGCAATGTTAAAAATGCTTCCCTCACCATTATCATGCCATGTAACAGGCTGCTGATCACCGGAAGAACGAGCCAAACACAAGTTCATCAGGTGAAATGATCTTTTGCACAGCACAAGAAAAAATATATATTTATATATTCCCTGTATAAAGTCACCCTGCTCACAATGATGGCAGCCTATTGGTACTGAGCAATCAGGCACAGATCGCCCAGCGTGCATCGCTTACTTTGGTCTGCTTGTGTAAACGGGCATTTAAACGAGCGCCGTATTGTGCTGCCAGTAAGCGCACACACGTATATTCTACATATATACTGTGTATATGCGGGTGTGCGTGTATCACAAGTGCGAGTCCACCTCTTACATTTTTATAAATATTTTCTCTTTTCATGTTCATCTCTGACCGTGTATATCTTGTATAACAGTGTAAATGCAGGGTGCCCTTGAAATAACTAAATACACAGCCACTAATGTGTAAACCGCTGGCAACAAAAGTGAGTACACCCCTAAGTGAAAATGGCAGAATAGTGCCATTTAGCCCTTTTCCCTCCCTGGTATCATGTGACCCAGTGTTACAAGGTCTCAGCTGTGAATGGGGAGCAGGTGTGTAAATTTTGGTGTTATCACTATGACACTCATCACTGGAAATTCAACATGGTGCTTCATGGCAAAGAACTGTAGAAAGATCGGATAAAAAGAATAGTTTTAAATAAAATGGCCTAGACTATATGAAGATTGCCAACACCATACAGCGGTTTAACAAGACGGGCTCCACACAGAACAGGCCTCGCCATGGTCGACCAGAGACATTGAGTGCACGCGCTCAGCGTCATATCCAGAGGTTGTCTTTTCAAAATAAACGTACGAGTGCTGCAAGCATTGCTGCAGAGGTTACAGGTGTGGGGGTCCGCCTGTCAGTGCTCAGACCATACGCTGCCGCACACTTCATCACATTGCTCTGCATGGCTGTGGTCCCGGAAGGAGGCCTCTTCTAAAGATGAAGCACAAGAAAGCCCGCAAACAGTTTGCTGAAGACAAGTAAACCAAGGACATGGATTACTATAACCAAGTGATGAGACCAAGATAAACTTACTGGGTTCAGATGGTGTCAAGTGTGTGCGGAAAACATGTGAGGAGCACAAAGACAAGTGTATCTTGCCTACAGTCAAGCATGGTGGTGGGAGTGTCATGGTTTAGGGCTGCATGAGTGCTGCTGGCTGTGAGGGGCTACAGTTCATTAAGGGAACCATGAATGCCAACATGTACTGTGACATGCTGAAGCAGGGCATGATCCCCTTCCATCGGAAACTGGGCCGAAAGGCAGTATTCCAACATAACGCCCCCAAACACCTCCAAGACGACCACCGCCTTGGTAAACAAACGGAGGGTAAAGGTGCTGGACTGGCCAAGATCTAAACAATATTAAGCATCTGTGGGAAACCCTCATATGGAAGGTGGAGGAGCACAAGGTCTCTAACATCCACCAGCTCATGGAGGAGTGGAAGAGAATTCTAGTGGCAACCTGTGAAGCTCTAGTGAACTCTATGCCCAAGAGAGTTAAGGCAGTGCTGGAAAATAATGGTGGCCACATAAAATATTACACTTTTGGGCACAATTTGGACATTTTCACTTAGAGATGTACTCACTTTGTTGCCAGCGGTTTAGACATTAATGGCAGTGTTGAGATTAGAGGGCACGCCACATTTACACTGTTATACAAGCTGTACACCGACTACCTTACATTGTATCAAAGTGTCAGATCTTCAGAGTTGTCCCATGAAAATATAATAAAATATTTACAAACATTTGAGTGGTGTACTCACTTTTGTAATACTGTATCTTGCACATACAGTAAAGCCATGTTTTTTTTTATGAAATCTGGCTTTTACACGTGTGCAAAAAAAAATTTCCCCGAAATGTGTGAATGCAGCCGAAGGACAATTTGGACCAGCTAGTAGGATTAGAGAGAAGGCTCACCCGCAGGTTACCGTAACCTTCATGGGTGTGGTGGGAGCAGGCTTAAGACAAGATTTTTTTTGACATTTCAGGCTAAAAGGAATGTAGCAACGCAGCACGCTACGGTAACTGGACTGGTTTCCAAAGTGGACGCAGACAAGTTTAGTCTCTTTTTGCTATTAGATGTAACACATAAAAACAAAGGACACATTTAATTATTCTTTACTATTGTTACTGTATACATCACACATGTATATGGCCTGCGGCTCGCTGGTTAGTCGGCATCAGGCAATAAGGCCATGGATGGGCTACGGTTTCATCTAATAGGAATATCCTCAAGTGAACTTTCCTAATTTGAACAGGGTGCGCGCAGTATAGGAGGGATTGTGAATGAGATAGCTTGTTTCCGCTGAGAGCTCGACAAAAAATACAACCATGTGTGTCACTTATGGCGGTCTATACTCGCTTCTACGCCTCGTACCCTCATGCACAGCAATGTAGGAGCAATTCATTATACGAGCCTCACAAAGTGAAATCTAGAAAAAGACATGTTCACACATTGCGATTTCTCACCACGTTTTTTCAAGTGCAAAAAAACGCTGCGTTTTACAGTACCAGTAAAGTGAATGAGATTTCTCCACGCACTTCTTTAGCTTTTCCTTGCAGATTTGAATCTTCAAAGCATTTTCTCAAGTCTGCGACATGTCAGATCTTAAAATGTTTTTTTGCAGCATTTTTCACCCATTCAAATGAAAGGTATAAAAAGCAAAGTAAAACGCATCAAAACTGCATGCAAATACTGAGCGTGTGCGCATACCCTTATAGGACATCCGGCATCCCTCTGTATCTGTACACTACAATTATTGGAGCATTTGCTATAAACCTCCTGCCCTCCCCCAAGTCATCTAACAACAATGCCCATCAGCTATCACTATTCTACACTATACAATCACAAACAAAAAATGTAATAAACACCCCCTACAATAAAGAGAGATGGATCTATTGATAGGATGCTGCGGACCCCATTACAGGAATGCAATATGCCAGAATGTATGGCTGCAGACAGGGAAAGGACAATAAAGAGCCATAAAGAGATCTGCCGGCAACACGGCAACACTCGTCTGTGTGCATTAGAAGAATGAGGCAAAGGTATAGCCAATTTATGACCATTGACTAGTCTCATTAACCCTGTACTTTGCACAATCCCACTGTGTTTGGAAACAGTGTCTTCTAATGCTTATCCGTATGCTTTAGAACGGATCCAGCAGCAATCTGTTATGGCCACGTTCACATGTCCAGTAATTATCCTTTAGTTCACGTTCACATGTCCAGTAATTATCCTTTAGTCCACGTTCACATGTCCAGTAATTATCCTTTAGGCCACGTTCACATGTCCAGTAATTATCCTTTAGGCCACGTTCACATGTCCAGTAATTATCCTTTAGGCCACGTTCACATGTCTAGCAATTATCCTTTAGGCCACGTTCACATGTCCAGTAATTATCCTTTAGGCCACGTTCACATGTCCAGTAATTATCCTTTAGGCCACTTCACATGTCCAGTAATTATCCTTTAGGCCACGTTCACATGTCCAGTAATTATCCTTTAGGCCACGTTCACATGTCCAGTAATTATCCTTTAGGCCACGTTCACATGTCCAGTAATTATCCTTTAGGCCACGTTCACATGTCCAGTAATTATCCTTTAGGCCACGTTCACATGTCCAGTAATTATGCTTTAGAACATATCCAGCAGCAATCTGTTTAAAAAAAATTGTACAGACAACATTTTTGTCCACCTGAAAAAAAAATGTATTTTAACTGGATCGGTTTTTGTGTTTTGTTATTTTTAACATTGAAGTTTATAGAAAATGGATTTGTTAATTAGCCATCATAGACTTCAATGTTGAAAAAAAAAAAAACACAGATCCAGTTGAATTCAGTTTTCAGGTGGACAAAAAAAGTTGTGGATCTGTTCTAATGAACAATTACTGGTCATGTGAACATAGCCTAAGGGTCCCGTCACACTCTTTAATGCCCCAGCGATCCCACCAACGATCCGACGTGGATGGGATCGCTGGGACATCGTTAGCTGATCGCTGGTGAGCGATCACATGGGCAGACTCACCAGCGATCAGGACCAGCGAGCACGCTGGTATCCAGGGTAAACAGCGGGTAACTAAGCACCACGCGGCACCTAGTTACCCGATATGTACCCTAGATACCGGCTCTCAGCGCTCTACAGCAGAAGCTGGGAGCCAGTAACCAGGGTACATATCGGGTAACTAGGTGCCGTGCGGTGCTTAGTTTCCCGCTGTTTACCCTGGATACCAGCTCGCTGATCGTTGGTCTCCCGCTGTCACACGCAGCGATGCGCGCTGGCCAGCGGGAGACAAACGATCAAAAATGGTCCAGGACATTCAACGACGATCAGCGAGACCCAACAGGGTGGCTGGTCGTCGCTGCGTGTCACACTAAGCGAGATCGCTGGCTAGGTCGCTTTGCGTCACAAAATCGGTGACGCTTCAGCGATCTCGCTTAGTGTGACGGGGGCTTAAGTGTAGACTTTGCTGATAAGTGAGCAGCGCTCGTCACCAGTGTTTTCTCCCAGGGCTTTGTTATAAAAGAGCGCCAGTGACACAGGGACTTACATAACAAATAAGAGGCCAAGACGTCTTCTCTCCACGTCTTATAGAACAACAACGTGTGATACAATTACATAACCGGTTGCGTTCATCCGGCATTCATGGGATATGAACACAAGTGACTTTGTTTTCTAAATTCAAGACTGAATTGGAGGAAGTTTTCAAAACTTCTTTCATTATCCATGTGACAAGAATAACACAAGAATCTGCCGTACACAAGACTAGCAAGCTGAAAGCGGTTAGCTTAGCGGCTATATCCACCATCTCTCTATAATAAGAGGAATTTGTCACCAGGTTTTTACCATATAATCTGAGAGTGGAATAATGTAGAGGCAGAAACCCTGATTCCAGTATTGTGTCACTTAGTGGGCTGTCTTCTGTAGTTTTTATAAAAAATATTGTTTAATCAGCAGGAGATCATCACTTGAGAACTAGTAAACCTGCTGCAATGCAGTCCAAACACACCCCAAAGTACTGATAGGCAGCATTCTGCCTATGCAGAGTGTACACAGAAAGCTGCCAATTAGTGGTTGGGGCGAGGTTATACAGAGCTCAGCATTCAGAGAACTAGTAGATCTGCACCAGATAAAAATGTTTAATCAAAACTACAGCAAGCAGCCCAGTAAGTGACACATAACTGTAATCAGGGTCTCCGTCCTTAGATCATTGTGATCTCAGATGAGCTAGCAACAACCTGGTGACAGTTTCCCTGTAATATGAAGCATTGGATCTGTTTAAGAGATAAATCAATTGCTATAAGAAATCTAAAACGCTGACCAGTCACTTTTCCCTGTGGCCACACCAGCTTGAGCAGATGTAGATCCAGATTCAATTTTTATGGCCATTTTCATGGACTCCGATGTGGCAGTGTCACGGTGTGAGAACAGGGCTCCGAGGACTTTATCCCGCTGTGGTTACATGGCATGAAGTCCTATTGGCAGCCCTCTGGTCATACGCCCTTGTAAAATGTGTTACGTATGTGTTATGTATGTAGCTCCGTATGTATGGGGCTCCCATTGTAGTGGATGGGACTTTGGCTGAACCTTCAAAAGCCTCAGACCTTTGTTGGATTCCATCATGACTTAAAAAGGATGTCCAGGATAAAAACACGTGTCAATAAGGGGAGGTCATTACGTAATAAAAGCCGGACTGGTAAATGGTACAAGACCGCCAAAGCGGTGACTGCTGCCTTGTGTGTGATCGGATGCAGCCAAGGCAAAAATCAAGATGTAATGGAGAAGGATCTAACAGGTAATTAATGCTTATTTTACTATTTTATAGACCCCCTTCACCTATTGGCCTTTTTTTATCTTGATCCCAGACAACCCCTTTAAATTTTAGATTTTTACGGATGGTAAATGATAATCAGCCCCTTGCCACTGTTTTACAACGTGTGTGAACGAGACCTTACGAATGACAAAAGACTGGCACTTCCAAGCTAGTGTGAACAGGTGCATACTAGGAGCAGCCATCCCGCCCTACAGCATGTGGTGGATTTTAATTGCAACAGGGTTCTGCCTACCCATAAAGTCACTACCCAGGAATTCAGACATCAGTCTTAGGCTAAGCTCACATTTGCGTACCGGGGCTCTGCGGATGGCTGCACACTTCCTCCCTGAAGCTCCGCCCACTTCCATTTAGGTCCGCCTACTTCTGCATGCGTCCTGCGTATCTATCTTTAACATTGGGTACGCAGGACGCATGCAGAAGTAGGTGGACCTAAACGGAAGTGGGCGGAGCTTCAGGGAGGAAGTACGCAGCCGTCCGCAGAGCCCCGGTACACAAATGTGAACTTAGCCTCAGAGGTATTCACACTAGACACGTAGGACCCAGCAGCTTTGAGACCGCCTTGTCGTTGGTTGCTGGGCATGCATGAATGGGCCACATTATGTGTCCTAGTATCCAGAGCAGCATTGCGTTTCATATTGACATGCTTTAGCACTACAGAGTTCTTACTTCACGTCCGTAATCCTCAACCGAAAACACAACATTCATCCCGCAGCTTCCAAAGTCACTTACAACTATCAGCGAGTCCTAAACGTAATTAGGATGGAATCGGTCAGCAAATATCCGGCTGTGGTTACTGCGATGACAAATGGGGACGACAGCAGAGGATACAAAAAGGAATCCAAGTTTCACTTGGGAAAAATCAATCCGGTTTACGTTCCGTGCCCCTTCCCTGAATATAGGAGGTTGTTACCGTCCTCCACACACTTGGCGGTGACTGGCAGCAGCGGCCCTGCCCTTCTTACAGGCAGCAAGACACAACAAGCCGCAGCACTAAGGAAGGTTGGAGCGCTGATGAAGAGTGATTCATGAAGGAAAGCGGAGGCACATCTCGGCTTTCTCAATGTCTGGATCATACATCCTGCAACAGAAGGGTCACCACATCTTGGCGCATTTTAGCCGCTTCTTGTATTGATGGCTTCAGCAACCTGATGTGACATCAAAGTGATTACAGGTTGGAAATCCCATTCATAGCAGTCTACTGGGCCAATGAGGCATTCTAAACCCTTGGAGATATCATTCACATTTCATCTACCCCTATGTTCAATCTCTACATTCACTGACACAAGGGGCATCTTTTCGGCATACCCCTGTACATGTTGTGTAATGGGAGACACTGGCACTTGTATGCCCCCGTATAGGCGTCAGGTCATCTGGGGCGCACGTTCTGCGGATTGCTTCATATCTTCCAAAGAAAATTAGGTTCTAATCTATTGAGGATGTAGTGACTCCTGACAGACGCTCTCACCCGCATTCTGCATATATGGCTGTTAGTGGCAGCCATACATAAATCTGCGTGGTTAACCATGGCCTCCGAGCTGGCACTAAAGCCCTGAGTAAGAATAAAGTAGTCAGACAAGAGCCCAGCAAGCTCTTCCACGCATACAGCCGGCGCGGGCAGATGGCCATTCCCAGCAGGCTTGGCTTCCACAAGATTAAAAAGTCAATAGGCAGCCATGTAGGCTAGCAGGACGCTGGCAATCCTGTCCTGGACACCGGCCACCTCTGCGCTCCGCAGCATCATCAGTGTAGTAGGGATGGACCGAGCGGCTTTCAACCTTAATATACCCAATCCATGAAAAACACATAGCAAGAAACGCACGCAAAGTTCTGGGGATACGTACCTGACCTTCTGTGTTACATCATATACTAACGCTGACTATAAAGTCCAGAACATGGAAAGGACCCGAATAGTGGGAATGTCAGGCTGGGGCCATGTAAGAGCGGAGCTATTAAAGGGGATGTCCAGGCTTGGGACAAAAGTCCGTGGACACTCGCACTCGACCATGCACAAAAGCAATGTGTGGCCATTTATAATATAGAACTGTCAGATACTGAAAGGAGTTGTCCAGGCGTGGGATAAGTGTGCGGCCCTCTGTGACTACAGTTAGTCTGCTGAATCGTGACAGCAGGTGGGGTGCGCGCCATCACAATTCCCCAGTATTGGCAATGCGAGCAGGAGGTCACAACACTGTGATTTTCATACCTGCAGTCATCAGCAGACTAGACTCATCCAGCTTCTCTTCATTTTCTGTGAAGCCAAGCATATCTAGTCGGCACCAGCAATACTGGGAAATCGCGATGGAGTGCGCACTACACACAGTCATGATTCAGCAGTGTGCAGCTAGAGAGAGTGACTGCATCTCAAGACTGGACAACCCCTTTAAGTATATGACAGTTATACATTATATATAGCCACACATAACTTCACATAAGATTGTGAGCAAACCCATAGAATGGAGTTCTGACTAGAGCCAATAGTGCAAGAAAATAACAATGAAAGTATATGCATACATATATATTATATGTATTTATATATGTATGTAGGTATATACACCCCCTCACTGAGTCAGTAAAGCCCCCACTTTTTTACATGTCGCATATACATATACATGTAGCAGTATGATGTTCTCTTTGCTATGTAGACAATGTGTATAGGAACATTGCACTGACAGGCGGTCAGGGTTTATGCAATATGGCTGCACCTAGTCATACTTGATAAATTGCAAAGTAAAGAATAATTAAATCACCAGCCAATACTGATAGAACAACCAATGACCGTGGTGAAATCCACAGAAGATCATGTTATGAAAATGTGCAAACTCTTGTATTAGGGCAGATTTTTTTGTAACCTATGAATGAGGCTCTGAAAATCCATTTGCATGCATTGTGGTGGATTTTCAGTACGGACCATCTACAAGTGTGAACAAAGCCTAAAGAGCCAAGGGATCAAACTCCTAAAATAAGTCAAGATTTCAAATTGTTCCTAAAAAATCGTTTTGAAAATCTAACAAAAAGAATCCCATTACATAAACTGATCGGCTATTTTTGGGAAATAATCCTTAAATACAAAAGCTTATACACAAGAACATAGTTGCCCCTAGCTGAAATGAAGGGCAAACAAGAGACATCTATACAATGGCATTAATTGTACAGGGGCTGGAGCGACAGACGTATAAGTAGCTACCTATATAATCTGTTGGCTGTACTCACCTGTGTAGGTACTCTACAGCTGGAGGGTATTTCATTAACCCTTAAAAATCTGCTCAAATCAGGAAACCAAAAGCACTTCCACTAATTCACAATCCAATTTAGGGTGTATCCACAGAGGGGTCCCGGCTACCTACATAAGGTCATCAGTCACTGAAGAGGGGCCACAATCCAGGCTGGACATGGGTGTCCTACCCGAAAGCTTCACTAGTCCTCACAGTAGTTGTTGTGTCTGGAGAGCACTATAAATGATTTCCATGCAGAGCATTAAAAACAGGAAATATCAGACACTGCTTGCAAATCAGCTGGAGCAGACATCCAACCCAAGCCCTTCCTTCACAGCCGCCAAGCTGGATCCCAGAGAACGAAGTCTCCCAGAGATGACGTACCAGGAACATGGATCCCTCAGCCAGCCACAGGGATAGGGCTGTATTCCCACACTGTGGGCTAATGTCCCCACAGGCAGCAGGGCGGTGCTGGAGTAACACAGAAGCCGCAGCCTGTCACCACTGCTCCCTCCATCAGGCCTCCCAGCTCACATTCCTCTCCTGCACGTCAGCCACTGTCCGGAATGTCACTTCTCAGGCCTGGAATGTAAACTGCCAGGGGAATCTGGGAGCCCCCTGCCCCCACTCACTGGGAGGATGGAAGGACAGGAGGAGGCAGCTACCTAGCACTTCTGGGCTGGGAGGAGCCTGGAGCTGTTCACACACCTGTGCAGAGGTGTTACTACAGGGAGTCATTAACCTTGCACTGCCAGGTGAGGGCAACGTATGGCGGAGCAGACACTGCTGCCCCAGAATGGGTGACAGTGACACACACCTGTGCAGAGGTGTTACTCAGGGAGTCATTAACCCTCACTGCCAGGTGAGGGCAACGTATGGCGGAGCAGGCACTGCAGCCCCAGAATGGGTGACAGTGACACACACCTGTGCAGAGGAGTTACTCCAGGGAGTCATTAACCCTCCACTGCCAGGTGAGGGCAACGATATGGCGGAGCAGGCACTGCTGCCCCAGAATGGGTGACAGTGACACACACCTGTGCAGAGGTAGTTACTCCAGGGAGTCATTAACCTCCACTGCCAGGTGAGGGCAACGTATGGCGGAGCAGGTACTGCTGCCCCAGAATGGGTGACAGTGACACACACTGTGCAGAGGAGTTACTCCAGGAGTCATTAACCCTCCACTGCCAGGTGAGGGCAACGTATGGCGAGCAGGCACTGCAGCCCCAGAATGGGTGACAGTGAACACACACCTGTGCAGAGGTGTTACTACAGGGAGTCATTAACCCTGCACTGCCAGGTGAGGGCAACGTATGGCGGAGAAGGCACTGCAGCCCCAGAATGGGTGACAGTGACACACACCTGTGCAGAGGTGTTACTACAGGGAGTCATTAACCTTGCACTGCCAGGTGAGGGCAACGTATGGCGGAGCAGACACTGCAGCCCCAGAATGGGTGACAGTGACACACACCTGTGCAGAGGTGTTACTACAGGGAGTCATTAACCTCCACTGCCAGGTGAGGGCAACGTATGGCGGAGCAGGACTGCAGCCCCAGAATGGGTGACAGTGACACACACCTGTGCAGAGGTGTTACTACAGAGAGTCATTATCCCTCCACTGCCAGGTGAGGGCAACGTATGGCGGAGCAGGTACTGCAGCCCCAGAATGGGTGACAGTGACACACAACTGTGCAGAGGTGTTACTCACAGGGAGTCATTAACCCTCCACTGCCAGGTGAGGGCAACGTATGGCGGAGCAGGCACTGCAGCCCAGAATGGGTGACAGTGACACACACCTGTGCAGAGGTGTTACTCCAGGGAGTCATTAACCCTCCACTGCCAGTGAGGGCAACGTATGGCGGAGCAGGCACTGCAGCCCCAGAATGGGTGACAGTGACACACACCTGTGCAGAGGTGTTACTCCAGGGAGTCATTAACCCTCCACTGCCAGGTGAGGGCAACGTATGGAGGAGCAGGCACTGCAGCCCCAGAATGGGTGACAGTGACACACACCTGTGCAGAGGTTACTACAGGGAGTCATTAACCCTCCACTGCCAGGTGAGGGCAACGTATGGCGGAGCAGGTACTGCAGCCCCAGAATGGGTGACAGTGACACACACCTGTTCAGAGGTGTTACTACAGGAGTCATTAACCCTCCACTGCCAGGTGAGGGCAACGTATGGCGGAGCAGGTACTGCAGCCAGAGAATGGGTGACAGTGACACACACCTGTGCAGAGGTGTTACTACAGAGAGTCATTAACCCTCCACTGCCAGGTGAGGGCAACGTATGGCGGAGCAGGCACTGCAGCCCCAGAATGGGTGACAGTGACACACACCTGTGCAGAGGTGTTACTCCAGGGAGTCATTAACCCTCCACTGCCAGGTGAGGGCAACTATGGCGGAGCAGGCACTGCAGCCCCAGAATGGGTGACAGTGACACACACCTGTGCAGAGGTGTTACTCCAGGGAGTCATTAACCCTCCACTGCCAGGTGAGGGCAACGTATGGCGGAGCAGGCACTGCAGCCCCAGAATGGTGACAGTGACACACACCTGTGCAGAGGTGTTACTACAGGGAGTCATTAACCCTCCACTGCCAGGTGAGGGCAACTATGGCGGAGCAGGTACTGCAGCCCCAGAATGGGTGACAGTGACACACACCTGTTCAGAGGTGTTACTACAGAGAGTCATTAACCCTCCACTGCCAGGTGAGGGCAACGTATGGCGGAGCAGGTACTGCAGCCAGAGAATGGGTGACAGTGACACACACCTGTGCAGAGGTGTTACTACAGAGAGTCATTAACCCTCCACTGCCAGGTGAGGGCAACGTATGGCGGAGCAGGCACTGCAGCCCCAGAATGGGTGACAGTGACACACACCTGTGCAGAGGTGTTACTACAGGGTCATCAACCTGCACTGCCAGGAGGGCAACGTATGGCGGAGCAGACACTGCATGCCCAAATGTTGACATGACACACACCTGTGCAGAGGGTTACTACAGGGAGTCATTAACCCTCACTGCCAGGTGAGCAACTATGCGGAGCAGCACTGCACCACCAGAATGGGTGACAGTGACACACACTGTCAGAGGGTTACTACCAGAGTCATAACCTCCACTGCCAGGTGAGGCAACGTATGGCGGAGCAGGTACTGCAGCCAGAATAGGTGCAGTGAACACACCTGTGCAGAGGTGTTACTACAGAGAGCATTAAACCTTGCACTGCAGGTGAGGCAACGTATGGCGGAGCAGACACGCAGCCCCAGAATGGGTGACAGTGACACAACCTGTGCAGAGGTGTTACTACAGGGAGTCATTAACCTCCACTGCAGTGAAGGCACGTATGGCGGAGCAGGTACTGCAGCCCAGATGGTGACAGTGACACACCTGTGCAGAGTGTTACTACAGGAGTCATTAACCTCTGCACTGACCAGGGAGGGCAACGATATGGCGGAGCAGGTACTGCAGCCAGAATGGGTGACAGTGACACACACCTGTGCAGAGGTGTTACTACAGAGAGTCATTAACCTCCACTGCCAGGTGAGGGCAACGTATGGCGGAGCAGGCACTGCAGCCCAGAATGGGTGACAGTGACACACACCTGTGCAGAGGGTGTTACTCAGGAGTCATTAACCCTCCACTGCCAGGTGAGGGCAACGTATGGCGGAGCAGGCACTGCAGCCCCAGAATGGGTGACAGTGACACACACCTGTGCAGAGGTGTTACTACAGGGAGTCATTAACCCTGCACTGCCAGGTGAGGGCAACGTATGGCGGAGCAGGTACTGCAGCCCCAGAATGGGTGACAGTGACACACACCTGTGCAGAGGTGTTACTACAGGGAGTCATTAACCCTCCACTGCCAGGTGAGGGCAACGTATGGCGGAGCAGGTACTGCGCCCAAGAATGGGTGACAGTGACACACACCTGTGCAGAGGTGTTACTACAGGGAGTCATTAACCTCCACTGCCAGGTGAGGGCAACGTATGGCAGAGCAGGCACTGCAGCCCCAGAATGGGTGACAGTGACACACACCTGTGCAGAGGTGTTACTCCAGGGAGTCATTAACCCTGCACTGCCAGGTGAGGGCAACGTATGGCGGAGCAGGCACTGCAGCCCAGAATGGGTGACAGTGAACACACCTGTGCAGAGGTGTTACTACAGGGAGTCATTAACCCTGCACTGCCAGGTGAGGCAACGTATGGCGGAGCAGGCACTGCAGCCCCAGAATGGGTACAGTGACACACACCTGTGCAAAGGTGTTACTACAGGGAGTCATTAACCTCCACTGCCAGGTGAGGGCAACGTATGGCGGAGCAGGCACTGCAGCCCCAAATGGGTGACAGTGACACACCTGTGCAGAGGTGTTACTACAGGAGTCATTAACCCTCACTGCCAGGTGAGGGCAACGTATGGCGGAGCAGGCACTGCAGCCCCAGAATGGGTGACAGTGACACACACCTGTGCAGAGGTGTTACTCCAGGGAGTCATTAACCTTGCACTGCCAGGTGAGGGCAATGTATGGCGGAGCAGGCACTGCAGCCCCAGAATGGGTGACAGTGAACACACCTGTGCAGAGGTGTTACTACAGGAGTCATTAACCCTCCACTGCCAGGTGAGGGCAACGTATGGCAGAGCAGGCACTGCAGCCCCAGAATGGGTGACAGTGACACACACCTGTGCAGAGGTGTTACTACAGGAGTCATTAACCCTCCACTGCCAGGTGAGGGCAACGTATGGCGGAGCAGGTACTGCAGCCCCAGAATGGGTGACAGTGACACACACCTGTGGAGAGGTGTTACTCCAGAGAGTCACTACCCCTCCACTGCCAGGTGAGGGCAACGTATGGCGGAGCAGGCACTGCAGCCCCAGAATGGGTGACACACACCTGTGGAGAGGTGTTACTACAGGGAGTCATTAACCCTCCACTGCCAGGTGAGGGCAACATATGGCGGAGCAGGCACTGCAGCCCCAGAATGGGTGACAGTGACACACACCTGTGCAGAGGTGTTACTGGAGTGGCTGTATTACAGGGAGTCATTAACCCTCTAATGTCAGGTAGTCTCATTACTGCAGAGGATCCCATAAGCTGCAGAGAAAAGGGTTATGATGCCGATGAATGTATAGCAGAGCAGGCACTGCAGCCCGAGAATGGGCGACCTTCCCTCCAGACCAGAATGACACTGTTGAGGGAACCGTTTAGGTCTCAGATTAGGCCAGGATCATGATCTTCAAAGGGATTATGACTTTTTAGGAAGCTTTTTTTCCGTTAACTTCCATGTGAAAATGAGCAAGTTGTTTTAGGAATAGAATGCATTGTTCTCATCTAAGGTGTGCAAGTTGTATGCAGTCACACAGGGGCGAACATAGAATCGGTGCCACAAGTAAGCCTAAAGGGACCAAGAAGTAAAGGGGGGTCCACTCACCTATTAACAGCTTCTGTTAGGCCTCTTTCACACTTCAGTCGTGCGACGTCAGTCAAAATCCGTCAAAATGTGAAAAAAAACGGATCTTCCATTTTTTTTTGGCGGATCCGCTTTTTTCCCATTGACTTGCATTAGTGACGGATTTTGACGGATGGTCGTCCGTTAGGTCCGTTTTTTGACGGATCCGCCAAAAATTTGGCGTCCGTCGTTTCAGAAAAACGTCCAATGCAACGTTTTTATGGTCCGCCAAAATGGCGGACTATGGCAGATCCGCCGCATCCGCCATTTTGTATAATGGTCGCCTATGGGCGGCGGATCCGCTGGCATCCGTCTTTGACGGAATCCGGCAGCGGATCCGTCACTTCCATAGAAAACCATTGAAAATGCTGACAAAACTGTCCGGTCTCTCTCTCTCTCTCTCTCTCTCTTCGGTCCGGACTTGCAAACTTACATTTTCCGGAACGAAAATTTCATCATTTTTCTTGGCGGATCCGACAGAAAACAGATCAGATTACATCCGTTTTTACACTTTTCTGACGGATCCGCCATTTTCACACTTTTGGTGGACGTCACACGACTCAAGTGTGAAAGAGGCCTTAGGCTGCTTTCACACATCAGTCTTTTGACGTCAGGCGCGATCCGGAGTGTTTTTAAAAAAACGCATCTGGTACCGGATGCGTTTTTTTTTTACCATTGACTTTCATTAGCGCCGGATCGCGCCTGATGTCACTGCGTTGCATCCGTTTTTGGCCGGATCCGTCGGAAATGTACATTCCGGCGGCCGGACAAGACGCTGGCTGCAACGTGTTTTTTTTTTTTCCGGAGCCGCCTGATAGTGCCTGAATATAGAAATTTTTTTCTTTCCGGGTTGAAAACGTCAGAACGGATCCGGCAAAAAAAACTGATCAGTTGCATCAGTTTTTTTAAAATCAGCGCCGGATCCGTCCTATCAGGCATAGGATGGATTATGCCTGACAAAAGCCTGATGTGTGAAAGTAGCCTAACAGACACAAAGGCAAGTAACGGGGCCCATACACTGTTCCCGCACAGGGGCCCACTTCTGTCTGCGTCCGCCCTTACATGCCCTCATTTATGGACACTTCACAACTGGCAGGAAAACTGGTGCATTACAGCATGGAGATCTGCCTCCTTGGCAATGTTATTAATGCAACTGCAATGATAAGGTGAATAAATAATAATAATAAGGTGACCCACTATGCCTTAAGTATTCTAGAGACTAACACGGGTCACAGCTCTCTGCCATGTCTGGGCGGTGCGGCTCTTATTTCTGGAGGTGCAATTTTAGTTTAGGACTAATAGAATAATCATTTTTGGAAACTGTATGCACAATTGCATTAAAGAAACACTTTCGACCTAAAGAACTGTTTAGCTCCTGTTGAGTTTATAATGAGGAAAACGGTGTTTCTAACAAAAAGTACAAACAGTACCAATGTGCTGGCAACATCTGCACCGCCATAGACAGTACTCTATATTTATTACTAGGAGGAGTTATTGATAGATTTACTGCAAGGTACTGACAGCTCAAGATCTTCCATATAATTGTAGCATCACTAAGTTAATCTGGTGCAGATGTTTCTATCTAACGACATAAGGATTATAAATCCTAATTTAAGGACTTACAAAAGTACCAATCGCAAAGTCCACCTGAGTAAATGCGGAGCCGCTCATTAACTTAGAGTGCAAGCCTCATGATATGAAACAGGGGAGAGATTAGATGATAGCGGAAAGCGTGAGCATTAAAGGGATGGGGGGTGGGGGGGACACCAAACTGCCATCTGTATAGATAACATTCTTGTTGTATCTGATAACCAGAATATGCAGGGACAAGTCTTCATACAATGCCGCACTGCCTGCAAGACACACTGGGCCTGTTCATACAACTGATGGAAAACATTTCATTATTCATTAGTCTCCGGAAACATCTGCACAACACACAAACCTATGCAATATGCCTTCCTCTGGCACCTCCCGTCTCCTGCACTCACTGCTCCTGGCCCTAGCAGGCGCCCCTGCAGCGTCTTAGGCCCCTTGCACACGTTGAGGATTCACTTGCTGATTTTTCCGCGCGGATTTTGCTAAATCCGCAAGTAAATGACCTGTGTTTTACCTGTGGATTTGCCCTGCGGTTTTACACCTATAATGGAATAAGTGTTAAAACGCTGCGGAAACCACAAAAAGAATTGACATGCTGCGGATTTAAATCCGCAGCATATCAGCAGCATGAGCACAGCATTTTTTTCCCCATTCACTTTCATTGTACTGTACATGACTTGCGGATCCGCAGTACAATCCGCAACGTGTGCACAGACCCTTAATGTGTGCACACTGCACATCTGCTGACGATCCCACTAATACCAGCGGAGGACAGCTCAGCTATGCTATGCAGGTGTCGGTGAGCCTGACCATGATCTGAAGATCCTCATGAACCACCAATGAAACGTGACGTTTGCAAATAGTAATGAATATGGTTGAATAGTGGGTCACAATCACTACATTCAAAACTAACAGTGCTCACCTCATCCATAGAAATAAAAACTGTACATGTTGAGGTGGAGCAATCCAGCTCAGTAAACACACAGGATTGCAGAGAAACGGGCCAGCAGCACTGAGAAGAAGCAGGGTGCTGCTGGGAAATGTAGCATCAGCAAATAAGAATAGTACCACACATTCAGCTCTGTAGATGGATGCAGAGGGGCAGAAGGAGGTGAAAGACACTAAAAGGTACAAGACAAAAAATTATGTTGGCCTTAAACTGTATGAAAAAATAAAGCCGTGTAAAAAAAATAGTGCAATACTGTGTCCCAATACTATGGGAATAAGTATGGCATTACATATGGAGTATGGGATACAAAACCTGTAGAAGATTAAAAAAAAAAAAAAAAAAAGGGAAAAAAAGTGTAATTATATGCACACATTGCAGATTTGGCTCAGGAATTTCCTGAGCGGATTCTGCATCTCTTGGCAGAAAACACAAGTCAAAATCAGCAATTTTTTTTGCGGATTTTTTTGCGGATTGGCATGCGTTTTAGCCCTTCGGATTTCATTAATTGAATGGGTATAAGAACGCATGCAGATCTGCAAAAAGAATAGACATGCTGCGGAAAATAAACCGCAGGGGATTCCGTGAGGAATTTTTCGCAGCATGTGCATAGAGTTTTTCTTTTCACATTGAAATACATTGGTTGGTTAAACACTTGCGAATCAGCGCAGAAAATAAACTGTGGATCCGCAACAAATCTGCAATGTGTGCACCTACCCTAAAGAAAAGTCAGATATGTCTTATTTTTTATTCCAATCTGCATATACCGTTCCCTAAATTTGGTAACCACTCCTTAAACATGACACTCTTGAATGTAAAGAAGAATTTCCACAGCTTTTATTTTAGAACACATTTGATTTATATGTAGACTGCCAAAAAACGAGAAAGCATGTCATCAGATGAAATCAGGCGAACTATCTCTATTCGGCTTTGGAACTTGCTCCTCCTTACACCAGGCCTGACACCACGTTACTGTCACACGCTGAATCATATGACGGTCAGGCCACGGCTCACAAGATCTCTACTTATTTGCCTACAATTCAACAGATATTGGCCACAGGTGGTCCTAACTGGGACCTTCATGGTCTGTCATTCCCCATAAATGTTTGGCAGGCATCAGACTTACGGAATCTGCACTAATTGGAGTAAGGACATTGCACTAATTTCAGCCAAACCAGCCACTATTGATAGGATCAGCCGACACTAACATGTATAAGGTCGCTGACCAACGAATCATCTGGTAAGGTGATAACTGGCATGTCCGATTTCAGACTATCACTTTTTTTTATCCAGGAGATTAGCTGTCGTCAAAGGTGTCCATGGGTGGCCTTCTCAGAGAACACAGCCGAACAAGCAGGTGTTTTTCCATAAGACCTGCTTTAAAATAAACGCCTTGTACATACCTTTAAGATAATTTTACACAAGCAGATAAATGTCCTATAACGAGCGCTAAGTGCCTGCAATGCTTCTAGAGTAGAACGCCATGATGCGGGAGAAGAACCAGTCTTGGGCATGTGTGAACACCCTGCAGCTAGTGATACAATGTAGCCATTCACAGCAGGCTGAACAATAGCTGCCTGTTTTATTGCACATGGTAGAGGCAGATTTGTGAAAACCAGCATTGTTCAGCACATATAATAGGCCTCATCTGCATTACCTGAATGGCAGGTAAATACCAGACATAATGGACCCAAGAGTCCCAATCCACCTGGACAGGTAACAATGAAGATGTAGGAGGGGGCTCCGTCAATAGATTATCAGTAATTAGCCCACATATGCGGGATGTGGGCTGGGGTGGGCTACCTGAAGGAAGCCATACAACTTTTCTGTGGCTCGTTAATGAACAATGCTCCTTATATGCACAAATCCTTGGGGGGGGGAATTACGGTATATTAGCTGCCTATTTTCTCACAACTACTAAGTAATAGCAGACCCTTAAAGGTCCGGGAGAAGCAGATGTAGCAAAGACGTTATAAAGCCAGGAATCCTAATAATTTGCATTATGGCGATGTATAAGGGCACCGTGCTCTAGCGAATGACTATCTAAGGTGACCGGCCACCTTTATCATGCAGCAGCCGAATGATACACGTTCGCTCTTCTTTCTGACAAATGTCTGGCAGCGAAGTCCTATTCTGTTTTTTATAGGGAAAGTACACTGTAAATATAACAATTGCACCTTGTGTGAATCTGGTCGCACATGTCTGCAGGGTAACATGTGCTGGCCACAGTTTAGAACAAGCTACGAAATATGTATTCTGAAAAATGAATTATTGCAATAAACACTGGCGTGCTGTACAGAGGCTTCGTACTGGGGGGATGTCACGCACATGGCCACCACATACCAGATTCACGAGCTCCACGGCTGTCCAGCAGCTGTTCATTATCCATTCACATCCATGTAGCAGCCCTTCATGAGCATAGAGGGCTGAAGCATGGCTGGGATCGCCATTTACCGCCAAGGTCACACAGCCTAAGCCCGCAGAACACCACGACATACAGAAAACAGGCATGGAAAACGACGCTAAGACCGCCCGTGAGCGCCACATGTAGGTTTATAACTTACTACATCTCTCTGCCAAGTCAAAGGGAAATATGGCGTTTCAGGAGGATTGCCCAACTCAGAAAGTAATCACCTTTCCACAGAATGCAGAGGTCCCACCGCTGAAGACCCCAGACTTCAAAAGCAATACTGTGACAGGCCCTATTAGAACGGAGATGCGGCACTCATTATTGTCTATGTTGTGCTGTGCATGCAGTCTGATCTGTGGACAGCATGGTAGAGACGCAATGGTGTACATGTTCGCTGGAAAGAATCATTAATTTCCTAGGAGTCCAGTGGGCGGTCCTACTAGTGATTGACAGCTATCTCCGCATTCTGTCATACAGAGAAGAGTCAGCATAGGACCACCCACCAGGGATGTCAATGAATAAAATACAAGTTATACTGAAGGTTTTTCTACTAAAACGTATGACAGTCTAATCAGGTGCTCCTGGTCTAGGACATCCTCCCTGCAGACCAGGTTCCTACATGATGGGTTCCCTGTAATGTGTATCAGCTATACTTTCCTAATAGAATTCAGTTTTCGTTTCTCTGTACAGTCATGGCCAAAAGTTTTACAACCGGTCAGAGAGCTGCATTTCCCACGCTATCAGATGACAGTGTGAGCCAGCAGCTGTGACCGGCAGTAAAAAGGTTACCTCTGGTCACAGGCGTCGGCTGATGAGAGTATTCATCAGCCAATGCCTGTGCTATACAGTCATGGCCAAAAGTTTTGAGAATGACACAAATATTATATTTTCACATGATCTGCTGCCCTCTGGTTTTTATGTGTGTTTCACAGATGTTTTTATCACAGACAGAAATATAATAATTGCAAACATATGAGTAACAAAAGCTTATATTGACAGTTAGAATGAGTTAATGCAGCAAGTCAATATTTGCAGTGTTGACCCTTCTTCTTCAGGACCTCTGCAATTCTCCCTGGCATGCTCTCAATCAACTTCTGGACCAAATCCTGACTGATAGCAGTCCATTCTTGCACAATCAATGCTTTCATTTTGTCAGAATTTTTAGGTTTTTGTTTGTCCACCCGTCTCTTCATGATTGACCACAAGTTCTCAATGGGATTAAGATCTGGGGAGTTTCCAGGCCATGGACCCAAAATCTCTATGTTTTGTTCCCTGAGCCATTTAGTTATCACCTTTGCTTTATGGCAAGGTGCTCCATCATGCTGGAAAAGGCATTGTTGATTGCCAAACTGCTCTTGGAGGGTTGGGAGAAGTTGCTCTTGGAGGACATTCTGGTACCATTCTTTATTCATGGCTGTGTTTTAGGCAAGACTGTGAGAGAGCCGATTCCCTTGGCTGAGAAGCAACCCCACACATGAATGGTTTCAGGATGCTTAACAGTTGGCATGAGACAAGACTGGTGGTAGCGCTCACCTTGTCTTCTCCGAATGAGGCGTTTTCCTGATGTCCCAAACAATCGAAAAGGGGATTCATCAGAGAAAATAACTTTACCCTAGTCCTCAGCAGTCCACTGCCTGTACCTTTTGCAGAATATCAGTCTGTCCATGATGTTTTTTCTGGAGAGAAGTGGCTTCTTTGCTGCCCTCCTTGAGACCAGGCCTTGCTCCAAGAGTCTCCGCCTCACAGTGCGTGCAGATGCACTCACACCTGCCTGCTGCCATTCCTGAGCAAGCTCTGCACTGCTGGTAGCCCGATCCCGCAGCTGAAACACTTTTAAGAGATGGTTCTGGCGCTTGCTGGTCTTTCTTGGGTGCCCTGGAGCCTTTTTGGCAACAATGGAACCTCTCTCCTTGAAGTTCTTGATGATGCGATAGATTGTTGACTGAGGTGCAATCTTTCTAGCTGCGATACTCTTCCCTGTTAGGCCATTTTTGTGCATTGCAATGATGACTGCACGTGTTTCTTTAGAGATAACCATGGTTAACAGAAGAGAAACAATGATGCCAAGAACCAGCCTCCTTTTAAAGTGTCCAGTGGTGTCATTCTTACTTAATCATGACAGATTGATCTCCAGCCATGTCCTCATCAACACCCACACCTGTGTTAATGGAGCAATCACTGAAAAGAGGTTAGCTGGTCCTTTTAAGGCAGGGCTGCAATGATGTTGAAATGTGTTTTGGGGGATAAAGTTCATTTTCTAGCCAAATATTGACTTTGCAAGTAATTGCTGTTAAGCTGATCACTCTTTATAACATTCTGGAGTATATGCAAATTGCCATTAGAAAAAGTGAAGCAGTAGACTTTGTTAAAATTAATATTTGTGTCATTCTCAAAACTTTTGGCCATGACTGTATACACATATATATCAGACAGACTTCTCGCTACAAACAAGTCATCGGTTTCTCAGAACTTAAAAGGGCTGACAGAGTTCCTAGTTAAAAGAAAGCTAGCCTTTTCCCTGGCCAATAAGTCTCATGACATAGCGTGCCGTCATTCTCCATTTTCGGTGGATAAGCACTTATTGGTAGCAGTGTTGCACTAAGATGTGAGTATGAACTTCCTAATCTTAGTTCTTGAACACTTCAGTCCTGAGCCTGCCCTGAGGACCTTCTGTGTCCAGTGACCTCTTCATTTCTCAGGGGTTCTCCTGCTGACTGCTCCACAGTATCCAGTGAAGACCCCTTTTAGTCTCTGCATGTCATCTCCTCTGATCTTTAGAAGCCTGGCTTCCAGTATGCTCCCCTCCCCCTTCCATTCAATTCATGGTGTCCCACAGAGTCTTCTATTCTTCTCCTGGAACTATTGACTGGGCGAGTTTATCATTCCAGTGTCCTCCTGCTTTTGTGATCTTTGCTGAGCAGAGATACTGAAGCATTGCGAAAATGTTAGTATGACATCTAATAAAAGCTATTTCCATCTGCAGATCACTTTGAAGGGGTTTCTTACTTCATACTGAAAATCCTTGTCACCTGGTTAGCTTTCTAATGACCATTTCTGCAGGTTCTGCTTGCAGTCAGTGAATGGAAACATTCTTGTGTACATCAGTGCACGACGCTGTCAGATATAGAGCAATGATCCCTCCTGTAATGATCTGTATACTAGCACTGGATGTCTGCTGTAGACTATGGTAGATGGTGGAGAGAAGAACCTCCTATGTCTACTTGGTGGAGCGTCTGGACATCTCCGGAAATAAGGGAAGATCTATTGGACCCCTCACAGAGAAGACAGGTCTCTCACAGCTGAAAGTCTAGTGGGAGTCTTCAGCCACAGACTATTCCCCCTCCATCTCCAACTCCCCCCCCCCCCCCCCCGGACTAGTCATCCATATAATACAATGTGTAGAATTAGACTATGTTCACATGCGGCGTTTTCCTGCATTTTACACATGTGACTTTTCTACAGTACATGTTAATAAAGTTAGTTTTATTCCCCAAAAACAAAGAAAAAAATATATATACACATCAGTATGTATAAATATATACGTATATATTATACATACTGATGTGTATACAGATAATATTGCTAAAAATTTGTATGAGATGAATATATATAATTTGCATCAAAATACATTTAATACAGTCCTACCTAAGATTCTATGCGTGCGCGTACACACACAGGTGAAACCAGAAGTTTCCATACACTATATAAAAAGACACATCTGCAGGTTTTTCTCAATATCTGACATGAAATCAGAATAAACCTTTCCCATTTTAGGTCAATTAGGATTACCAGAATTATTAATATTTGCCAAATACCAGAATAATGAGAGAGAAAGAATGTTTTAGGCATTTTTGTTACTTACCGCAAAATCAAAAGTTTTTTTTTTTTTGTGCCTGTTTTCTGTGTAATGGTTATGTGTTAATATGCATTTACATTTTGCATACACATCAACTTACTTTTTCAGTTCAGATTTAGTTTCCTATGTAGTCCAGAGTGCATTCTGTGCATATAAGGGTGTGACCGCCCTGTTTCTGAGTTGAGAAAATCCATCCTGTCTGGCCTGAGCTTCAACTGGTGGGTTCAGTCCCTCTGCCTTGTTCACATTTGTGTCACTTGACAAGTGGAAAGGTTTTTAATATTAGAGTAGGACTGTCCCACAAAGGGTTGCCTTGACGTGGCGGGATGGCTTGTACATTCTTTTGATCAAAATTATGTTTACTAAATACCCTTATTATTATTACTACCTTCATGCATTTTTTGCAAAAAAAAAAAAAAATTTTTATTTTATTTTAGGATATTTGCTTTTTTTGTGCTGTTTTCTGTGTAATGGTTATGTGTTAATATGCATTTACATTTTGCATACACATCAACTTACTTTTTCAGTTCAGATTTAGTTTCCTATAAAATCAAAAGTTTACATACACTAAGATTGCTATGCCTTTAAACATTTCTGGACTGCCCATATGATGATATGTGTTTGGAAGCTTTTTTAGCAACGTACGAGTTAGAGACACACCTGCGGATGTATTTTAATGCACCCCTGGAACACACAGCTTCTTTGTGTAGCATCATGGGAAAGTCTAAAGAAATCAGCTAAGATACCAGGAAGAGAATTGTGGACTTGCACAAGTCTGGCTAATCCTTGGTACAATTTCAAGATACCTGAAGGTGCCTCATTCATCTGTACAAACAATTATACGGAAGTACAAACAAGATGGGAATGTCCAGCCATCATTCCGCTCAGGAAGGAGATGGGTTCTGTGTCCCAGAGATGAACGTGCTTTGGTCCGACATGTGCATATCAATCCAAGGGCAAAAGCAAAAGACCTTATGAAGATGAGGGCAGAAGCTGGTAAGATTGTGTCAATATCCACAGTGAAACGAGTACTGTATCAACATGGGCTGAAAGGCCACTCTGCCAGGAAGAAGCCATTACTCCAAAAGAAACATAAAAAGATTAATGTTTACAATGCACATAGGAACAAAGACAATTTTTGGAGATATGTCCTGTGGTCTGATGTAACTAAAATTGAACTGCTTGGGCATAATGACCACCATTACTTTTGGAGGAAAAAGGGAGAAGCTTGGAAGCCTAAGAACACCATTCCAACTGTGAAACATGGAGGTGGCAGCATCATGTTGTGGAGTTGTTTTGCTGCAGGAGGAACTGGTGCACTTCTCAAAATAGATGGCCTCATGAGAAAAGAAGATTATGTGGCAATACTGAAGCAACATCTCAAGATATCAGCCAGAAGGTTAAAGATTGGGTGGAAATGGGTCTACCAAATGGACAATGACCTGAAGCACACTGCCAAAATGGTAACAGAGTGGCTTAGGGATAACAAAGTCAATGTTTTGGGGTGCCCATCACAAAGCCCTGATCTCAATACTATTGAAAATGTATGGGCAAAGCTGAAAAGGCAGGTGCGAGCAAGACGACCTACAAACCTGGATCAGTTACACCAGTTTTATCAGGAGGAAATGGGCACAAATTCCAACCAATTATTGTGAGAAGCTTGTGGACGGATATCCCAAACATTTGACCCAAGTCATTCAGTTTAAGGGCAATGGTACCAAATACTAATGAAATATATGGAAACTTTTGACTTTGCAGTAAGTAATAAAAATGCCTTAATACATTCTCTTTCTCAGACTGCGGAGACCTGTGTGTAAACAGTGCATTCCCCCCTCCCACCAGTCCCGCAATAAAACATAGCCAGGCCTAGATGGGTTTAAACAGGTCAGTCACAGATTATAAACTACATAAGCAGAGAAAGGCAATTACATTTCATAACGGGCTCATTGCCGAGGTCCTCTCCACGATCGACAGGTGAGCAGGCCAATGAGCGGTTACAAACCTTTGCCCTCCTCCACATCTTCCGCTGTGACTTATCGTTAAGCAGGGTATATATATATATATATATATATATTTTATATATATATATATATATATATATATACACTGTGTTCCAAATTATTATGCAAAAATTGTTTAGGAGTTTAGGAGTGATAAGGTAAGAATTGTTTTGTTTGTCAGTTAAACTCATTGATGGTGATGTGTGTCAGGGCTCTTTATATCACTGTAAGCAATTGCAGACACCTGTGCTAATTAGTTTGGCAGGTGTGTCCAATGAAAGGCAAGACTACTTAAGAAGGCTGTCCCACATTATTAAGCAGCCTACATTTTCTGCCAAAATGGGAAAGAAAAAGGATGTGTCGGCTGCTGAGAAGCAACAAATTGTGGAGTGTTTAGGTCAAGGCATGACTACAATCAATATTGCCAAGACACTTCATCGTGATCATCGCACAATCAAGAAGTATGTAGCTGATTCACAGTACACACGTGTGCGTGCTGATAAGGGAAAATTGAGGACTCTTTCCTACAGGCAATTACATCAGCTTAAAAGAGCAGCGGCAAAAAAGCCTTGTCATAGCAGCAGACAAGTTTTTGAAGCTGCTGGTGCCTCCAACGTCCCCCAAACAACAAGATGCAGGGTCCTTCAGAGGTTTGCAGCTGTGCGTAAGCCATCCTGTGGACCTCCTTCATCCACTGCACACAAGCAGAAATGGCTCCAGTGGGCCAAACAATACATGAAGACTGACTTCAAAACTGTTTTGACGCTCGATGGTCCAGATGGATGGAGTGGAGGATGGCTGGTTGATGGACACCCCATGCAAACATGGCTACGGCGCCAACAAGGAGGAGGTGGAGTAATGTTTTGGGCTGGAATCATGGGGAGAGAGATTGTCGGCCCCTTTAGGATCCCTGAAGGGGTAAAGATGAACTCCATAGTGTATGTTGAGTTTCTCAAACATCACTTCTTGCCATGGTTCAAGAAGAAGAACCGTGCATTCCACAGCAAGATCATTTTCATGCATGATAATGCACCGTCTCATGCTGCACATAACACATCTGCATCTCTAGCTGCTATGGGCATAAAAGGGGACAAACTTATGGTGTGGCCCCCATGCTCCCCTGACCTCAACCCCAATGAGAACCTCTGGAGCATCAGCAAAAGGAGTGTCTATGATGGCGGGAGGCAGTTCACATCTAAGCAACAGCTCTGGGAGGGTATTCTGTCCTCATGGAAAACAATTGAAGCAGAAACCATGCAAAACCTGACAAATTCAATGGACGAGAGAGTTCAGAAGCTCCTTTCAAACAAGTGGTCCTATGTGCAAATGTAACATCACCTAGAATAAAGTTTTGAGTTGAAACTGTTTGATTTCAGTTTGTAATAACCTGCTAATACTTATAATTTCAAAAATGACCATTTTTTTGTTCTTTATTAAAATGAAAAGGTAGAAAACTCTGCTGTGCATAATAATTTGGAACATGCATTTTGAGTGCAGTTTGAGTGTTTTATTTTTAAAAAAATATACTGTTATCATAGGCAATTTGTACAAAAACCTTTCAATTGTACTCTAATAGTTATTTGACTGGAAAATTACAATGACAAATTCATATAGGTAATTTAGGAAAATCTGAGAAAATATTATTTGCATAATAATTTGGAATACAGTGTATTTCCAATTGGTAGACCCAGGCACCTGGCTTTAACCCCTGTAGTTGTGGCTGTAGGACCCTTCCCCTTTAAAACCATTGGATGGGCATCCCAATTAGTACATCACCTAGGGAGTGGTGAGAGGGGGAATCGGGCACTGAGCTGTATTTTTTCTAACTTTAGTCATATGGGCTCCACAGTCAGAGGCACGTTCCTTAATTAGTACGTGCCTACCATTATTCTGGTATTTGGCAAATATTAATAATTATGGTAATCCAAATTGACCTAACATGGGAAAGATTTATTCTGATTTCATGTCAGATATTGAGAAAAACATGCAGATGTATATTTTTATATAGCGTATGGAAACTTCTGGCTTGAACTGTATGTGTATATATGTAATATAATATACCGTATATACCCATGTATAAGCCGAGATTTTCAGCCCTTTTTTTTAGGGCTGAAAGTCCCCCTCTCGGCTTATACGCGGGTCATATACGGGGGTCAGCGGGGGTGTCGGATCATACTCACCCCTCCGCCGGCGTGGTCTCTGCAGCCCCCCTGCTTCTCCCACGATCTCCGGCTCCTTCCTGCAGCAGTCACATGGCACCGCTCATTAAAGTCAAGAATATGCATATATTCATGACTTTAATGAGCGGTAGCACGTGACCGTTGCAGGACTGAAGCGCTGCGGAGAGCTCCGGGAGAAGAGGAGAGGCTGCAGGGACGCACGGCGGAGGGGTGAGTATAGTAATATTTACCTGTCTTCTCTGCACCGCTGCGCGCTGCTCCCTCGGTCTGACTCCTCTGGCTGTGAATGATCAGGCAGAGGGCGCGATGATGTCGTTAGTGAGCGCCGCGCCCCCTGCCAGATCATTCACAGCCAGAGGAGTCAGACCGAGAGAGCAGCGCAGCGGTGCAGAGAGGACAGGTAAATATCTCAGGTGCCGGGGTCCTGAGCGAGCGGTGACACCGGCACTTGTCCCCCATAGCGCGCCGCTGTCACCGCCTGCTCAGGACACCGGCACCTGGCCCACCAGCGACGAGAGGTGAGTATGTCTTTTTTGCAGCAGCAGCATATGAGGCCTATACTATGGGGCATAATTGTGCAGCATATGGGGGCATAATATGGAGCATATGGGGGCATAAGCTGTGGAACATATGGGGCATAATCTGGAGCATATGGGAGCATATGGGGGCATAATCTGTGGAACATGGGGCATAAGCTGTGGAGCATATCGGGGCATAATCTGTGGAACATATGGGGCATAATCTGTGGAGCATATGGGGGCATAATCTGTGGAACATATGGGGCATAATCTGGAGCATATGGGAGCATATGGGGGCATAATATGTGGAACATATGGGGCATAATCTGGAGCATATGGGGGCATAATCTGTGGAATATATGGGGGCATAATCTGGAGCATATGGGAGCATAATCTCAAGCATATTGGGCATAATCTGGAGCATATAGAGGCATAATCTGTGGAGGATCATATGGGGGCATAATCATTTTTCACCCTAGGCTTATACACGAGTCAATAAGTTTTCCCAGTTTTTTGTGGCAAAATTAGGGGGGTCGGCTTATACACTGGTCGGCTTATACATGAGTATATACGGTACATACTTTTTATTTTTATTTTGACATGTTGCAGATTTTCATAAACACGGCAAGGCTCAAATTCAAAAACCAGCTGTGCACGAGATTTCTGAGACCTCGTAGCTGTTGCCAGTACTGTAAAATGCAGTTTCCGTTCAGCAGAAAAGAATATAGAAAAGAAAAAAACTGCAAAACTGCCATGTGTGAACATAGTCTTAGTACTAGGCTTCATTCAGATGTTTGGGGGGTTTTGTATATGAAAGAGCATGCCCAGATTTTTAGTGTCATCCATTTTTGGTCCATATACCCATTTTTAGTATCAGTGTGACATCAGTTTTTCTAGTTTTTTTCGCATGCACAAAAAAAAAAAACGTTTCCAAGCTTCCACTCGTTAAACAGTCAAAAAAAAACAGAGCACTCAAATGACATTAATGTGATGCACTTTTTTTGAGCCAAGACTGATTAAAGGGTTTGTCTGAGTCTAAGGGCCCCGTCTCACATAGCGAGATCGCTGCTAAACAGCGATCTCAGCAGTGATCTCGCTATGTCTGACACGTACCAGCGATCAGGCCCCTGCTGTGAATCGTTGGTCGTGTCAGAAATGCCTGGACATTTTTTTTTGATCGCTGGTCTCCTGCTGGCCAGCACGCATCGCTGCGTGTGACAGGCAGGAGACAAGCGATCTCCTGGTAACCAAGGTACACATCGGGTTTCCAAGCGCGGGGCTGTGCCTGGAAACTCGATGTGTACATTGGATACAAGCGCGCTGCTGCAGGGGAGCTGGTAACCAAGGTACACGTCTGGCTTCCAGGCACCGTGCAGCGCCTGGAAACCCGACGTGTACCTTGGTTACCAGCTCCCTGCATCAATGCGCTGGTATCCAACGTACACTGCGGGTAACTAGGTGACGTTACCCGCAGTGTCGCTGTCCTGATCGCTGCCTGTTTGGCAGCTCAGCAGTGATCATGTAGCGACACACCAGCGATCCTGATCGTTGTCGGGATCGCTGGTGTGTCGCTATGTGAGACGGGGCCCTAACATTGGTGGCCTACCCTTCACTTAGGTGATCAATGTCTGAAGAGTGGGGGTGCGACACCAGGTATCCCCGCCAATCAACAGCTGTGTAGACGGCAGCCGGAATTGCTCAGTTACAGCCATGGCCGGGTAATGCATGTCTGCCACCAAATCCAGTCAATGGGGATGGATAGTGGATGTGCAGTACCTGGCTGCGGCCACTCGCTCATTGATGGAGCTGTGCAGCTCCGTAATGGAGCAGTTCTGGCCGCCGTCAACACCAGAACAACTGACCCCACCACTCAGACACTGATAACCTATCCTAAGGATAAAAAAAGGGGGTAAAAAATAGTACACATGAAAAACAGACACATCTATTGATTTATTAAATAAAAATCAAAACAATGGTTATTCTTTAAGAATACGGCTGCATATCGAAATGAGCAGTAAAGAGTGGTGCTACAGCACTGATCTTTGACTAAAACCATGTTCTATTAGTCTGAAGCCTTCTTTACATCCCATTACCATATAGTAGGTATATCGCTGTAAAACAAGCGCACGTACAACCAGTAGTATTTTGTGGGGTTTTCACATATTCAATGACAAGAAAAGATGAGATGGTTTATGTAGCTGCATGTAACCAGCATGCAAAAAATGTAACCCATCTGTTAGAGAGCCTAGACGTGCTGTAATACAGGACCCTACAAGCGTGCAGTGCTGCCACCCAGGCCGAGAATGTATGGAAAATACTATGCATGTATTGGGGCGGCACACGTGCCATCATGATGAGGCACACCGTGACTAACCTCCGGAGTACGTAACGGTAAGGACTCGCCTGCCTCATACGGCCCATCACATCACAGCGGAACAGCCGGCAATATTATCAGTAAAATGTCACATCCTGACACACAGGAGACATGCAGTTATCAGTATTTCATGGTAATGTCCTGGAGATTCAGTACTCGTCTACATGGCCCTGATCAGAAATATCCTGAAATCTAGATACTTAGCAGGTCTCACTGTTGTACAGTATGGGGGCTGTACTGTCACGGAAAAAAACTGCAATGACTAAAGAATTATAGCCCGATGAGGACCCCTTCCCTGACTTCCTCCTTCCCCAGCACATTCTCACATGTTCACATTGCAGGCATTGTAACAGGTATTAACTGTCCACAGCGTAGGTGATCTATGTATGATCCAGGGGGTCCAACCGCGGGAAACTACTGACCCCATGAACCAAGGCCCCTGTGCGGAGAGAACAATAGTTTGCATGCGTGGCCAACAATCCACTGGCTTCTATGGGAAGCCACCTATGTCCGTGCCACAGAAATGAAAGGTGCATTGTCACAGAAGACCTGGAGACCCCCTTTCTTAGATGATTGGGGTTTCCAGCGATCATACATTATATGATATGGATATGAGGATACACATATAAGGAAACCTTACGCCTGATTTTGGTGGGCAGAGGTAGGGGGGACTGTTGAACCACTAGATCATAAAATGCAATAAACTAAACATTAATGCAAAGGCCAATGATTAATGACACGAATACAGTATTAACCAGACATTTACACGTAGCTTCATCAGGGGTGAATGACAATTGTTCAGCCTATGTCAAGGAAAAAAAAAAGGATCAGGCATGTTGAGTTTCAGCATGTCCAATCTCTCACGGGAGATCAGCTGCTACCAGAGGTACTTAGCGTAAGGCTTTCATCTCACGCTCTCCATTCAGAATACATCTCCTGAACTGAAGCTATGTTCACATGTCCAGTAACCATCTGTTAGGCTAAGTGCACACGTTCAGGAATGTTTGCAGAATATTCCTGAGCAAAACCGGACTTTTTTCGCGGTAAAAACATGCGGTTTTTTTTGCGCGGATTTTGCGCGTTTTTGGTGCGTTTTTTTTGCGTGGATTTGACGCGTTTTTACCGCGATTTTTTCCTGAACTTTCTAGGTCAATAATATAGTGGGAAAAAACGCTAGAAATCCGCAAAATTAATGGACATGTTGCTAGATTTTCCGAGATGCGTTTTTTTCTGCAAAACCATGTGCACAAAAATTGCGGAATTTATTCTAAATGATAGGATGCTTAATTCATGCGTTTTTGACGAGTTTTTTCCCGCGAACAAAACACAAATAATCCTGAACGTGTGCACTTAGCCTTAGAATGAATTCAGCAGCAGACACAATTTATTTGTATATTTTTAAAACACTGATTTCAGCTGGATCCGTTTAACATTGAAGTCTATGGAAGAAATCAGTTTTCTTTCTTTGGAACTGATCCAGTAAACAAAAAACTGATCCTTTCCAAATGAAAGAAAAACTGATGGTTAATTAACGGATCCTTTTTCCATAGACTTCAATGTTAAAAGTATGGAGCTGGATCCGCTCTAACTGATGATCACTGGACATGTGAACATAAGTGTGTACGTGGAGGTGAAGAGCACTCGAGATGTTTGGCCAACAGCTCCTGATGACCAGCTCTAGAGAACGCCAAGTTTCCCAATAAATGCTCAGACTTCATGACCTTCAATGATTCACATTTCCTAGTATCAAACTCCACTGGGAAGTGATTCACTAAAATGATTGCTGGTGATTCACACACTACAGAAAGGGGGAACTACATATACCACCGATAGGAACCTGAAAAAAGAGGGCTCTCAGCTAGCAGGAGGAGCACACAAGACAAAAGATTTAGATGACAGGTCTCTACAGGGAAGAAGAAAATGGGCCAATTATTACCATTGTCTCTCGTCCATGTAGGAAAAGAATATTAAGGAAATGGGCTCCTGACCATAATGAATGCGCTTAACAATCCATAATCCTTCATCTTAGAAGATCGGTGAGGAGAGGCAGGAAATGACTTTCTTAGGAAGTTACTTGGTGGGTAAAACTCACAAGGACAAGAGCAGAACAAGACATACGTTATACATGACAGACGCAGAGCGAGTCCTTGTCTCAATCCTCCAAGACAAATTCTTTTTACCAAATTTACAAAGAGGGAGATGTACGATTGTGGCACAATGTCAGAGCGGTGCCCGTCCCAGGGCGGCAGATGCCAACATTCATCAACAGGGCTCACATCCTGAGGATGGACACAGAGAAGGGCTTTTGGGAACCTCAGGTCGCCCTGCCATTGTTTTCTGTTCAGAAAGCGTGATAAACATATAACACGGGGTGCGTGTCTGAAGCTTTGCTCGTTTGTTCCCTACAGACGCATGTGTCTGATAAAGTTCTCAGGAGACTTGAGAAATATGGCGGACAGCCCGGCCATGATGTATTTACTCCAAAAAACTAGAGAGAAAATGGAGTAATACCCTGTACATTTTCTGTCTTTATGATTTCATTTTTCCTCCCCTTCCTTAAAGGACCATAAAATTATTTTCCTGTCATCACAGCCTTATATGAGGGCTTGATATTTATTTTGTGGAACAAGATGTTCTTTGGAATGACGCCAGTCATTATACACTGTATACTATTCAAAATGTGGGAACATGGTAAAAAAATAAAAATAACACCCAAATCCGCTATTTTATTTTTTTATTATTTTATTTCTTTTGGAGGGTGGGATATTGTGCAGTAAAAATGACCTGACAGTTTGGTTCTTCAGGTCAGTGTGATTCTGGCTATACCAAACTTTAAGGGTTATTTTTCCGCTAGGGCTAAAAATGAAAACTCAAAAAAAAAAAAATACATACAACAGATTGGGGTTTGCATCGCCATTTTCTGAAACCAGGAACTTAAAAAAAAAATACATAGTCAATGGAGCGGTGTCAGCTCGTTTCTACATGCCAGCCTGGCATCTGTATTGGTATTTTGGGGCACATACTAAAATACTAAGCCATCAAAATATTGTAAGAAAATACAGCTACCGAAAAATGCAATTGTGAAGTTTTTTTGGTGTTTAAAGTATGGCGTAATAATTTTATTTCTTAATTGATCACACTTTTATGGATTCAGAAATGCCAAATACTTTTTTTTTTTAATTATTTTTAAATGCAAAAAATAGGGTGATTTTAACTCTTCATTTTTTCAAAAAAACAATTTACTTTATTTTTCAGTCCCCTTAGGGGACATGAACTGGCGATTATTTAGGTGCATATTCTAAATGCTGCAATACTTGTATTGCAATATATAGGAAGACTGACATTCTGCTACGAAGGTCAGCCACCCACCAGTCCCCCGCTATCGGAGGCCAATGGGTGCCAGCGCACTACCACATGGCAAACAAGCCATTTACATGCCACTGACCGTGATTGACAGAAGCATCTAAATTGCTAAACAGGAGCAATAGGAGCTAGCAGACATTGGCTGGGTGCACCCTCTGCACCCCATGTGAGGGAAATTTACCATACATTACATGGTTGGATAGGGATTTAGTTAGTTATGTAGTGGGAATATTTTCTAAAAAATGTATTCGAAGGAGTCAAACAATGATGAAAGCTTTACACAAAAAGACTAACCTGTCCATCATTGCTGCGTTTGTGTTTTCTTTTATATAATATTATATATTTATAGCTAATTTACAGTTAAAGAAACCATGTTCTAAAGTGAAACCTCCTAAAATTGCACTGAATAATGGTGGGTAATCCTGTTAATGCCAGAAGGACCTGTATTGGACCCCCAGAGGTTACACGAAAGCGAGTATGCTTCATTTTATCATTTTAAGAGGCTGGACAAGCCCTTTAAAGGCTCAACGGAGGTCATACTGAACAGTGTTATATTATATACTCTGCACAATAATTATTTGGCCCATAAAGCTGGCCATAGACCGTACATGGAGAACATAATATCTTCCCAACCAGAGACAGAATATGTAAAACTTTTTATATCATGGCCAAACTCAATAATCCAAAATGAACACTCCTTGACAATTAAATCTTACAATAAACATGAAGTTAATGTCCACAAGCAAAGGGAAGGATCGTACAAAAATATATTTGATTAATTCAAATAGAACAGGCTGACAAACATAACCTGGAATAAAATCAGTCATATAGCGATAATCACAGGTGTTAATGGCTGCAAATCCACAATAAATGACAGGCTAAGGTACGTGAAGTTCCAATCTAGATCACAGGAGAGATCAGGAATCAAGTCAAAATCACCTACTCATAATATACTGACTATCTAAGCTATTCCTAAATCAGGGAGAGTAGAAAGTGCCAGTGTATGCTTTTCACATATGTGCCTACCATTGGAACCTCACAGATATGGCAATCGATTGATACTCACTATATCAAATCAAAGGTTATAGTGATCCAGTGCGGTATATAGGAGGGTAAGTAATCAATGCATGAAGTGCACAATTCAGAGTCATATTAAGGGTCTACAGGGAGTGGAGTCACCTAGCCCATGATAAGCCTGTGTGGATCTGCTACACCAGCAGCCCCAACGCGCGTTTCGCATGGGCTTCCTTGGGGGCGTAAATTTCACTTACTTATTGTGGATTTTCAGCCATTAACACCTGTGATTATCACTACATGATCAATTTTATTTCAGGTTATGTTTGTCAACCTTTTCTATTTGAATTAATAAAATATATTTTTGTACGATACTTCCCTTTTCTTGTGGACCTTAACTTCATGTTTTTAACACATGGATAACAGTAGCTCAGCTTGGTATCAAACGGTACTGCAACAGCCAATGCCAATCAGCAGAAGCACATGGCCATACAATCGGCTGAAATTCATCAATCGACTTTTTAGCACACTTTATATAATGACTACAGCCAGTTTAACTTATAAATATGGAGAATTGTATTGCAGAACTCACAGATTTCAGTCTGTGTATGTCAAGATGTGATCATCTAGAAATCAGCAGTACGGTTTGAGCTGTTCTACTAGAATGGAAAATCCTGAGCGCCCTTTAGCCAATGCATCTAGTTATGGGGTCCCCACTGAAACCATGCCAACAAAGACTGATGAGGAGTACTACAGAGGCCACACTGAAGTCAGCTCTGGAAGTAAGGAAGGCAGATTGCGGCATTTTTAAAACAAACAAGCCTTTGCAAAAAAAATAAAAATATCTATCTAGAGAGAGATAGAGTGAAAAGCCCTTTCAAAGGGTTTCCAAGATGTTGCTATTGATGAGCTCTATTTATGGGAGGTCTTCCATATCATTTTGATAGATGTCCCACAACAGAGATCCCCCACTGATCAGCTGTTTACAGCTCCAGAAGTGGCCTGAGCCAGAACAGCGCTGTACACCGCATAGTGGTGACTCAAGGGTAATGCAGTTCAGCTCCACGTCAATGATGTCATTTTTTAAAGGAGACCTAAAAGTTATCACTGGTTGGGAGAATATCCCCTTGTGTACACAGGGATGTGCTGCTGTCAATGACAGGAGAACGATCGTCCGCTGGAACTCGCTTCTGATCATTGCTTGATGAAACACTGGTTGACCTCACAACTTGTCTGCCCATGTAAAAAGACGCGTACTCCTAACAATCTGCTGAACTCTCACCCAGAAAATTTAAGAATTCAACACCCACCACATCCCTTCAAGGACAAATCAATGACAGATTACCGCAAATTCACCAGTATTTTGATGCTGATATGTACAGTGCCTTGCGAAGGTATTCGGCTCCCTGGAACTTTTCAATCTTTTCCCACATATCATGCTTCAAACATAAAGATACCAAATGTTAATTTTTGGTGAAGAATCAACAAGTGGGGCACAATTGTGAAGTTGAACAAAATTTATTGGTTATTTTAAATTTTTGTGAAAATACAAAAACTGAAAAGTGGGGCGTGCAATATTATTCGGCCCCTTTACTTTCAGTGCAGCAAACTCACTCCAGAAGTTCATTGTGGATCTCTGAATGATCCAATGTTGTCCTAAATGACTAATTATGATAAATATAATCCACCTGTGTGTAATCAAGTCTCCGTATAAATGCACCTGCTCTGTGATAGTCTCAGGGTTCTGTTTGAAGCACAGAGAGCATCATGAAGACCAAGAACACAACAGGCAGGTCCGTGATACTGTTGTGGAGAAGTTTAAAGCCGGATTTGGATACAAAATGATTTCCAAAACTTTAAACATCCCAAGGAGCAATGTGCAAGTGATCATACTGAAATGGAAGGAGTATCATATCACTGCAAATCTACTAAGACCCGGCCGTCCCTCTAAACTTTCATCTTAAACAAGGAGAAGACTGATCAGAGATGCAGCCAAGAGGCCCATGATCACTCTGGATGAACTGCAGAGATCTACAGCTGAGGTGGGACAGTCTGTCCTTAGGACAACAATCAGTAGTACACCGCACAAATCTGGCCTTTATGGAAGAGTGGCAAGAAGAAAGCCATTTCTCAAAGATATCCATAAAAAGTAAGACCTGAGACTGGGACGGAGATTTGTCTTCCAACAAGACAATGATCCCAAACATAAAGCAAAATCTACAATGGATTGGTTCACAAATACACGTATCCAGGTGTTAGAATGGGCAAGTCAAAATCCAGACCTGAATCCAATCGAGAATCTGTGGAAAGAGCTGAAAACTGCTGTTCACAAACGATCTCATCCAACCTCACTGAGCTCGAGCTGTTTGCCAAGGAAGAATGAGCAAGAATTTCAGTCTCTCCATGTACAAAACTGATAGAGACATAGCCCAAGCGACTTGCAGCTGTAATCGCAGCAAAAGGTGGCGCAACACAGTGTTAAATTAAAGGGGCTGAATAATATTTCACGCCCCACTTTTCAGTTTTTGTATTTACACAAAAATGTAAAATAACCAATAAATTTCGTTCAACTTCACAATTGTGTCCCACTTGTTGTTGATTCTTCACCAAAAATTTACATTTGGTATCTTTATGTTTGAAGCATGATATGTGATAAAGGTTGAAAAGTTCCAGGGGGCCGAATACTTTCGCAAGGCACTGTATATTGAATATATACCACATTAACATGTTCACTTGTGCATTATCCTACCTGCTCCTGGGGAGAAACATGGACTCTTTGATGAACACAGAACCAGAGAGAAGGATATACCAGCAACTTCCAATATCATCTGGGCTGCAATAAGAAAAGAGGGCAATAAATATAATAATAAAGGCAATAGTCACATAAGTACAACTGGTCATCAACCTACAGTAATGAAATCTCCCATTATTAGAAATAACATCGCGGAGGCACCCATGATGTGGACACCAAGACGAAGTGATGAGAAGTGGAATCTCTGTGACTTCTGAAATGACAGGCTGGATTACACAAGAGCGGCTTTACCAAAGGCCGCGCTAGACAGGAAGTGAAACCGCCAAGTTGTGGATTTATTTTTGCATTTACTGAGCTTCTTATTTGAATTTTGGCCATTTTTCAGCACTTTGCCTACAATTTAGCTGATGAGTAAAAATGCAGACAGTGTTAACAAGTTCCAATAAAAAGGAAGTAAAAATGTGGTTAAGCCCCACTATATGGCCGCGAGCTGCCAGAGACCCTGACACGCTGGAGTTTCTCTCCACCTAGTGGACACAGCGGGGCGGCCCACGTATAGTACGGCAGGATGGTACAGGGATATACACAATGCGGTGCTATGTATAATGTAACCTGCTGGGAAGGTGCCATGGTAGTGTATCCGGAGAGCAGAACACACGTTGCCTCCCGCAATGACGTCAGTTCTGGACAAAGGCTCCTTTGTACAGCTCCTGATTACAGGTTGTTTGGGACAGAACGCCAGCCACTAGAAAAGAGACTCCCGTGCCAGCCTCGACAAGGGTCACATAACCAGCGCTTCATACAATGCACCTAAACAGATTGGACGATCAACTGGCCCACAAAATGCAACAGAAAGCCACTAATCTACAACGCCCAACAGAAAATTAAGCTTTTCTTTTCATTCTTTTAACACTAAACACAATGGGAAATGGGTTGAAAAAAGAAAAAAAAAAAAGTATCTGCAACAATTAGAAATTTAAAAAGTTCTTTGAAATTATGGAAAAAGGATTGGCTTCTTTCTCCTGCTAAAGCCCCACTCTCGTACTAGGGCTGGGTCATGGCATTAATGGCACTCATAACCTTAGAGAACGGTCGGCAGAAAGCAATGTGTCTCTACTACCGCCATACACAGGAACGCTCGGCTCATGTCCTCTCCTCCGGTAACGACTTATGTGCCTGGAGAACAAAAGGGTCAGGTCCATGAATGCAAACCGCTCGATCCTGATCATTCCCCACATCAACTGCTAGGGGAGATTCGACAGGCCCCTATACCAATTACACTTTGGTTAAATTTGGCTCATTTTAACCTATTGTGTTATGGAGGATGTTAAAAGGCTTTAATTATCCTCCCAAAATTGTGGGAGCACGACAGTGCAGAGTAAACTTGTAACCGTGTACAGCACTAAACCAATAGTGCAGCCCCTCCATTCTCTGGGGGCTTCAGAGATTGACCCACGACCACTCAGAAAGCCATTGCATATTCCACAAACATACCATCACTTTCGGGAACGGGAAAACCCTTATGTGCTCCTTTATACAAAGTTCCTGTTTCACGTGTTCAGTTCATTACCGATAGAGAAGCTTCTAGGAAATCACATGAAGAAAAGCCATACTGTATATTTAAAAAAGAGTCAAGAATAAGGCTCTTCAAATGGGTGTGACATTACCCCCAAGTGACCAAAGCCGAGTGGCAATACCAGACACAGCCCATGGAAACCGTGGAAAGAGTGCCAGGAAGAGCTTCCAATACGGGACAACACCTCTGGGCTGAATTTACACACAGATTTTTGCATTTTCCCTACAAGTCCCTCTATGGACTATGAGAATCACCAGAAAAACACACATTATAATCGGAACAAAATAAAAGACGGATTTTGGTAAGAACTTACCTGTAAAATCCTTTTCAGCGAAGGAAGGAAAGGAGACACACTAGTCATAACTAGTGGGTAGGCGGAGCCCAGATGGGATAGACACCTCAGATTAAAAAAGAGTGTTGACCGGCTCCTCCAGCTCGGGCTCCTCCTACTCAGCTCTCCAGTTGTACACAAGCTTAAGGAAGAGCAATATCACCAGCGGAAGCAACATAACCCCTTCTGAAGGACTTCAGAGACAAAAAACACAAGAGTACAGGTTATGCATGCATTTAGGTAAAAAACCACACAGTTCCAGGTACTACTCACTGGACCTGACCACTGCAATGAGCTGGCGATGCTGGAACAGAGCCGTAGCGCGTCGACCTTGACCCAGATAACTGTTATCAGAGAAGGGTCACGCCGCATCTGTAATACAACAACACACTTCTGCCAAGGGAGGGAGCTGTGTCTCCTTTCCTTCCTTCGCTGAAAAGGATTTTACAGGTAAGTTCTTACCAAAATCCGTCTTTCAGCAGCAGAACGGAAGGAAAGGAGACACACTAGTCATAACTAGTGGGACGTCCCAAAGCAGTCCAAAAATATAGGGTGGGAAAAAAACAGAAACAGCAGAACCCAACAACCTAAGAAAACTGCGCAACTAGCGCTAAAAAACAGGTTAAAAGAAACTTTAAACTACCGCCGCCTGTAGGACTCTACGTCCCAAGGCTGCATCAGCGGAAGCACTAACGTCCACCTTATAAAATTTCGTAAAAGTGTGGACAGAGCGCCAGGTAGCCGCCCTGCAGAGCTGAGCTGCCGAGGCCCCTTGATGGAAGGCCCATGACGAGCCCACAGCCCTCGTGGAGTGAGCTCGAACCTTAATCGGGCAAGGTTCGCCCTTAAGACGGTACGCTTCTAAAATGGCCGACCGAATCCAACGAGCTATAGAGTCCTTGGAAGCTCGTTGACCACGTCGACGACCTGCTGGAATCACAAACAGAGAGTCCGACTTCCGAAAACCTTGAGTAACAGTCAAATAAAACTTCAAAGCCCGCACCAAATCCAATGCGTGCAAGGCCCGTTCTTTCGCATTCCTTGGACTCGGACAAAGAGAAGGCAACACAATATCCTGGTTAACATGAAATTGCGACACCACCTTAGGTAGGAAGTCGCTCCGTGTGCGTAGCACTACACGATCCGGGTGAAACTCCAGGAAGGGAGGCGAGCAAGAAAGAGCCGCCAACTCAGAAACCCTTCTCAAAGAAGTGACCGCTACTAGGAAGGCAACCTTCCAAGAGAGCAAAGAAAGACTAACAGAGTCCATAGGCTCAAAAGGCCCGTGTTGAAGAGCCTCCAAAACAAGATTGAGACGCCAAGGAGACACAGGCGCCCTACGCGGTGGAAACTGGCGGGTTACTCCGCAAAAAAAGGAACACACGTCCCTACGCGAGGCGATAGCCTTTCGGAACAGCAAGGACAGAGCAGAAACCTGACCCCTCAGGGTGCTAACTGCCAAACCTTTGTCCAGTCCAAATTGCAGGAAAGCCAACAAATTGGGAATGGAAAAAATCCTCGGATTCCTTGAGGAACCCGAACACCACGAAAAGAAGGCTTCCCAAGTCTTGTGGTAAATTCTAGTAGTAGCCGGACCTCTGGCTGCTCGTAAAGTGGCAATGACTTCGGCTGAAAAACCTCGACGGGTCAATATTTCGGTCTCAAGAGCCACGCCGTCAAACGCAGAGACTTCAGGTCCGGATGACGTACGGGCCCTTGGGTTAACAGGTCCGGGCGAAGAGGAAGTGGAACTGGCGGAGCCGCCAGGAGTGACACCAGAGTCGAGAACCACGTTCTCCTTGGCCAATCTGGGGCTATCACTATAGCCGAGATTCTCTCCAGTCTGATCCGACGGAGAACCAGAGGCAGTAAGGATATCGGCGGAAACACATAGATCAGCTCGAATTGGTCCAACGGAGCCACCAGAGCATCCACCGCCACAGCCTTCGGATCCTTGTACCTGGACATGAATGTCGGCAACTTGGCATTGAACCTGGATGCCATCAGATCCACTTGGGGAGTTCCCCAACGGGAGCACAGCAGTGCAAAAATCTCCGGATGAAGACTCCATTCTCCGGGATCCATCTTCTCGCGACTTAGAAAGTCCGCCGTGATATTCTGAACTCCTGGAATGTGGATCGCAGAGATAGCTGGCACTCTGGTCTCTGCCCATATCAGGATCCGAGATACCTCCACCATGAGTCTGGAACTCCTTGTCCCGCCTTGGTGATTGATATATGCGACCGCCGTCGCATTGTCTGTCTGCACTCGAACAGGCAGACCGCTTAAAGGGACCGTCCAGTGTTGGAGGCAAAGGAAAATCGCCCTCAATTCGAGGATGTTGATCGGCAAAACAGACTCTTCCGACGACCATACTCCCTGAGTCCAGAGATCGTTCCAAACACCCCCCCAGCCTGTCAGGCTGGCATTGGTGGTTATGACAGACCACTTTGGAGGAAGAAAAGACTTCCCCAGGGATAACTCTTTCGGACGGATCCACCATCCTAGAGACTCTCGTACTTTGTGAGAGATGATAACACTGCAATCCAGTGAGGTCTGCGACCGATCCCAGTGGTTCAGAATGAACTTTTGGAGAGCCCTGGAATGAAATTGGGCAAACGGAAGTGCTTCCATTGAAGCCACCATCAACCCCAGAAGGCGCATACATCTCCGAAGGGACATTGTCTTTGAAGACTTCATCACCCGTACATGCCGAAGAAGACGTGCTTGCTTGTCTGGAGGCAGGGACACCACTGCTCGTACCGTGTCGAAATGCATCCCCAAAAACAGGATTGATTGTGACGGTTCCAGAGACGACTTCTCCCAATTGACCAGCCACCCGAAGTCCTCCAGGAGCTGAAGTGATAGGTCGCGAGCCGTCACCGCCTCCTCCTTTGAGGGCGCCACAATCAAAAGGTCGTCCAGATAAGGAAGGATCGTGACTCCCTGTCTTCGTAGAATCCCCATGAGAGGAGCCAGAATTTTTGTAAAAACTCTGGGTGCTGAGGCCAAACCGAAAGGCAGGGCCACAAATTGGTAATGATCTTTCCCTATGGCAAAACGAAGGTAACGTTGGTGAGCCCTTCCGATTGGAACGTGTAAATAGGCGTCGCGAATGTCGATTGACACCAAAAAGTCGTTCTGCGACAAGGCTGCCACCACGGAACGAAGCGATTCCATGCGAAACTTTCGGGTGTGGACATGCCGATTCAATCTTTTGAGATCCAGGATGGGGCGAAACTTGTCCTCCTTTTTGGGGACCACAAAAAGATTGGAATAAAATCCTCTTCCCCTGTCCTCTGGTGGAACCGGTACCACCACACCCTTCTGCAGAAGAAATTCGACTTCTTGCAGTAAAGCGGCACATAGCTCGGGCTCTGACGGGATGCAAGATTGGCAATAACTGTTCGGGGGTCGGGAAGAAAACTCTATGAAATAGCCTGCCGACACAACCCGCGTCACCCAGGAGTCTGGGACACGGGAAACCCAGGTCAATTTGAATTGGAGCAGGCGACCCCCCACTCGAGAGCCCTCGAGCGGGACCCTGGAGTCAATCCGCCTTAGCGGGCTTTTTGTCAGATTCCCTCTTGTCATGAAGGAAACTTTGTTTCCAGGGAGTGCGGGATTTCTGAGTGGTCTTTTTTCCCAAAAAAGAGGGACGACCCGACCCCCAAGAGGGCTGACCGAATCGTCCCCTGGACCGAAAGGACCGTCGACCATTACTGGCACCAGGTCTGCCAGGCGTAGAAGTCACAGTTCTTCGCTGTGGTAAAGCTGCTTCTTTTGCCTTTGCTTTGGCAATCAGCTCCGTGAGGTCAGATCCAAATAGCTGACCGCCCTTGTAAGCTAAAGATAGCAAACCTTGCTTGGAGACCGCATCACCGTCCACTGTCTAAGCCACAGAGCTCTCCTGACTGAGACCGCCGAGGATTGTGTCCTGGATAGCAGTGACACAGTATCCAGTTTTGCATCATGACCATATTGGAATGCACTTTCTAACAATTCGAACAGTTCGTCCACCTCAGGTACTTGAGGTTCACATTTCCTCCGCAAACGGTCCAACCAGACCAGGGAAGCTTTATAAGCACACATGGAGCCTAGCACTGCTCTGAAACCATGACCCGCGGCCTCGTAAATGGATTTTGCCGCCGACTCTGCTTTTCTGTCCAGTGGGTCTTGTAGACTCGCCTTCCCTTTAATAGGAAGTAAAGAAGATTTGCTAAGCTGAGATAAAGGGACATCCACTTCAGGAGAAGGAATCCAATTGTCAATCGATTCCGTAGTACACGGATACAGTGACTCAAATAGACGTGTCCCCTGAAAACGTTTGTCTGGACACAGACGCTCCTTCTCCACTGCTTGATTAAACTCACTCAGGGATGGCAAAGTCGAAAGTGACTTATGCGACTCCTGAAACATCCGGGCCGACTTACCAGGGCGAGTAGTTACTTCCTCCTGTAACTGTAACGCCTCTCTCATAGCTTCAATTAAAGCTTCTACACGGCCCGAAAAAGAGGCAGAGTGCCTTTGCCGATCTTCTTTATCCGAATCGGATATTCCCCCTGAACTTAAAGGGGAACCCTCCATATCAGAACTCTCTGAGTCGCTATATGTGAAAGAAGTCACCGGCCTGTGTCGCTTCCTGCCATGAGGGGGTTTGGCTGACACCCAATAACCTAAAAGGTTAGATAGGCCATCAATCGAACGAGTGAGAGCCTCCATCTTTACATCACTGGGTCCTCCGACTGCTGCGCTTGACGCGGTCGATGTCTGTGTGTCAGATACACGAGACCGATCTTGTAGCGGAGTCGGGACATGGTCCGCACCTTTTTTAAATAGAAAGCAGACCATAAGAAAATGCTATTTATTAATGTTTTTTGTGGTCTGTCTATCTAGATTAAGGCAGAATCGAAGTTTGAAAATTGCTCTTTTTTTTTTACATTTATGTCAAATGTCTGATATTTTTGGAAATAAAAATTTAAAAACAATGACCGTCACATCCAAAAAAACTAAGTGTGAAGAGGTGCTTAACCTAGAGTCACCAACTCATATATACTCACACAAAAAGGCAGCACTCGGTAGCGCCATAGCATGCAAATATGACATATGAAAATTGAATTGCATTACTGCATTAGAAATATGAAAAATTGAGAATGCTTAGTGCATAAATTGGCCAATTCATGTGTACCTGGAAGCCACGTTAAGGCGATTCTCGTTTTCCAGGACATAAACCTAATGCTAATCCTCGCTTAGAAAAGTCTTCATCTGTATGGGAACCTAATGTGAATCCTCTCTTTAGGCCGGCGTCACACTGGCGAGTTTGATGCGAGTAAGTCGCACGACTTTCTCGCATCAACACCCGACACGGCCGCCCGCTCTCGGATCGGAGCGTGCGGCTGCATGTATTTCTATGCAGTCGCGCACTCGGGTCCGAGAGCGGGCGGCCGTGCCGGGTGTTGATGCGAGAAAGTCGTGCGACTTACTCGCATCAAACTCGCCAGTGTGACGCCGGCCTATGACTGAAATCTACATCTCTGTGGAGGGGTAGTGATGCTGCTGTGATTAAAAACACCTGCGGCTAAGAGGCGGAGGGTTCAGTCAGAAGGCTAATGAATACAAATTTAAAAAAAACTGACTGTCACATCCAAACATAAACTAAGTGAGAACAGGTGCTTAACCTAGAGTCACCAACTCATATACACTCAAACAAATAAGGCAGCACTCTGTAGCACTATAGCACGTTAAGGTGTTGTGACGGTCAGTTTTCTGATATTTGATTTCATTAGCCTTCTGAGCACTCCACCACTTAGCCGCAGGAGATTTTAATCACAGCAGGGCCCTTCCCCTCCACAGAGATATAGATTTCAGTCTAAAGAGAGGATTCACATTAGGTTCCCATATAGATGAAGACTTTAGTCTAAGCGAGGATTAGCATTAGGTTTATGTCCTGGAAAATGAGAAACGCCTTAACGTGGCCTCCATGTACTCATGAATTGGCCAATTTATGTGCTAAGCTTTCTCAATTTTTCATATTTCTAGTGCAGTAGTACAATTAAATTCTCATATTTCATGTTTGCAAGCTATGGTGCTACAGAATGCTGCCTTATTCATTAATTGTATACAAGTTGGTGACTCTAGGTAGGCACCTGTTCACACGTAGTCTATGTTTGGATGTGACGGTCAGTTTTTTTACATTTGTATTCATAAGCCTTCTGACTGAGCACTTTGCCTCTTAGCCTCAAGCGTTTTTAATCACAGCAGAACCCTACCCCTCCACAGAGATATAGATTTCAGTCTAAAGGTACTGCCACACTTAGCGATCTCGTTAGCGATCACGATAACGACGCAAGCTAACGAGATCGTTGGTGTGATCGCTTTTAGGTCGCTAGTAGCTGCCAAACAGGAGATCTCATAAACGACTCATCAGCGGTCAGCGATCTCTTTAACGACTTTGGCGGTCGTTAGGATGTCATTAGCATGTACTGAGCGCTTCTGATTCATAGGAATTTCCAGCATCGCTCCTGCTCTCTGCGTCCTGCTAGCCTGCTTTGCAACTTCTGCGATGCAAAAGAGAACCTACAGATATTGCGATCCACTCCGTGACGCTAAAAACCCTAGTCCCGCCTGCGCCGCTGTCATATGCGTCACAAACGAGGTCGCTCGTCGTTCGCAAAAGGTGCCAAACACAGCGATATAGGCTCACCAGCGGGACGCCAACGATCAAAAAACGGTCCAGAACGCTAGTGAACGATCAGCGACATCACAGCAGGGGCCACATCGCTGCTACATGCCACACACAACGACGTCGCTAACGAGATCGCAAAATAGTGACGTTTTAGTGATCTCGTTAGCGATCTCGCCTAGTGTGGCATACCCTTTAGAGAGGATTCACAGGTTCCCATACAGATGAACACTTTATTCTAAGAGAGGATTAGCATTGTTAGGTCCAGGAAACGAGAAACGCCTTAACGTGGCTTCCAGGTACTCATGAATCGGCCAATTTATGCACTAAGCTTTCTCAATTTTTCAGATTTCTAATGCAGTAATGCAATTCAATTTACAGATTTCAGATTTGCATGCTATGGCGCCGCAGAGTGCTGCCTTATATGTTTGATTTTTGGAAATAAAACAAAACATATTGACCTAAATTTACCATTATCATAAAATGTGTGTCATGAAAAAACAGTGTCAATCAGTGGGATACGTTGCAGCATTCCAGAGTTATTACCACATAAAGTGTGAGTGGTCAGATTTCACAAATTTAGCCTGGTCATTAAATGGTTAAAGTACCACTTAAGAGTGTTCTATTCTATCGCACCACCGGAGCGGTGCTCTAAATGTAATTCCCCTGAACTGCCTCATACTCACCAGCCGCCGCTGCTTTCTTCCTTTTCCAGCGTCGCCCACGTCGGTCTCCCACGAAAAGTGACCTGATGGCTGCTCCAGTGTTTCATGGAGGGGCACAGAGATCACTTTTCAATACAAGTCTTTGAAAGTGTCGTCATGGCTTTCATAGACTTGCACTGAGCTCTTGTGACATAACTTCTGACTTCCAGACAGTCAAACGTTATGGGCACAAGATGGCGTCACAGAACCGGAGCGGCATCAGTAAAGGTAAAGCTGCCCGAAGGGGAGTACATGACCAGGGGTTACAATTAGAGCGCCACTCCAGCACTGAAAAAAAACAAAACTAAGTTGTGCTAATCTGTAACAGTTGGAGTATGGATGAGGATGCACAGACTGCCCAGGGCTCTCCTGAACTGAACCAATCGCTCTCATGTCCAAGAGGCTGGAGGTTGCTGGGTTCGGGTCAGGACACCCTTGGATGCTAAGTGTATTGCGCAGTCTGAATCAATCATCAGTAAAGCATCTTTTGTTTAATTTAAATAAGGCTTTTATGATATATGCATTTTTAACACACTGGCTGTTTTTAGACTCCAGCGTCCTGTTTCAGCAAACAATACGTGTGCATAGCTGCAATGACCCTAGGCTTTGTACTGAAGCACATAACAAGTGTGTGCAAAAAAAAAAGGTCATGTGAAGGGAAGAGGAGCTGTGACCACCTATGGCGATTGGTGGATTGTGTAATCAGATGTGAATAGAGGTTTTTTTCACACATTGTAATCCTGCCTCTGCTGATAAGAAAACTAGGGCAGAATGAGTCTAAAAAGCCCCAGAGGCCAGGATGAAAAAAGCAAGATTACCAATTTTGTTTAATAAATAACAAAAATACAAGTAACATAAAAACCTGATTTAAAGTGAACCTGCCAGGTCCCACATGGCCTCCAAGCCAGTAGCGTTCACCTATGGATGATTGAACTCCATGCCTAACCAGCTCCGTATAACAGAATTCTGGTAAATAAACGCTTTAAGAAAGCATGTATAACATCCATTTCCGATGGTAATGAGGGCTTTGTTAGTTTCCCCAGACTGATCAGCCCTCTTAACAATTTGCACAAGCCGACCTCGGCTTATGGAAATCTAGCACATGCGTGACGCTCATTTTGGCAGCGTCAGTCTCTGAAGCCGGGTGTAGCTTCCCTGCTTCAGAGACTCACTGCACGTCAGAAGATGGCTTCCGGGCACATGCAGTGCGCGGGGCTTCAAAGATGACCGTGATTTTTGCTATATGCAGCAAAACTCTGTGGTAGCAGCACGGTGGCTCAGTGGATAGCACTGCAGCCTTGCAGCGCTGGAGTCCTGGGTTCGAATCCCACCAAGGACAACATCTGCAAGGAGTTTGTATGTTCTCCCCCTGTTTGCGTGGGTTTCCTCCGGGTTCTCCGGTTTCCTCCCACACTCCAAAAACATACTGATAGGGAATCTAGATTGTGAGCCCCATCGGGGACAGTGATGATAATGTGTGCAACACTGTAAAGCGCTGCGGAATATGTTAGCGCTATATAAAAATAATAAAGATTATTATAGTCCAAGCAATCAGATGATTGCAGCTTAACGTCACTGAAGGGGACTGATATATACAGTTAAGAAAACAAAAATCTGAAAAAAAAAAGTATACATCATTCACCTTTTCCCCCATCGGAAAAAAAAAAATACACATGTGGTATCATCGCATCCAGAGAAGTCACTTCAAAATATAGAAATGAATCCAATTGGTAAACACCATAAAGAAAAAAAAATGTAACAAAATTGCGTTTGTTTTTTTTAGGTTGCCACAATAGAGCAAAAAATGTAGTAAGCGATCAAAAAAAAGACGTCTATCCAAAAATGGTGTCAATAAAAACATTCCACCGTCATTTTTAACATACAATGTACGCCATAAAAAGAATTAAAAAAAAAAAGTCAGAATTTCAGGAGGTGTGGGGGGTTTCCACAATTTCACCACAGTTTGAATTTTTCCCTGTTTTCCAGCACACAATATGGTAAAATGAATGGTGTCACTCAAAAGTACAACTTATCCCACAAAAAACAAAGCCTCATATGTGGATAGAGAAATAAAAAAGTTATGGCTCTTGGATGCAGGGGAGGAAAAATGGAAATTGCCCTTGTTGGGAGCGGGTTCAGTGGAGATGCTGGGAATTGACCCCACAAGTATGGTACAAATATCCTATACTGCACATAGGATGTCAATATTAAAGGCTTGGAAAACCACTTTATAATAGAACGTAACCCGCTTTTTAAGAGAATATAATTATTTCCTAAATGGGGCGGTTTCAAAATTGCCTTCAAAATGGACAGTGGAGGAAACCCTAACATCACACTGAACATGACCCAAACTTGCTACACTAAGAGTGAAAACCAAAGGTGGGACATTGGTGGCTAGGGGCACACTTCAGCGCCGGGGCTCACCTCAGCGCCGGGGCTCACCTCAGCGCCGGGGCTCACCTCAGCGCCGGGGCTCACCTCAGCGCCAGGGCTCACCTCAGCGCCAGGGCTCACCTCAGCGCCAGGGCACACCTCAGCGCCAGGGCACACCTCAGCGCCAGGGCACACCTCAGCGCCAGGGCACACCTCAGCGCCAGGGCACACCTCAGCGCCAGGGCACACCTCAGCGCCAGGGCACACCTCAGCGCCAGGCACACCTCAGCGCCAGGGCTCATATGCCTACAGCACAAGGAAATGTGCTGTAGGAGACAAAAGGATGTTCACATGAACTCCAAGAAATATGCAGGAACACGCTGTCCACGAGCGTCAGTAATAGACATAATCTGCTAGTGACAGGACACGCTGTACTGATTATGCCGCTTTGCCTTTTTCTCCACCCCAGGGATCTGATAAGCCATGTACAGCCACTCTTTGTGGTTTCAGCTTTCAGGCTCTGATCCAAAACCTATGACATCATTTATTTACATAGATGTGAAACTGAACACCTCGCTGAAGTGCTGATTTACATGGCGCTGCCACCTCTACCCATCCTTATAGAGCATGCCACAGGGACAAGTGCTGTGATGAGAAGGAGATGGTAACAATCTCCTGTGAAATCTCAGCACCAACTGTACATTGGTGATTATAGGTAGCCACATGGGGTCACAGTGCCAGTCCCCTCTAGTCGCTCCACTGTGCAGTCACATAATAGCGGACCACCACTTCCCCAATGTCCGATGCTGGAATGTGCTAGTATAAAGTCATAGTGATAAAAAGAAAAATAATCCAGAGCCTGTTACAGCTTGAGGTCTGAGACAATACACACAGTGCTGCGGCCCCTTTCCACTCAGTTAGTGGGGGGGGGGGGGCTCAGAATATGAGCAAAGTGATGTCATATCCAGGGACATGCCTTCAATGTTACAGGAAATCTGTCCGCAGGTTTTTGCCACCTAATCCGAGAGCAGCATAATGTAGAGGCAGAGATCCTGATTCCAGCAATGAAACCTTTACTAGTCTCTTGCTGTACTTTTAATATCACTTTATCAGCGGGAGATTATCACTACAGGACTAGTGAACTTGCTGCCATGTAGTCTTCAATATTCATGGGCTCTATATAATCTTGCTCCCACCACTGACTGGCAGCTTTCTGCCTATGCACGGCATACACAAAGCTGCCAATCAGTGGTGGGGCTGTGGTTATACAGAGCTCAGGAGAACTGTTAGAATCAATGTTGTATTTGCAGCAAATCTAACAAAATGACAGCAAGCAGCACACTAAGTGACACATTGCTGGAATCAGGGTCCCTGCCCCTACATCCTGCTCTTTTTCAGATACGATAGCAAAACCTGGTGACAGATTGTCCTTAATTAACTCCGGGCCATTCTCCATTTGTTTGCTCTCATCCTTCCCAGAGCCATAACATTTTTATTTTTCAGTCAATATGGCCACGTGAGGGCTTGTTTTTTGCAGGAAAATATGTACTTTTGAACAACACCGCTTCCTTGGTTTTATCATACCGTGTACTGGAAAACCAGAAAAAAATCCAAGAGCGGTGAAATTGCAAAAAAAAAGTGCAATTCCACAATAGTTTTTTTTTTGTTTTGTTTTTTGGTTTTTTGTTTTTTTTTTGTTGCCATGTTCACCAAATGCTAACACAGACCTGCCATTATGATTCTCCAGGTCATTACGAGCTCACAGACACCAAACATGTCTAGGTTCTTCTTTATTTAAGTGGTGAAAAAAAAATCCAAAATTTGTAATTTGTTTAAAAAAAAAAAAAAATGGCACCAGTTTCTAAGACCTGTAGTGTCTCCATTTTTTTGTGATCTCGGGTTGGGTGAAGGTTTATTTTTTTGCGCACCGAGCTGACATTTTTATTGATACAATTTTGGTGTAGATACAATGTTTTGTTCGCCCATTATTGCATTTTAATGCAATGTAGCAGCGACCAAAAATAAATTCTGGCATTTTTATTTTTTTTCTCACTACGCTGTTTAGCGATCGGGTTAATTCTTTTTTATATTGATAGATCGGGCGATTGTGAACGCGCTGATACCAAATATGTGTATATTTGATTTTTTTTTTCTTTTATTTTGAATGGGGCGAAAGGGGATGATTTGAACTAACTTTTATATATTTTATTTCATTAATATTTTCCTTTTTTTTTTTTTTTTTTTTTACAGGTTTCAGTTGTCTCCATAGGAGACTAGAAGCTGCAGTACTTTGATCGCTTCTGCTACACACAGGCGATGATTAGATCGCCTATGTGTAGCAGAAATGCTCATTTGCTTTGAGCGCCGACCACACACAGCTGTTAACTAGTTAAATGCTGCTGTCAATCTCTGACAGCAGCATTTAACTTGCGCTTACAGGAAGCGCGCCACTGGCTTTGCCCATCGGTGAGAAGCTTTCAGAGTATATGTGTGTTATATATATATATATATATATATATATATATATATATATACACACACACACATACATTATATATATATATATATATATATATATATACACACATATATACATATACACACACAATATTTTCACACATACATACACAGATACATATATACAAAGTATATATAAGTTGGATTAAAATGTGTCAGATGTATAACAATAATTTTGATAAATTTGGTGCATGTAGGCCAGGCCCACACCCACTTTCAGACTTGAGAGGCAGTGGAGAGAGTGAAAATGTTGCACAAATTGTGACTTTTGGTGGCTCCGTTCATACATGTGGGCTCTGCCAGAGCACAATGTACAGCTTTTCCTAATATGTAGCAGCTGATATAAAGGACACGTATGGAGGGGTCTCTTCCGCAACACACGATGCACAGCAGGACCGAGTGATCTATGGGGTGGGGACAAGAAGCTATGTCACACCTAAAAGCAGATGGGTATTAATTAGCTGCCATACCCAGACTGGTGGGGAAGCAGGGAGGCTTGTGACATATGCTGACTGATCAGATAATGGCTGCACATGTGTAATGGCAGCCACTTCTCGGTCCCCTACCAATACTTCACATTCCTGCCTTATCACTGAGAAGAGGGAATGTACAAAATAGAAATTCCTAGAACTGGACAATGGTGAAAAGAACACAAATCCGGATATGAAGCGCGGCATCTGGGGAGTAACAAGCAGAAGGAGGAGAAGTGACACTTACTAGTACAAGACTTCATTAGCTTCATGTCTTTCATATCGGACAGTTTCACACATCAATCTGCAATACAGAAAGACAGATTAACATCACATATACATCCCAGGACTACAGCCCGTACAGCGACAACGGCTGGCGCGTCTGTGTATAAATAGTCATTGCCATGTGTCTGATCAGGGGAACAAATAAAAAACAGCTTAATGAGAAAGTTCAGCTACCGACATCATAAAACGCCATGAAAACACCGTGCTAGTGGTAAAGTGACTCCTCACATGGGTCCACGATCGTAGGTACCCAAGAGAGCAGAGAACAGCCTGAGAACACAGATTTCATTGGATCCATGAAAGTATAAATCCATTGTGATGTGTGGGGTGTATTCTAGAGAACAGCTCCATACATACAGCACACCGCGGAGCACTGCATGGCGGCACATAAAGTGTCCAATACGTGCGAGACTCAGCGTGCCACCATGCATTCTCCATGGACATGAGGCTTTAGTGTCGGACTATGCCTAAAATCAATATTCAGTATCAAAAACTTGATCCTTCTGGTGAACAAAATACAAAAATGGAGTAGCTCAAACTAGAAATGTCAGCCAATAACCAGATTACTAATGTGCGGACCTGGGTGGGAGTGCTACACCATGAGCACATGAGAGTGCGACTGGGGGAGATAAATGTCACATTAAAGGAAAGCAGAAGAGAAAGATCCCTCGCTGACACATTGCCTTTCAGCCTCCCAACATTTTCCAGCTTGGATATTTTCCATACCAATTAAGTAATTAAGAGACGACAGTTTTACATGAACGGCCCCGTGTAATTGTGCTCTCAGAGTTCCTGCAAACAGCTCCCGAAATGGTGCAGCTGCTCCTCCATAAAGCTCCAGATCGTCCATGAAAAACAACAACTCCTACACAGCCTCGCTCCCTGCCATGTCAGAGCGGGATGTCAGCGCCCACTAAGGGGCATTGTCACAAACTAGAGGCTCCACAGCACCGCTATCCGGAATACAACAATCAGGCATTTATATGGGACTGTAGTATACCCCTGCTTGGGTGCGTGCACACGCTTAGTAATTTTCTGTTGCAAACACTGGAGCGTTGGCAGGACATCCAAGCCGGCAGGGCGCAGGGCATCCAAGCTGGCCACGCTGCCGGGCACTGGACATCCAAGCTGGCCACGCTGCCGGGCGCAGGACATCCAAGCTGGCCACGCTGCTGGGCACTGGACATCCAAGCTGGCCACGCTGCCGGGCACTGGACATCCAAGCTGGCCACGCTGCCGGGCACTGGACATCCAAGCTGGCCACGCTGCGGGCGCAGGACATCCAAGCTGGCCACGCTGCCGGGCACTGGACATCCAAGCTGGCCACGCTGCCGGGCACTGGACATCCAAGCTGGCCACGCTGCCGGGCACTGGACATCCAAGCTGGCCACGCTGCCGGGCACTGGACATCCAAGCTGGCCACACTGCCGGGCACTGGACATCCAAGCTGGCCACGCTGCCGGGCACTGGACATCCAAGCTGGCCACGCTGCCGGGCACTGGACATCCAAGCTGGCCACGCTGCCGGGCACTGGACATCCAAGCTGGCCACGCTGCCGGGCACTGGACATCCAAGCTGGCCACGCTGCCGGGCACTGACATCCAAGCTGGCCACGCTGCCGGGCGCAGGACATCCAAGCTGGCCACGCTGCCGGGCACTGGACATCCAAGCTGGCCACACTGCCGGACACTGGACATCCAAGCTGGCCGCGCTGCCGGGCGCAGGACATCCAAGCTGGCCAAGCCGCGGGCGCAGGACATCCAAGCTGGCCACGCTGTCGGGCACTGGACATCCAAGCTGGCCACGCTGCCGGGCACTGGACATCCAAGCTGGCCAAGCCGCGGGAGCAGGACATCCAAGCTGGCCACGCTGCCGGGCACTGGACATCCAAGCTGGCCACGCTGCCGGGCGCAGGACATCCAAGCTGGCCACGCTGCCGGGCACTGGACATCCAAGCTGGCCACGCTGCCGGGCACTGGACATCCAAGCTGGCCACGCTGCCGGGCACTGGACATCCAAGCTGGCCGCGCAGCTGGGCGCAGGACATTAAGCAGGCCGCGCAGCTGGGCGCAGGACATTAAGCAGGCCGCGCTGCCGGGCGCAGGACATTAAGCTGGCCGGGCTGCCGGGCGCAGGACATCTAAGCTGGCCGCACAGCCGGGCGCAGGACATTAAGCTGGCCGCGCTGCCGGGCGCAGGACATTAAGCTGGCCGCGCTGCCGGGCGCAGGACATCTAAGCTGGCCGCGCAGCCGGGCGCAGGACATTAAGCTGGCCGCGCTGCCGGGCGCAGGACATTAAGCTGGCCGCGCTGCCGGGAGCAGGACATTAAGCTGGCCGTGCTGCCGGGAGCAGGACATTAAGCTGGCCGTGCTGCCGGGAGCAGGACATTAAGCTGGCCGTGCTGCCGGGAGCAGGACATTAAGCTGGCCGTGCTGCCGGGCGCAGGACATCTAAGCTGGCCGCACAGCCGGGCGCAGGACATTAAGCAGGCCGCGCTGCTGTGCTCATCTAAACTGGCTAAATTGGGTTCTATAAAAAAATGTTGCACTATTTGCCTTCTACAGCCTCTGCTGGCTGCACAATGAGCTAACTGGGAATCTGTCAGTCAGCCTGCTAGGGGGAGTTTCACCCTTATCTGTTGTTTTCTGAGCTCCTCTCAGCTGATCTATGGCCACAGACCACATCAAAGTTGAAGGTGCAGAGAAACAGACCCCGTAAAGAAAAAAAAATAGTGCAACATTTTTAATGAAACCCAAAACTAAAAATGATTTTTAAATCCAAATACATGAAGCTAAGAAAAAAAGTACTAATAATAATATTACACAAAGAAACTGGCCGGTGGTGACACCGAAATAAGCAAGTGGCATTGTAATGCGAGGTCTGCAGCTAACGGCATAATGTCCAGCATTGTGTAACAACCTGTACAAGCGAATAGAAGAAAGCAGAAACAAATTAGCGGAGGCTGCGGAAGAAACGCACATTATTCCAGGTAACAAAGTAAAATGGAAGCTGACAAATTAGTCATACGGCCCACACATTGCCTTTAATTACACGCGCTGATTATATATAATTTGGTGTCCCAGCAGAACCCAAGCTTTCATAGTCTTTTCACTTTAATTGTAGATGAAAGTCAATAGAAAGTGATGTCAAATCTGGGCCAACCTGTTATCGGTAATGCGGTGCGCACACAAGAAACTCCACGAAAAACTGGTTAAATGGATCTGTCGTGTGAAGATGTGGCCGCGTATCTCAGCACAGTATGGGGACAGGTCCACGCTTCCAGTAGGCGAAATATCAGAAGTATATATTGTCATGTCTATCAGAGCGATCAGACACGGTTTATGAGTTCAATGCATTCATGTGGCGAGCGCTGCGTTCACCGCTGCGTTCACCGCTCCCCAGCCCCCGGCCAGTGACTGATCGCTGGGTAAGATGTATAGGGTGCGCACCAGTCAGCCATCAATAACTGTGAGAGGAATAGGGGAGACCATGGGAAAAAGCTGTCATACAAATCAAGACGTTGCTCTTCAATGCAGTTAAGAAAAGAAGGTTTCACTATTCATCATTATCTCAGACAAGAATTCTTTAGGCCAAGTTCAAACTAGGCGTTTTTTTTGTGAAGCAAAACCTGCACTCTTGGCAGAAAAGAATCAGCGTAAAAAACGCATGTTTCGGTGCGTTTTTTGCTGCGTTTTTCATGATCCCAAAATGCAAAGTACAACATATGGAATAAAAATCAAAAAAGAATATACAGAATGGGAGGAATAGGGTTAAGCAACAGCACATGTGAAAAAGACTTGGGTATACTAAAAGATCACAGACTGAACATGAGTCAACAGTGTAATGCAGCAGCAAAAAAGGCAAATGCAATTCTGGGATTTAGTAACAGAAGCATACAGTCTAGATCACGTGAGGTCATTATTGCCCTCTACCCCTCTTTGGTCAGATCTCATCTGGAATACTGTGTCCTGTTTTGGGCACCACATTTTAAAAAAGACATCAATAAACTGGAGCAAGTTCAGAGAAGAGCGACCAGAATGGTGACAGGTCTGCAAACCATGTCCTATGAGGAACGGTTGCAGGATTTGGGAATGTTTAGCTAGCAAAAAAGACTGAGAGGAGGTTTATTGCTGTCTACAAATATCTCAAGGGCTGTCACATTGTAGAAGGATCATCTTTATTCTCATTTGCACAAGGAAAGACTAGAAGCAATGGGATGAAACTGAATGGGAGGAGACACAGATTAGATATTAGAAAAAACTTTTTGACAGTTAGCGTGATCAATGAGTGGAACAGGCTGCCACGAGAGGTGGTGAGTTCTCCTTCAATGGAAGTTTTCAAACAGAGGCAGACAGACATCTGTCTGGGATGATTTAGAGAATCCTGCTTTGAGCAGGGGGTTGGACCAGATGGCCCAGGAGGTCCCTTCCAACTCTAACATTCTATGATTCAGCTTTGCTTCCACTACAGAAGCATGAACACAGGTCACGAACACAGGACATATGTTCATAAAAAATAAACATACAAATGTAACAGCTGAGAGAGATGAAGTGGTCTGGAATAATTTACCCAAGACACTGACAGTGCATTGAGTTTGTAGGACACTGTTTAACTTTCACGCTTTGGTCAGCATTGAGTTGCTCAGGCATTGTTCAATCTCGCACCTTGGTCAGCCACAGGCATTGTGCAATCTCACATCTTTATTGGCCAATGTTTACTTTTTATGCATCCCTAATTTAATGAAATTGTGCTAAACCAAACTGTCATCTCAGGTGACCAACACAAGACGGTAAACCTGAAAAATCACAAACATAATTGAGTTTTATATACTGCTGTACTTGCTTTTTTCAATAAAAAGGCTGCAAAACCTGATACTTCATTTTTGCAGCGTTTTGTCAGCATTTTTTTTATATCACCCATTGCCTTGAATGGGTGAAAAACACAGAAAAAACGCTGAAAGAAGTGACATGCTCTATGTCCAAAACACATGAAAACACAAAATACTGATGACAAAAAAAACAAGGTGTGCATGACATTTCTGAAATCTCATAGGTTTTGCTGGTACTGTAAAATGTAGCTGAAAATGAGCATTAAAAAGATGCAGCACAAGCGCCCAGTGTGAACTTGGCCTCAAGGGTATGCCACACTAAGCGAGATCGCAAACGAGATCGCTAACGAGATCGCAATTGCGTCACCATTTATGACGCAGTAGCGATCTGGTTAGCGACTTAACTGTGTGTGACATGTAGCGGCGATGTGGCCCCTGCTGAGATGTCGCTGATCGCTTATAAACGTTCTGAGCCGTTTTTTGGTCGTTGGTGTCCCGCTGGTGAGCCTGAATCACTGAGTGTGACACCCTTTATGAACGACTTCACCAGCGTCGCAGGTGGGACTAGGTTTTCCCAACGACCACAGAGGTCGTTCTACAGATCACTGATGAGTTGTGTTTGGAATCACAGATCGCTGATGAGTTGTGTTTGGAATCTAACAGCTAAGTCGCTAACGAGATCGCTACGGCGTCATAAATGGTGACGCAATAGTGATCTCGTTAGCGATCTCGCTTAGTGTGGCATACCCTCTACTGTAAAGAGCAGTGAGACTCTGGATCTCTCTGCCACATGACGGATTGATTAAACAAGTTTATAGATGACCTGAATCTCTTTCTTGAAAAATACATGATTACAGGTTGTGTGTATAAAATTTCTGCAGAGGGGACACTGACACAGGGATTTATTATATGTGGAGTCAGGAAGTAATTTTTACGTAATTAATTATGAAACTAAATGGTATACTATCAGATAGCAGCGAAAAGTCTGGAAGATGACACCAATGTTGGCCTATAAGCCATCAGATGTAGCCATGAAAAGACTTTCCTGAAGAGAGTGCCTGATCAGGGCGGGAAGCTGGTCCATATCGTCATCCAATGTGTCCTACAGTCCATGGAATTGGGGAACTGATAAGAAGGTTCTCTTGTGAATTCACGGGGATTCGCTGCTTGCTTGCCTGCGATGTCCTGTACACTGACATTTTGCCACCAGACGCCATCTCTTACTGCTCTGATGTGAATTATTAATATACAGGTACCACAAGGCCGCTGAGGCCTATATCTGTAGGTCACTATGTACACGCTTACTCCCATAACCAGCTTCAACATACGCAATTAGCAGAAGAAAAGATAGAGTGATTTCTACACGGATAGCTGGTCGCCACCAAAATCCACGGATGTTTTCAATGCGAGACCAGAGTTTCTATTAATGCGGCTGTGGATTTTGTTACCACAGACTTGTGACACGTGGGATGGGTGGCTCCACTCAAGGAGACTTATCTATTGGGACTACATTCAATATGGATCATTTCAGAAATCTTAAAGATAATGTTACATTTTTCCTACACATAAAGCCAGTCATTGGTACCTACGCTCATAGTACTTCATCAATTCTAGCTTGTCGTTGGGACCTATCCTCACAGTCTTTCATCAATTCTAGCTTGTCGTTGGGACCACCCATCATAGTCCATCAATTCTAGCTTGTCGTTGGGACCACCCATCATAGTCCATCAATTCTAGCTTGTCGTTGGGACCACCCATCATAGTCCATTAATTCTAGCTTGTCGTTGGGACCACCCATCATAGTACATCAATTCTAGCTTGTCGTTGGGACCACCCATCATAGTCCATCAATTCTAGCTTGTCGTTGGGACCACCCATCATAGTCCATCAATTCTAGCTTGTCGTTGAGATCACACATCATAGTCCATCAATTCTAGCTCGTCATTGGGACCACCCATCATAGTGCATCAATTCTAGCTTGTCGTTGGGATCACACATCATAGTCCATCAATTCTAGCTTGTCTTTGGGACCACCCATCATAGTCCATCAATTCTAGCTTGTCGTTGGGACCTATCTTCAGTCTTTCATCAATTCTAGCTTGTCGTTGGGACCACCCATCATAGTCCATCAATTCTAGCTTGTCGTTGGGACCACCCATCATAGTCCATCAATTCTAGCTTGTCGTTGGGACCACCCATCATAGTCCATTAATTCTAGCTTGTCGTTGGGACCACCCATCATAGTACATCAATTCTAGCTTGTCGTTGGGACCACCCATCATAGTCCATCAATTCTAGCTTGTCGTTGGGACCACCCATCATAGTCCATCAATTCTAGCTTGTCGTTGGGATCACACATCATAGTCCATCAATTCTAGCTCGTCGTTGGGACCACCCATCATAGTCCATCAATTCTAGCTTTTCGTTGTGATCACACATCATAGTCCATCAATTCTAGCTTGTCGTTGGGACCACCCATCATAGTCCATCAATTCTAGCTTGTCGTTGGGACCACCCATCATAGTCCATCAATTCTAGCTTGTCGTTGGGATCACACATCATAGTCCATCAATTCTAGCTCGTCGTTGGGACCACCCATCATAGTCCATCAATTCTAGCTTGTCGTTGGGATCACACATCATAGTCCATCAATTCTAGCTTGTCTTTGGGACCACCCATCATAGTCCATCAATTCTAGCTTGTCGTTGGGACCTACCCTCATAGACCTTCACCAATTCTAGCAGGAGACAATACATGAACCACAAGCTATGTGGCTTTGGACCCAGAGAAGGTAACTTACCTCAGCTGATGTTCCCGAAGGTTGGACAGGGCCTCCATCCCATGGAGGTAGGAATACACAATCTCCAGATCCTACAAGAGAAGAGAAAACACTATTATATTGGGAAAACATTTGCTGATAAAGCCTGACAAGTATGTGCACCTACATAAAATGCAGAGGACCGTTGTAAATACTATGTCCTCATTTATCTTGGACCGATTCGGAGGTATGTAAATGTATCTCACGAATATTAAAAGGGAAGGTTATTGTGGACGTGTGTTCCTAAGAAAGCTCATTTCACAATTATCTTGCAGTCGAAACAGACTGCTGAGCACCTGATAAGCAAGACGCTCATTCGTCGGGTGAAATGATCTTTGGTGCTGAACATCAGCAGCCTACAAGCACAGAACGTTCTCTCATAAATCGATCAGCACACATATTGTCACAGTCTACTTATCTGCACAGGCTATGGAGAGACCATTGCTAAAAAGTGGAGGAGTTCAAAGGGTTTTCCAAAAACATAACAAATTTAACAAAAGGCAGGCAATGTGATAAGTTATACGCACTGGTAATATGGCCCTCCGGGGTTCCTTGGCAGTCATTCTTTATATGGTGCAGCAATGGTGTAAAGCCTATACAGATGACCACTGCAGGCAATGAATGACTCTATATACTGCAGGAACCCACTGAGGCCAGTGATTGGCTACTGCAGTCATGTGTGTAGATCAATGACAAGTAATTAGGGAAATGACATCTCCAAGTAGCTACATGACTGCTGACGTCAGGTGGATAGTCAGGGACGCCATCGCAGCAGTTAATCTAGCACATGGGGATTTGTCGGCGAGTGATAAACCTAAGATTTTTTGCCATTATCCATTTTCTGAACTTGGAAAATCCCTTTATGCTGCGGTCAGAACTCAGAGCACTCTGTCAAAATGTGAAATCAGCAACGTAAAAAAATGGAGAAGAATACAGTAAGTATGTCACAAACTGCACAGGAAAGTGAAGTGTTAATAAAGTGACGGCTCCACTTTACACAAAGCGACAATGGTGTCCACGTATCACAATTACACAATTAGTGGCTGCTATTATTTGCATTTCCTACCTCTTCCTCTTGATATAAAGCAGAGAACGTCTGACAGGTCATGACTGGGGACGAGAACAAGGCTCCCGCCGACACGTTTTGTTTGAGTAATTGACAAGCATACGCAGAAGTGATCGGTAAGGGTTTAATGCAGCTTTTACGACCTTGATGAAATCCCTGCAGAATAAATATCAAGCTAGATAATATGCAGACTGGCATTCCAGATGGATAGGAATATTGTTATCCAGTGGGCCCAGAGGAAGAGGAGAAAGAAAGGCTTCCATATAAAAGAAAATCCACAAGCAGCCGTATCACCAGCCTGTTTGATAGATGGCGTTCTGTTCTGGCGGCAACTAAAATAAGCATCATTCTCTAGGGGGCCAGACAGATGGAAAAAGTGATCCTTACACTCCAGCACAGCGGTGGAGCTCCAGTGTAACACCGGGGGGCCGAGCAAGGTCTCAGCTATTACTAAACTGCAGGTTACAAGGGCAAAATGTCCCAGGGACTGCAGATCGCAAAATCACTGCAACACAATCGCAATATCAATCATCAGCCATGACTTTACTAGATAGCAGTGGCTTCAGGGTACGTTCCCAGACCCCACTATTACAGTAGAGGATAGCGGCCGCTTCAGGGTACATTCCCAGACCCCACTATTACAGTAGAGGATAGCGGCCACTTCAGGGTACATTCCCAGACCCCAGTATTACAGTAGAGGATAGCGGCCGCTTCAGGGTACATTCCCAGACCCCACTATTACAGTAGAGGATAGCGGTCACTTCAGGGTACATTCCCAGACCCCACTATTACAGTAGAGGATAGCGGCCGCTTCAGGGTACATTCCCAGACCCCACTATTACAGTAGAGGATAGCGGCCGCTTCAGGGTACATTCCCAGACCCCACTATTACAGTAGAGGATAGCGGCCGCTTAAGGGTACATTCCCAGACCCCAATATTACAGTAGAGGATAGCAGCGGCTTCAGGGTACATTCCCAGACCCCACTATTACAGTAGAGGATAGCAGCCGCTTCAGGGTACATTCCCAGACCCCAATTATTACAGTAGAGGATAGCGCTGCTTCAGGGTACATTCCCAGACCCCATTATTACAGTAGAGGATAGCAGCCGCTTCAGGGTACATTCCCAGACCCATTATTACAGTAGAGGATAGCAGCCGGCTTCAGGGTACATTCCCAGACCCCATTATTACAGTAGAGGATAAGCGCCGCTTCAGGGTACATTCCCAGACCCCATAATTACAGTAGAGGATAGCAGCCGCTTCAGGGTACATTCCAGACCCCATATTACAGTAGAGGATAGCAGCCGCTTCAGGGTACATTCCCAGACCCCAATTATTACAGTAGAGGATAGCAGCCGCTTCAGGGTACATTCCCAGACCCCAATATTACAGTAGAGGATAGCAGCCGCTTCAGGTACATTCCCAGACCCCACATATTACAGTAGAGGATAGCAGCCGCTTCAGGGTACTTCCCAGACCCCACTATTACAGTAGAGGATAGCGGCCGCTTTAGGGTACATTCTCAGACCCCAATATTAAGTAGAGGAAGCAGCCGCTTCAGGGTACATTCCCAGACCCCAGTATTACAGTAGAGGATAGCAGCCACTTCAGGGCACATTCCCAGACCCTAATATTACAGTAGAGGATAGCGCCGCTTCAGGGTACATTCCCAGACCCCAGTATTACAGTAGAGGATAGCAGCGCTTCAGGGTACATTCCCAGACCCCAATATTACAGTAGAGGATAGCGCGGCTTCAGGGTACATTCCCAGACCCCATATTACAGTAGAGGATAGCAGCGCTTCAGGGTACATTCCCAGACCCCAATATTACAGTAGAGGATAGCGGCCGCTTCAGGGTACATTCCTAGACCCCAATATTACAGTAGAGGCTGCTTCAGGGTACATTCCCAGACCCCAATATTACAGTAGAGGATAGCAGCCGCTTCAGGGTACATTCCCAGACCCCAATATTACAGTAGAGGCTAGCAGCCGCTTCAGGGTACATTCCCAGACCCCAATATTACAGTAGAGGATAGCGGCCGCTTCAGGGTACATTCCCAGACCCCAATATTACAGTAAGGATAGCGCCGCTTCAGGGTACATTCCCAGACCCCAATATTACAGTAGAGGCTAGCAGCCGCTTCAGGGTACATTCCCAGACCCCAATATTACAGTAGAGGATAGCGGCCGCTTCAGGGTACATTCCCAGACCCCAATATACAGTAGAGGATAGCGGCCGCTTCAGGGTACATTCCCAGACCCCAGTATTACAGTAGAGGATAGCAGCGGCTTCAGGGTACATTCCCAGACCCCAATATTACAGTAGAGGATAGCGGCCGCTTCAGGGTACATTCCCAGACCCCAGTATTACAGTAGAGGATAGCAGCGGCTTCAGGGTACATTCCCAGACCCCAATATTACAGTAGAGGATAGCGGCCGCTTCAGGGTACATTCCTAGACCCCAATATTACAGTAGAGGCTAGCAGCCGCTTCAGGGTACATTCCCAGACCCCAATATTACAGTAGAGGATAGCGGCCGCTTCAGGGTACATTCCCAGACCCCAATATTACAGTAGAGGATAGCGGCCGCTTCAGGGTACATTCCCAGACCCCAGTATTACAGTAGAGGATAGCAGCGGCTTCAGGGTACATTCCCAGACCCCAATATTACAGTAGAGGATAGCGGCCGCTTCAGGGTACATTCCCAGACCCCAATAATTACAGTAGAGGATAGCAGGCCGCTTCAGGGTACATTCCTAGACCCCAATATTACAGTAGAGGCTGCTTCAGGGTACATTCCCAGACCCCAATATTACAGTAGGATAGCGGCCGCTTCAGGGTACATTCCCAGACCCCAGTATTACAGTAGAGGATAGCAGCGGCTTCGGGGTACATTCCCAGACCCCAATATTACAGTAGAGGATAGCGAGCCGCTTCAGGGTACATTCCCAGACCCCAATATTACAGTAGAGGATAGCGGCCGCTTCAGGGTACATTCCTAGACCCCAATATTACAGTAGAGGCTGCTTCAGGGTACATTCCCAGACCCCAATATTACAGTAGAGGATAGCGGCCGCTTCAGGTACATTCCTAGACCCCAATATTACAGTAGAGGCTGCTTCAGGTACATTCCCAGACCCCAATATTACAGTAGAGGATAGCGGCCGCTTCAGGGTACATTCCCAGACCCCAGTATTACAGTAGAGGATAGCAGCGGCTTCAGGTACATTCCCAGACCCCAATATTACAGTAGAGGATAGCGGCCGCTTCAGGGTACATTCCCAGACCCCAATATTACAGTAGAGGATAGCGGCCGCTTCAGGGTACATTCCTAGACCCCAATATTACAGTAGAGGCTGCTTCAGGGTACATTCCCAGACCCCAATATTACAGTAGAGGATAGCAGCCGCTTCAGGGTACATTCCCAGACCCCAATATTACAGTAGAGGCTAGCAGCCGCTTCAGGGTACATTCCCAGACCCCAATATTACAGTAGAGGATAGCGGCCGCTTCAGGTACATTCCCAGACCCCAATATTACAGTAGAGGATAGCGGCCGCTTCAGGGTACATTCCTAGACCCCAATATTACAGTAGAGGCTAGCAGCCGCTTCAGGGTACATTCCCAGACCCCAATATTACAGTAGAGGATAGCGGCCGCTTCAGGGTACATTCCCAGACCCCAATATTACAGTAGAGGATAGCGGCCGCTTCAGGGTACATTCCCAGACCCCAGTATTACAGTAGAGGATAGCAGCGGCTTCAGGGTACATTCCCAGACCCCAATATTACAGTAGAGGATAGCGGCCGCTTCAGGGTACATTCCCAGACCCCAGTATTACAGTAGAGGATAGCAGCGGCTTCAGGGTACATTCCCAGACCCCAATATTACAGTAGAGGATAGCGGCCGCTTCAGGGTACATTCCTAGACCCCAATATTACAGTAGAGGCTGCTTCAGGGTACATTCCCAGACCCCAATATTACAGTAGAGGATAGCAGCAGCTTCAGGGTACATTCCCAGACCCCAATATTACAGTAGAGGCTAGCAGCCGCTTCAGGGTACATTCCCAGACCCCAATATTACAGTAGAGGATAGCGGCCGCTTCAGGGTACATTCCCAGACCCCAATATTACAGTAGAGGATAGCGGCCGCTTCAGGGTACATTCCCAGACCCCACTATTACAGTAGAGGATAGCGGCCGCTTCAGGGTACATTCCCAGACCCCACTATTACAGTAGAGCAGAACTGGGCAAAGTGTGGTGTGGGGGCCACATCCAGCCCTCTGGCTGTTCCGGTCCGGCCTGCCAACCGAGACAGCCGATGGCGGTGAATGGATTGGTAAAGGAGGCGCCGCCGGCCCTTTCTTCCACCAATCAGCATGTGAGACGGCTGATGCAATGACATCATTTTATCGCGTCAGCTGTGCCCTGCGGAGAGTCAGTGCATCTGACAGAGCAGAGGCAGAGCGCCGGGGGAATAGGAGCAAGGTGAGCATATTTTTTTTTTTTTAATTTGTATTGGATGTTTGGCTGGACATGGGACTCTCGGGGGGTCTCCTGCTGATCATGGGGTCTCATGCATGCTGACCATGGGGAAGCTGTGTGAGGACTCCTACGGTATATGAAAGCTGTGTATGCTCATACGATAAATAGAAGAGGCTATGTGCAGGCTCAAATGGTATGTAGGAAAATGTCAGCATACTTAATTCTGATCAATATTAAGTGGTACACTTTAAATAAAATAATTATAATTAATATTGAGCAGAATTCATTTCGGCCTATTGGTTTGGCCCTCCACAACAGTCAGGGTCTCATGTGGCCTTGTCAGGAAAAATTAATTTCCGACCCTTGCAATAGAGGATAGCAGCCACTTCAGGGTACATTCCCAGACCCCATTATTACAGTAGAGGATAGCAGCCACTTCAGGGTACATTCACATACACCATTATTACAGTGACCTCATGAACATGAGAAGGTGCTGCACATCTCACTACACAGAATATGAGGCCATCAGAGCACGATTCATACAATCCCTCAAGTCTTTTACAGGATCATTACAAGCATGACATTGATGCATAAGACGATTACTTACTTACTCAAATGGTCATGTTGCAGGTATTGTGGTCCATGATTACTTCTCCTGGGTCCGCTACCCTCTGTTGTGGTCCACATTAGGTTTTGAAAGTTTCCCAGCATGGATCAACCACATCTCCCAAGACCTACGCAAGACTCAATGACACACACCTGTGTGTCTTGGGATTGTGTTTCTAAGTCTTAGTCCCATGTTAGCAGTTCTTCACTATTTGCGCCGTTTGTGTTTTGTGTTCATGCTTCCATTCATGCCTGCTGGGTTCAACTGCAAAGGCCCCGGTGATACAGCATTCCTGGTGATCCTTTACAGTCCTCGCTGCCCATGTGCCTTCCTGCTCGCTGCATAGACCGCCAGGGCCTGCATGCCAACGCCGAACCTGAAACTTACAGGATCCACCTCACTTGATAAGCCGTGACATGTCAATGTCTGAGCAGCGTATGATTGGTCCAATCCTAATATATTGTCTCCTGGGTCATGTATCCTCCCAGTCATAGGAAATGGTGGATGAAACACAAAAACACGACCACAGATCCATTTATCAAAATTAGCAAAAATTTATTAGTAGAACAATAATAATATGGCACACACAGGTAAAATGCAATGAAGCACCAGGTGGCTATAGTGCAGAGAATCGTGCAACCCTGGAGAAAAGGCGCACGGAGACCAACAGAAAACCCTGAGCTCAAATATTGGATTCAAGAGCAATTCTACAGTATATTCTCATAGAACATATAGCAGGATACCAAAAAGCTATCACATAATATACATATAACAGCAAGTGTTGACCGTGAACCTGGACTAATGGGGAGGAAGAATATCTATGTATATATAGAAAGATATATATATAGCCAGTGCTTCACAACATCATACAAAAGTATACCTACTAGGATAGCATAGGGGCACGTTCAGGGTGACTGGTGGTCCATGCGGTGCCCCTATACTATCCTAGCAGGTATACTTTTGTGATGGGCATTTGATACAACATGGATATGCATTAATGATAACGCTACCCGGTAGTACTATTGGGGTATGATGTTGTGAAGCACTGGCTATATATATATATATATATATATATATATATCTTTCTATATATACATAGATATTCTTCCTCCCCATTAGTCCAGGTTCTCGGTCAACACTTGCTATTATATGTATATTATGTGATAGCTTTTTGGTATCCTGCTATATGTTCTATGAGAATATACTGTAGAATTGCTCTTGAATCCAATATTTGAGCTCAGGGTTTTCTGTTGGTCTCCGTGCGCCTTTTCTCCAGGGTTGCACGATTCTCTGCACTACAGCCACCTGGTGCTTCATTGCATTTTACCTGTGTGTGCCATATTATTATTGTTCTACTAATACATTTTTGCTAATTTGGATAAAGGGATCTGTGGTCGTGTTTTTGTGGTTCATCCACCATTTCCTATGTATTATTATCACGATAGATCCCTATAGATTAGTCCGCTATTTCGACCTGTAATACTTTTCCATACATGATGTATATATATTTATGGTTGTTTATCATCAGTCTGTTGTATGATGGTTATCCTCCCAGTTATGCATATGTGACCTATGGGCTTGACTATGCCTGTCTAGGTCCTTGGCAAGTGACATCCTCCATAGATAGATCAAGTTATCTGGTACTTGTGTCACCGACACATTTGGAGTGTCTGAGGGTTTGCTTCTTTGAAGCAGTTGTTTTCTAGAACTACAATACCCATCACCTAACCTTTGGACAGTCCATTATTAGCAGATTAGAGGAGGTTTTAACCCCAAGAGACCCCTGCTGCCCACTGCAGCACAGTCCTATTCAAGTGAATAAAACTGGGCACAGCCACTACCAAAACTACAAAGCTGTGCCTGACATACAATGAAGGGGACACGTTGCCCCTCTTAAGTCACCTGATCAGTGGTGGATGACAGGAGTCGCATGCCCAATGATCAGATATTAGAACAGGTCATCACTCCAGATAAATCCCAGCCGATTTCTAATTATCCCAGTTCTGTTTCTGGAACAGCCGGATGTCACTTCAAGTGTGGTCACTACACCTTCCATAATAAAGGTAGTGAATGCTTCATTCAGACCCAGAAGGGGACATTCTGCAATGCTGCAAAATGAAGTCCTAGAAGAAGCTAGGCTTCACGGCTGTCTAAGAAAGAACAAACACTAAAAACATCACCTACGGCATATCCAAGTCACCAAACATGGAGATGACCGCACATCCAACAATTTCTGCTGCCTTACTGGTAACTTAGGATCTTTTACTATTCTTTAGCCATAAATTACAAGTTTGGGACGCTGGCTGGAGTACTTTATTAGATAAATCATGGAAAAGCTACAAGTAATCGGACTCTTCAGAGAACGCCGTAAGAAGCTCGAGTACGGCGTTCGCAGCACCACCCTCGAGCCGTCTGACATTTTAGACAATTACCTGCATGCCAATTACCCCTTGTCCTCATTTAGCCCAAAAGACAGTTACAAAATGGAAAAATCTGCTCTGCTGTACAAAGCTCAGGCTTCACATTCAGCCGTCGGTCTGGTAACATGCGGACATATGATAGATCACAGCCATACAGCTCTGGAAAGCTTCAGCTACTCATGTACAGAATAGGGGGACGGGCGGACACCGCCTCGTAGGAGACTGCACTGAGGTAGCACATCATCTCTAGGTTGCCAGGGGCAACCCTGGCAGGATGATGCAGCCAGGGAACCCGCAGTAAGATCTCCGTTCTAGTTGCTGAGCATTGCAGTCAGCACACACAGAAGTAGGGGGATGGGATCATCAAGAAACCAAGCAATCAAATCTCTGCCAACCTCCTAACCTTCCGTACTTATGGGAGAATGGTTGCTGTCAGCCCGTCAGCAGCAAGAACATGAAAACTCAGGAGATGAAATAGACATGACGTCTCCAAGAGTAAACTCATCATGATGGTGTCCACTAGTACATACAAGATCACATAGAAAGCAATGTCTTGTAGAAACCAAAATTGCATTGCAAGTTGTCTTCTGGGGGGGGGGGGGCACTTTACATAATATATCAAACTAAAAATCTGGTCTGCATAGGGGGTCTTTATCTAGATCTAGCAAGGAGATGTTAAAGACCAAGATAAAGTGCTATTTATAAAGTAATAGGCTCACACTGCACACTATGACTACCCTCACATGCAAAGTTCAAAGAGGTTGCTGGATATGAAAGCCCAAAGGATTAATATTGAGTACAACAGGAGATTGGGCTGAACTGCGGGCCCAGACAGGCCACAAGGAGCTGAACTGCAGGCCCAGACAGGGCACAAGGGGCTGAACTGCAGGACCAGACAGGCCACAAGGAGCTGAACTGCAGGCCCAGACAGGGCACAAGGGGCTGAACTGCAGGACCAGACAGGGCACACAGGGCTGAACTGCAAGCCCAGACAGGGCACAAGGGGCTGAACTGCAGGACCAGACAGGGCACAAGGGGCTGAACTGCAGGGCCAGACAAGGCACACAGGGGCTGAACAGCAGAACCAGACAGGGCACACAGGGGCTGAACTGCAGGACCAGACAAGACACACAGGGGCTGAACTGCAGGACCAGACAAGGCACAAGGGGCTGAACTGCAAGACCAGACAAGGCACACATGGGCTGAACTGCAGGACCAGACAGGGCACAAGGGGCTGAACTGCAGGCCCAGACAGGCCACAAGGAGCTGAACTGCAGGCCCAGACAGGGAACAAGGGGCTGAACTGCAGGCCCAGACAGGGAACAAGGGGCTGAACTGCAGGCCCAGACAGGGCACAAGGGGCTGAACTGCAGGGCCAGACAAGGCACACAGGGGCTGAACAGCAGGACCAGACAGGGCACACAGGGGCTGAACTGCAGGACCAGACAAGACACACAGTGGCTGAACTGCAGGACCAGACAAGGCACAAGGGGCTGAACTGCAAGACCAGACAAGGCACACATGGGCTGAACTGCAGGACCAGACAGGGCACAAGGGGCTGAACTGCAGGCCCAGACAGGCCACAAGGAGCTGAACTGCAGGCCCAGACAGGGAACAAGGGGCTGAACTGCAGGCCCAGACAGGGAACAAGGGGCTGAACTGCAGGCCCAGACAGGGCACAAGGGGCTGAACTGCAGGCCCAGACAGGGCACACAGGGGCTGAACTGCAAGCCCAGACAGGGCACAAGGGGCTGAACTGCAGGACCAGACAGGGCACAAGGGGCTGAACTGCAGGGCCAGACAGGGCACAAGGGGCTGAACTGCAGGGCCAGACAAGGCACACAGGGGCTGAACAGCAGGACCAGACAGGGTACACAGGGGCTGAACTGCAGGACCAGACAAGACACACAGGGGCTGAACTGCAGGACCAGACAAGGCACAAGGGGCTGAACTGCAAGACCAGACAAGGCACACAGGGGCTGAACTGCAGGACCAGACAAGGCACACAGGGGCTGAACTGCAGGACCAGACAAGACACAAGGGGCTGAACTGCAAGCCCAGACAGGGCACACAGGGGCTGAACTGCAGGCCCACACAGGGCACACAGGGGCTGAACTGCAGGCCCAGACAGGGCACACAGGGGCTGAACTGCAGGACCAGACAGGGCACAAGGGGCTGAACTGCAGGACCAGACAGGGCACAAGGTGCTGAACTGCAGGACCAGACAGGGCACACAGAGGCTGAACTGCAGGACCAGACAGGGCACACAGGGGCTGAACTGCAGGACCAGACAAGGCACAAGGGGCTGAACTGCAGGCCCACACGGGCACACAGGGGCTGAACTGCAGGCCCAGACAGGGCACACAGGGGCTGAACTGCAGGCCCAGACAAGGCACACAGGGGCTGAACTGTAGGGCCCAGACAGGGCACACAGGGGCTGAACTGCAGGACCAGACAAGGCACACGGAGCAGAATGGGGCTAAACTGCGGGCCCAGACAGCCACATGTGAGGCTGGAGACAAGTGGGTTAAAATGATCAAAGTGGTTTGTCCTCATGAAGAGGTGTGTCACTTCGAAATGAGTAGACCAATAAACCGAATTTTTACAGTTCTTTTCTCCTGCTCATCACTGGACTACTGGCAGCTCAGATTTTAACCCACTTGTCTCCAGTCTCATGAGTTTCTCCACATAGTGGATTTGCAGCAGCCTTCTTCTACTCTTGTAGAAGGTGATCAAAACTGCCTTTTTGTCTCCCTGTTCTTACTTCGGTAAGACCCTATTGTTTTTATTGCCTTTACAGTTTCTCTTACTCAAAAAAATAAACTAAGTGATACTCACTTAAAGGCCTCCATCTAGATCCAGTACAGGCCGCTATGTGGTCTGCATTGACATAGGAAGAGACGTCACTGTTCAAGCATCAGCAGCACCACTGGGTTGGTGATTGGCTGCAGCGGTCAGGTGATGAGCAGTGCTTCATCAAATGTTTTTCTACAGATGCACTGCTAAAGCCACCTAACCACTGCTGTCCTGCCAATGGTGGATCAGTGACTTATCACTTCATGCTCTGTCAGATGTCAGTTTTTCACATACAAGTGAAAAACATGGAGAGATCTCATACCTTTAATCAGCGGTGGACAGACAAAAAAGGGCCCCTGTACAAGAACAATATTTGGGCCCTTTGTTTCTGTGAGAGGAACCGCTTGCTGCCTTGGTGATGGATGTGGGCCCCTTACTTCTTGGGCCCCTGTGAGGCTGCATACGTTGCACCAGTGTATGTCTGCCCTTCTTTTCATAGGGGTAAGGTCTCTCCTTGTGGAGAGTGACATACCAGCTCTGGCGTGTCGAGGTAAGGAGGCTTATTCGCCGTGCAATGCTCCTCTGGGAAATTTAATATGCAAATTGCCTCTTCAAAAAAAGAGGACTTGTACTCTATAGTGCCACCTATTGGAAGTAGCGATCCTACAAGTCACAATCAACCCTTTAATGAGTCTTGTCAGGGTGGATTTGATTTAAATCAAACTGATTTAAATCACGATTTAAATCACGATTTAAATCACTAGTCAGTAAGGCTTGATTTAAATCAGTGATTTAAATCAAAGTTTCTACCTAAACTAGTTCTTGCTACTTTAACATGCAAGTAGATGAAGATTTTTAGAATCACTTTTTACATTACTTTTTTCTCCCCAGTTTAATGGGTTAATCATTCATATTTGGACACCACTGTTCTGTTGTACTTAGGAAGGAGAAAAATAATCCTGACCTGACTTGTCTGTCTGTGGCTATGCTGCAGTATTGTGCTCAAAGTTTCACTTTCATTTTCTTGTCTGCTTGCCCTTCCTCCTCCTCACACTTAGATTCACATTCTTCTTGTGTTGTGCAGATCTATTCCACTCCAAACAATCAGAAACATATTGTCTAACTTCTTGGACTTGGCACTGAAGGGGTTGATTCTGTATTCATATAGGTTTGTAGAACAATAGGATTAAGGTCTTTTTCTCAACTCTGTCATGTTGTAACATTTTTGCCGTGAAGAAGAGGCTGGGACCTCTGCGGAGTCAAATTCAGTTTTGAGAACTGCGTAAGTAAAGCGAGCGTCTGTGATAATATAGGAGAGAAACTGCCCACTGGCACTAATCCTACAGAAACCTCTGGAAGAGCATGGCATTGTGAATGTTACACATATACAGCCTTTATTCTACTGAGTTAAACAACTCAGCTTTATCTCATGATGGAAGAACCTTTGGATGGTAAAATATTTTCCTCAAAAAGTAGTTTATTGAAAAAAATCTGATTTAAAAAAAAAATCCGATTTAAATCAAAAAAATCCGATTTAAATCAAAAAAATCCGATTTTTTTGATTTTTTTAAAAAAATCATTGATTTTTATCCACCCTGCTTGTAATATGACTTAGGATAAAAGCCAAATCAGTATCTCCATTTGCAGACACGGTGTTTCGGACTATTGGTCCTCGTCAGTGCAAAGTAGGAGAGATCTGATTTGGCTGGATGAGAGGCTCTGAACTGAGGTCTAAGGGGTAAGGTCTCTCCTTGTGGAGAGTGACATACCAGCTCTGGCGTGTCGAGGTAAGGAGGCTTATTCGCCGTGCAATGCTCCAGAGCTGGTATGTCACTCTCCACAAGGAGAGACCTTACCCCTTAGACCTCTGTCCAGAGCCTCTCATCTAGCCAAATCAGATCTCTCCTACTTTGCACTGACGAGGACCAATAGTCCGAAACACCGTGTCTGCAAATGGAGATACTGATTTGGCTTTTATCCTAAGTCATATTACAAGACTCGTTAAAGGGTTGATTGTGACTTGTAGGATCGCTACTTCCAATAGGTGGCGCTATAGAGTACAAGTCCTCTTTTTTTGAAGAGGCAATTTGCATATTAAATTTCCCAGAGGAGCATTGCACGGCGAATAAGCCTCCTTACCTCGACACGCCAGAGCTGGTATGTCACTCTCCACAAGGAGAGACTTTACCCTTAGACCTCAGTCCAGAGCCTCTCATCTAGCCAAATCAGATCTCTCCTACTTTGCACTGACGAGGACCAATAGTCTGAAACACTGTGTCTGCAAATGGAGATACTGATTTGGCTTTTATCCTAAGTCACATTACAAGACTCGTTAAAGGGTTGATTGTGACTTGTAGGATCGCTACTTCCAATAGGTGGCGCTATAGAGTACAAGTCCTCTTTTTTGAAGAGGCAATTTGCATACTTCTTTTCATAGTCAATCGGCTGTACACATGTCCATGAATTTTTGCACATCAAGTTGTCTGCACAAAATCGCAGAAACATGTCTGATTTTGGATCCAACTCACCAATTTAAGTCTACGGGTCAGTGAAAAACACTGGACAGCACTCAGATTTTCATAAACTGTTTGACAGAAGGTAGAAAACCTCCATCAGTTTTATTTTCAGACACGGAAAACATATGAAACTGATGGTAACAACTGACAAATGCTTATAAAACTTGGAACAGTTTTGCATATGAGAAAAAAAATGAGGCCATTGTTTATTTATAGCTCCGAGCCCCCGAAGGACACTTTTTTTTGCCCAGTTAAATGCATCTATTAAATGTGTCCTAAGAAATAATTCTGTAATTATAACAATTATAAAATCTGTAGGAAGGGGTAAAATACCCATAATGCAAAAAAAAAAAAATTACATCTTTACATCAGCACATCACCTGTCGCAGACCACAAAGCACTGTAGAAGACAGAATGCCATCTTTCCAGATGACAAAGCATGACAATATTCCCACCAAAAGCTAGATCCAACTCAGAACAAGCTAGTAAAATGAAATTCATGTGCGACCGTGCTGGAAATAGAGCTAATAAAAAAGCCCCAACAAACCGGGGATGTTGGGGTATGCAATGGATTTTTTGTTGTGGAATTTGATCCAAAAATCTGGAACTCAGATTTCCCAAAATGTCAGGCACATGCTGCAGAGATATTCTGTGTGAATAAGGTCCTGGGAAAGAGAGGAAGAGGGGGGAAAAAAAAGAGGGAGAGCGCTATCTAAGGCTGGTTTCACACATCCGGCGGGCGCCTTGCGGCGCCCCGGAATTTTCCCGCAGCGCCGCATCTGAAAATCTGATGCGCCGCATGCGGCTTTTTTCGCATTGACATGCATTAGCGCCGCATGGCGCCGCATGTCAATGCGTTGCATGCGGTTTTGTCCGGATGCGGCGCAAATGTACATTGCGGCGTCCGGAAAAAACGCTGCATGTAACGTTTTTTTTTTTGCCGGGTGGTTTCTTATCTCTCCAAGCATCAGAAACCATCCGGCAAAAAACCGCATTTTGGCCGCCGGATGTGTGAAAGCTTTTCACATGCGGCGCTGCGGCTAAATGCCGGGGGCGCCGTTTAGGCGCCCGCCGGATGTGTGAAACCAGCCTAAGCGTAGTAGATGAGTAAATTCAGCTTGGTGAGAAAAGTACAACTTCAAACTTGCTCACCTGGTGCGGTTGTGCAAGGAGGCACAACACTGGGAAAAGTTTGCAAACAAGGGTGATCCTTCCACCGGTATGCTGGCCGTCTGTAATAGCATGGAGATAATTTCTCAATCGCTTCATTGGGGACACAGGAACCATGGGTGTATGCTGCTACCACTAGGAGGCTGACACTATGCATATTAAAAAATGGTTGGCTCCTCCTCTGCAGTATACACCCCACCTACTGCATCAGCTAATCAGTTTTAGCTTAGTGTCAGTAGGAGGTGGACACGGGTCTCTATTGAGACCCATATCTACCTAATGTGCGTCGCTCCTTTTCAGGTCCTTTTTTCCAGAGGGTTACAGTGTGAACAGTCACTACTGTAGTCCCACACAGAGACTGAGTACGGCGTGTACTGCCACCCCGTATCCTCATAAGTCTGCTCTCTCGGCAGGGCCCTAAAGGAGATCCCTAACACGGACGGGTGTTTAGGTGATCTCGAAAAGGAAGGATGACCCGGGCCTGCCTCAGTCTCCCACTTACTCGCCCACCAGAGCCTGTCGGTGGAGGA
>JARQOD010000001.1:157274534-157396087 GCA_033576555.1 Oophaga sylvatica
GGCCCAGACAGGGCACACAGGGGCTGAACTGCAGGACCAGACAGGGCACAAGGGGCTGAACTGCAGGACCAGACAGGGCACAAGGGGCTGAACTGCAGGACCAGACAGGGCACACAGAGGCTGAACTGCAGGACCAGACAGGGCACACAGGGGCTGAACTGCAGGACCAGACAAGGCACAAGGGGCTGAACTGCAGGCCCACACAGGGCACACAGGGGCTGAACTGCAGGCCCAGACAGGGCACCCAAGGGCTGAACTGCAGGCCCAGACAAGGCACACAGGGGCTGAACTGTAGGGCCCAGACAGGGCACACAGGGGCTGAACTGCAGGACCAGACAAGGCACACGGAGCAGAATGGGGCTAAACTGCGGGCCCAGACAGCCACATGTGAGGCTGGAGACAAGTGGGTTAAAATGATCAAAGTGGTTTGTCCTCATGAAGAGGTGTGTCACTTCGAAATGAGTAGACCAATAAACCGAATTTTTACAGTTCTTTTCTCCTGCTCATCACTGGACTACTGGCAGCTCAGATTTTAACCCACTTGTCTCCAGTCTCACGAGTTTCTCCACATAGTGGATTTGCAGCAGCCTTCTTCTACTCTTGTAGAAGGTGATCAAAACTGCCTTTTTGTCTCCCTGTTCTTACTTCGGTAAGACCCTATTGTTTTTATTGCCTTTACAGTTTCTCTTACTCAAAAAAATAAACTAAGTGATACTCACTTAAAGCCCTCCATCTAGATCCAGTACAGGCCGCTATGTGGTCTGCATTGACATAGGAAGAGACGTCACTGTTCAAGCATCAGCAGCACCACTGGGTTGGTGATTGGCTGCAGCGGTCAGGTGATGAGCAGTGCTTCATCAAATGTTTTTCTACAGATGCACTGCTAAAGCCACCTAACCACTGCTGTCCTGCCAATGGTGGATCAGTGACTTATCACTTAATGCTCTGTCAGATGTCAGTTTTTCACATACAAGTGAAAAACATGGAGAGATCTCATACCTTTAATCAGCGGTGGACAGACAAAAAAGGGCCCCTGTACAAGAACAATATTTGGGCCCTTTGTTTCTGTGAGAGGAACCGCTTGCTGCCTTGGTGATGGATGTGGGCCCCCTTACTTCTTGGGCCCCTGTGAGGCTGCATACGTTGCACCAGTGTATGTCTGCCCTTCTTTTCATAGGGGTAAGGTCTCTCCTTGTGGAGAGTGACATACCAGCTCTGGCGTGTCGAGGTAAGGAGGCTTATTCGCCGTGCAATGCTCCTCTGGGAAATTTAATATGCAAATTGCCTCTTCAAAAAAGAGGACTTGTACTCTATAGCGCCACCTATTGGAAGTAGCGATCCTACAAGTCACAATCAACCCTTTAATGAGTCTTGTAATGTGACTTAGGATAAAAGCCAAATCAGTATCTCCATTTGCAGACACGGTGTTTCGGACTATTGGTCCTCGTCAGTGCAAAGTAGGAGAGATCTGATTTGGCTGGATGAGAGGCTCTGAACTGAGGTCTAAGGGGTAAGGTCTCTCCTTGTGAAGAGTGACATACCAGCTCTGGCGTGTCGAGGTAAGGAGGCTTATTCGCCGTGCAATGCTCCAGAGCTGGTATGTCACTCTCCACAAGGAGAGACCTTACCCCTTAGACCTCTGTCCAGAGCCTCTCATCTAGCCAAATCAGATCTCTCCTACTTTGCACTGACGAGGACCAATAGTCCGAAACACCGTGTCTGCAAATGGAGATACTGATTTGGCTTTTATCCTAAGTCATATTACAAGACTCGTTAAAGGGTTGATTGTGACTTGTAGGATCGCTACTTCCAATAGGTGGCGCTATAGAGTACAAGTCCTCTTTTTTTGAAGAGGCAATTTGCATATTAAATTTCCCAGAGGAGCATTGCACGGCAAATAAGCCTCCTTACCTCGACACGCCAGAGCTGGTATGTCACTCTCCACAAGGAGTAACCTTACCCCCAGACCCCAATCCAGAGCCTCTCATCTAGCCAAATCAGATCTCTCCTACTTTGCACTGACGAGGACCAATAGTCCGAAACACCGTGTCTGCAAATGGAGATACTGATTTGGCTTTTATCCTAAGTCATATTACAAGACTCGTTAAAGGGTTGATTGTGACTTGTAGGATCGCTACTTCCAATAGGTGGCGCTATAGAGTACAAGTCCTCTTTTTTTGAAGAGGCAATTTGCATATTAAATTTCCCAGAGGAGCATTGCACGGCGAATAAGCCTCCTTACCTCGACACGCCAGAGCTGGTATGTCACTCTCCACAAGGAGAAACCTTACCCCCTAGACCTTAGTCCAGAGCCTCTCATCTAGCCAAATCAGATCTCTCCTACTTTGCACTGACGAGGACCAATAGTCCGAAACACTGTGTCTGCAAATGGAGATACTGATTTGGCTTTTATCCTAAGTCACATTACAAGACTCGTTAAAGGGTTGATTGTGACTTGTAGGATCGCTACTTCCAATAGGTGGCGCTATAGAGTACAAGTCCTCTTTTTTTGAAGAGGCAATTTGCATATTAAATTTCCCAGAGGAGCATTGCACGGCGAATAAGCCTCCTTACCTCGACACGCCAGAGCTGGTATGTCACTCTCCACAAGGAGAGACTTTACCCCTTAGACCTCAGTCCAGAGCCTCTCATCTAGCCAAATCAGATCTCTCCTACTTTGCACTGACGAGGACCAATAGTCTGAAACACTGTGTCTGCAAATGGAGATACTGATTTGGCTTTTATCCTAAGTCACATTACAAGACTCGTTAAAGGGTTGATTGTGACTTGTAGGATCGCTACTTCCAATAGGTGGCGCTATAGAGTACAAGTCCTCTTTTTTTGAAGAGGCAATTTGCATACTTCTTTTCATAGTCAATCGGCTGTACACATGTCCATGAATTTTTGCACATCAAGTTGTCTGCACAAAATCGCAGAAACATGTCTGATTTTGGATCCAACTCACCAATTTAAGTCTACGGGTCAGTGAAAAACACTGGACAGCACTCAGATTTTCATAAACTGTTTGACAGAAGGTAGAAAACCTCCATCAGTTTTATTTCAGACACGGAAAACATATGAAACTGATGGTAACAACTGACAAATGCTTATAAAACTTGGAACAGTTTTGCATATGAGAAAAAAAAATGAGGCCATTGTTTATTTATAGCTCCGAGCCCCGAAGGACACTTTTTTTTGCCCAGTTAAATGCATCTATTAAATGTGTCCTAAGAAATAATTCTGTAATTATAACAATTATAAAATCTGTAGGAAGGGGTAAAATACCCATAATGCAAAAAAAAAAAAATTACATCTTTACATCAGCACATCACCTGTCGCAGACCACAAAGCACTGTAGAAGACAGAATGCCATCTTTCCAGATGACAAAGCATGACAATATTCCCACCAAAAGCTAGATCCAACTCAGAACAAGCTAGTAAAATGAAATTCATGTGCGACCGTGCTGGAAATAGAGCTAATAAAAAAGCCCAACAAACTGGGATGTTGGGGTATGCAATGGATTTTTTGTTGTGGAATTTGATCCAAAAAATCTGGAACTCAGATTTCCCAAAATGTCAGGCACATGCTGCAGAGATATTCTGTGTGAATAAGGTCCTGGGAAAGAGAGGAAGAGGGGGGAAAAAAAAGAGGGAGAGCGCTATCTAAGCGTAGTAGATGAGTAAATTCAGCTTGGTGAGAAAAGTACAACTTCAAACTTGCTCACCTGGTGCGGTTGTGCAAGGAGGCACAACACTGGGAAAAGTTTGCAAACAAGGGTGATCCTTCCACCGGTATGCTGGCCGTCTGTAATAGCATGGAGATAATTTCTCAATCGCTTCATTGGGGGACACAGGAACCATGGGTGTATGCTGCTACCACTAGGAGGCTGACACTATGCATATTAAAAAATGGTTGGCTCCTCCTCTGCAGTATACACCCCACCTACTGGCATCAGCTAATCAGTTTTAGCTTAGTGTCAGTAGGAGGTGGACACGGGTCTCTATTGAGACCCATATCTACCTAATGTGCGTCGCTCCTTTTCAGGTCCTTTTTTCCAGAGGGTTACAGTGTGAACAGTCACTACTGTAGTCCCACACAGAGACTGAGTACGGCGTGTACTGCCACCCCGTATCCTCATAAGTCTGCTCTCTCGGCAGGGCCCTAAAGGAGATCCCTAACACGGACGGGTGTTTAGGTGATCTTGAAAAGGAAGGATGACCCGGGCCTGCCTCAGTCTCCCACTTACTCGCCCACCAGAGCCTGTCGGTGGAGGAGACTTGAACGTCCTACTACGGATGCCGGACGTCCAACTCGCCTTAGAGGTACTGTCTCGTTTTTTTCCACATAGGAAAGAAGACAGAAGATAAGAAGAAAAGAAGACTTTAAAAAGGAAAATCTCCTTTTGTTCTATTTTTTTTTTATGTAGAGAGTAAAGGGGGAAGTAAGCGGTCAGGGGCTCCTTCTCCGCATCCTTTCAGCTCACCCAGGGCATTACTGACAGCCCTTATAGGCCCCGAGCTTCTCCTTCTTGGGGCCAACTTGTAGCCCCAGGCTCCTAGTCGCGCCGCTGCGAGTCCATAGGGGGCATCTAGGTGGTTTTTCCTGTGGGGGTCCTTGGCAATGGATCGGGTGACCTCCATCGGCGGCCGCGATACCTAATTGAGTCCCCGGCTTCAGTTTGGGCCTACTTTTCGGCCGGCTCCGCCCCTTCCCTACTAGTTTCCGGGCGGGCTTTTCTCCCGCCCGTCTTTCTTCCGCAGTGCTGCCTAGGCTCCGCCCACCCCTCCAGCGTTACTGGGCTGGAGCCCCAGCCATATTGCCCAAAACGACGGACCTTGCTCCGCCCCCCCTCTTCATCCACTGAGAGCGCGTTTCTCAGCAGCGTGCGCTTTCTGCCACTGCCGGGTCTCCTGCTGGACGCCATCTCCGGCTGGGGCACAAGTCGTCTCACAGCCTCTGCCTTCCGCTTCGTCGCGCCTGTGGAGCAGCAAATAAGATAACCGTGAGTGGCTCTGCCCTGCAGAGCTGACACTCCTCTCCTCTCCACTCTCCTCTCTCTCCCTTCAATCCCCCAACCCTCTGGCATCAGTTAGTGGGATTGTTCACCATGCCTAAGCACAAGGGAGAGCCTGCTCGCCCTCCACCTTCCTCTTCCTCCACCGCTCTGGTCAGGCACTTTGTTTGCTCTTCTTGTAATGGCAGACTCCCTTCAGGTCAGTCATCTCCCCTCTGCCAGGCCTGCAGCGACCCCACGGTACCCGCCCAGGAATACCCCTCCTGCCCCTGGCGGATCTGACCCTCCGGCCCCGGAGTGGGCTGCTTCTCTGTCACAATCTGTGGCGGACCTCACCAAGGTCTCACAGACCCTAGTGTCCGTTTTGGACAGATTGCCCCTTTCTGCACCCGCGGTTGCCAGCGGGTCACAAGACTCACAGCCCGGTCCTTCCAACTTCCAAAACCAGGGGAGGAGTCCCGAGGAGATAATTTGCATATTCCCAGTGCCTTCTGGGATAAGTGAAGAGTCTCAGCGAGCTCAAGGAACACTGGATTTTGGCTGTTGCAGCTGAAAGGAGGACATCAGTAAACCAGGGGAGGAGTCCCGAGGTGATAATTTGCATATTCCCAGTGCCTTCTGGGATAAGTGAAGAGTCTCCGCGAGCTCAAGGAACACTGGATTTTGGCTGTTGCAGCTGAAAGGAGGACATCAGTAAACCAGGGGAGGAGTCCCGAGGAGATAATTTGCATATTCCCAGTGCCTTCTGGGATAAGTGAAGAGTCTCCGCGAGCTCAAGGAACACTGGATTTTGGCTGTTGCAGCTGAAAGGAGGACATCAGTAAACCAGGGGAGGAGTCCCGAGGAGATAATTTGCATATTCCCAGTGCCTTCTGGGATAAGTGAAGAGTCTCCGCGAGCTCAAGGAACACTGGATTTTGGCTGTTGCAGCTGAAAGGAGGACATCAGTAAACCAGGGGAGGAGTCCCGAGGAGATAATTTGCATATTCCCAGTGCCTTCTGGGATAAGTGAAGAGTCTCCGCGAGCTCAAGGAACACTGGATTTTGGCTGTTGCAGCTGAAAGGAGGACATCAGTAAACCGTGCGCCGCTAGGCGCGCGAGTTTTGGCTTATATTTCACCGCTTGATTATCTCTTGAACAATAAGAACATGGAAGAGGCTAGGAGCCATGTGGTGAGCTGCATTTCTTGCTACATGTTCATAGACTTACCAGTGGAAAAGCCAAACTTCACATGCCAGAAATGCAAGCTTGTGTCCCTGTTGGAGGAAAAGTTGCAAAATCTGGAAGAGAGGTTATCTACATTGAAGACCATTAAGGAAGGTGAAGAGTTCTTAGACAGAGCAGAATTATCTCTTCATGGTACAGAAAGAGAAGAAATTCGAAGTGCAACTGAAGAAACAGAGGAATGGAAGCATGTGACCCAGAGAAGCAGGAGGATCAGGAGGCAGTCAGCACCAATTCTGCTCAGGAACCAATACCAGGCTCTTACACAGGAGAACGATGAAGAAATACATCAGGATAAGACTTTGCCCACAAACAACCTTGTACGCCCTCAGAGTCCTCCTGAATGGAGAAAGAAAACTGTTGTGAAGAAGAAACGGAGAGTTGTTGTCATGGGCGATTCCCTGTTGAGAGGAACAGAGGCCGCTATCTGCAGACCGGATATAACCTCAAGAGAAATGTGCTGTCTTCCAGGTGCAAAAATTAAAGATGTGTCTGACAGGATATCAGGACTCTTCAGACCTAAAGATGACTACCCATTCCTGCTAATACATGTGGGGACAAATGACACCGCTAGAAACGACCTGGAAACCATCTGCAGTGACTTTGAAAACTTAGGTAAGAAAGTGAAAGAACTGGGAGCGCAGGTGGTCTTCTCTTCCATCCTCCCAGTGGATGGCCATGGAACAAGGAGGTGGAATAAGATTCTGCAGGTGAACAACTGGCTACGTCGATGGTGCCGTCAGCAAGGATTTGGATTTCTGGATCACGGAGTGAATTACCTATACGATGGACTACTTGCTAGAGATGGGGTGCACCTTACGAAGACTGGAAAACATGTATTTGGAAGTCGCCTTGCTACACTCATCAGGAGAGCTTTAAACTAGAACAATGTGGGAAGGGAAGCAAAACGCCAGCAAAAGCCATACACTTGACAAATACTATTGAGATTTCTGCTATTAGAAGTGAAGGGGAAGAACAAAGACAAAAAAATTTACATAATAAAAATATTGAAGGAAGAGAAACCAATCACAAACTAAAGTGTTTCTATACGAATGCACAAAGCATGGGCAACAAACAAGGAGAACTGGAGCTACTAACGCAGGAGAAGAAATATGATGTCATTGGAATCACTGAGACTTGGTGGGACGATACACATGATTGGAATACAAGGCTAGAAGGATACAACTTATTTGCAAGAAACAGACTTGATAAACGAGGAGGAGGTGTTGCATTGTATGTTAGAAAAGCGTATATCTGCACAGAGATTGACGTTTCAGAGACTGGGAGTTCTGTGGAAACTGTTTGGGTAAGAATACAAGGACAGAACAATGGAAAGGACACCATTGTAGGCATTTACTACAGGCCGCCTGTGCAAGCTGAAGATATGGATGAACTCTTTATGCATCAAATGGCCAAGTTCTCCAAAAAATATGACATAGTGGTCATGGGAGATTTCAACTATCCAGACATTTGTTGGGAATCTCTCTCAGGCAAAACTAACAGGTCCAGGAAATTCTTATCCTCTCTTGCTGACAACTTTATCTTCCAAAAGGTAATGGAGAAAACAAGGGGATCTGCTACCTTGGATCTAATCCTCATAAACAGGGAGGAAATGGTGGAGGAGGTAAGAGTGGCTGGGACTCTAGGAGGTAGTGACCATGCTATTTAGAATTTTGGATAACAAGAGGAGGAAGACCTGTGAAGACTCAGACGTCAAGGTTAGATTTCAGAAAGGCAGTTTTAAGGAACTCAGAAAGAGAATTGGAGGGATCCAATGGCTGGATATCCTTAAGGACAAAAATGTCCAGGAAGGATGGAAAATCTTGAAAAATGAGATTCTCAAAGCACAATCGTTAACAATTCCGAAAAGAGGGAAGAATGGGAAGCATTTAAGGAAACCAGGATGGATGAACATAGAACTTAAACACATGCTAAAAAGGAAGAAAGAAATGTTTATCAAATGGAGAGAGGGAGGCATATCTAAAGAAGAATATAATGCCGTCTGCAGAACCTGCAGGGCACAAATCAGATTATCTAAAGCTGACAATGAATTAAGGCTTGCAAGTGACGTCAAAAGCAACAAAAAGGATTTTGGGGATACGTCAAAAGTAAAAGAAAAGTCAAAGATGCTATAGGATTTTTACAGGATGAAAATGATGAAATGGTAAGTCAGGATGTTGAGAAGGCTGAACTTTTAAATTCCTATTTTGCATCTGTTTTCTCTCAGAAAGGAAAAGTAACATCAACTGATCTTCACTGTCCTATTAAAGGAATAGAAGAATCCAGGATATCTATAAACAGAAGACAGTGAGGAAACACTTAGCTAACATAAATGAATTCAAGTCTCCAGGTCCAGATGAATTACACCCCAGGGTACTGAAGGAGATAGCAGAAGAAATTCTTGAACCACTGTCCATAATCTTTGAAAATTCTTGGAGAACAGGAGAAGTCCCAGAAGACTGGAGAAGAGCAAATGTTGTTCCTATCTTCAAAAAGGGGAAGAAGGTGGACCCAGGGAACTACAGGCCGGTGAGTCTGACTTCTATACCAGGAAAGATCTTTGAACAAATTATTAAAGAACATGTATGCAAGTACCTGGATAAGAATGAAGTGATTAAACAGAGTCAGCATGGGTTTGTAACTAATAAGTCATGTCAGACTAACTTAATTTCCTTCTATGACAGAATCACTGACTGGGTGGATCAGGGAAATGCTGTAGATATAGTATATCTTGACTTCAGCAAAGCATTTGACAAAGTATCTCACACAATCCTTATTGAAAAAATGACTAAGTATGGAATGGACAAGGCAACTGTTAGGTGGATTCATAACTGGCTTAGTGATCGGACCCAAAGAGTGGTTGTAAATGGCTGCACATCCAGTTGGAAGAATGTCTCAAGTGGGGTACCACAAGGCTCTGTTTTGGGCCCTGTATTGTTCAACATCTTTATCAATGATTTAGATGAAGGAATTGAGGGTAAACTGATCAAATTTGCTGATGACACAAAGCTAGGAGGGGTAGCTAATACTAGAGAAGAGAGAGAGAGGATTCAAAAAGATATACATAAACTGGAGCAGTGGGCAGCAACTAACAGAATGGATTTTAACAGGGAAAAATGCAAAGTACTACATCTGGGCAATAAAAATGAAAAAAGCATATACAAAATGGGAGGAATAGGGCTAAGTAACAGCACATGTGAAAAAGACTTGGGTTATACTAATTGATCACAGACTTAACATGAGTCAACAGTGTGATGCAGCAGCAAAAAAGGCAAATGCAATTCTAGGATGTATCAACAGAAGCATACAGTCTAGATCACATGAGGTCATTATTGCCCTCTACTCCTCTTTGGTCAGACCTCATCTGGAATACTGTGTCCAGTTTTGGGCACCACATTTTAAAAAAGACATCAACAAACTGGAGCAAGTTCAGAGAAGAGCCACCAGAATGGTGACCGGTCTGCAAACCATGTCCTATGAGGAACGGTTGCAGGATTTGGGAATGTTTAGCTTGCAAAAAAGAAGACTGAGAGGAGACTTAATAGCTGTCTACAAATATCTCAAGGGCTGTCACATTGTAGAAGGATCATCTTTATTCTCATTTGCACAAGGAAAGACTAGAAGCAATGGGATGAAACTGAATGGGAGGAGACACAGATTAGATATTAGAAAAAACTTTTTGACAGTTAGGGTGATCAATGAGTGGAACAGGCTGCCACAAGAGGTGGTGAGTTCTCCTTCAATGGAAGTCTTCAAACAGAGGCTGGATAGACATCTGTCTGGGATGATTTAGAGAATCCTGCTTTGAGCAGGGGGTTGGACCAGAAGGCCCAGGAGGTCCCTTCCAACTCTACCATTCTATGATTCTATGATTCTATGAACTCAGGACGTAAGAGACCTAGATTGGGGCACCGTTCTAGGTCCTCTTCAGTCTCCGCCTCACCAGACGACCTCTCAAGGTGTGATCCCCCTCTAGCGCCCTCCTCTCCGGAGTCAGGCGAAGCGTCTTCGGACACGCTTTCGGAAAATGAGTCGGACCTAGATTCAGAACAGGCCTCCACCATGACGAATACGGTGCAGAGCCTGATCGTGGCAGTCAACCAGACCTTAGGCATCAAAGATACCGCTACGGAATCCGCAGATCAGGCGGTTTCGTTCAGACGGTCCAAGCCACCTACCAAGGTCTTTGCCTCGCATACCGAGTTCATGGAGATACTCAAGAGGGAGAGGGAAGATCCAACCAGGCGCTTTCAAAGAGGGAAGCACCTCGGCATCCTATATCCCTTCCCTCCGGATCTTACCACTAACTGGACGATTTCTCCTACGGTGGACCCTCCGGTCTCCAGACTCTCCACCAATACGGTCCTTCCATTCTCTAATGCAGCTTCCCTCAAGGATGCCGATAGAATTTTAGAATCGCTGGCAAAATCAGCCTTTGAAGCGGCCGCTTCTGCTTTATGCCTGGCCTTTGCCTCAACTTGGGTATCAAAGGCCATAGCCCGATAGGCTAAAAAGCTCCGCAAGGGCATCATGGCTGGAGCCCCTCCTAAGGAGCTGGCGGAGCTTGCAGAGCAGATTTCCCATGCTGGGCAATATTTGGTGTCGGCCTCCCTGGACGCCGCGTATTGCGCTGCTCAGGCATCCAGCAATTCTGTAGCCATCCGGAGGAATATCTGGCTCAAAGCATGGCAAGCTGATCCTTCTTCAAAGAAGTCGCTCACAGGCCTCCCCTTCCAGGGAAATCCTCTGCTCGGCTCTAGGTTGGATCAGATCATTAAGGAGGCAACGGGAGGCACGAGTTCTCTCCTCCCTCAGTCCATGCCTCGCAGTCCCGTTCAAAGGCGGCAGTTCCGCTCCTTTCAGCCTTTTCGCACTTCCCCGGCGTCGGACGATTCTTCAGGTCAGCACAGGCCGCAGAATCGCCAGACCAAGAAGAAGGCTTCCTTCAGGCCTACTCCTTCCTGGCGTTCCCATAACTCCCAGGGTAGATCTTCCAGGTGAAGACCTGGCAGATCCTCCTCGGCTTGACTCGGATCCAGAGTCCAGCGTTTCTCCCAGGTCGGGTGGTCGTCTCCTGCTGTTCAGAGGCGTTTGGCTCGTCCTGGTGGAAGACGCGTGGGACAGGGAGGTTGTATCCTCTGGAAACAAAATAGAGTTCGCTTGCAGCCCCCGAGTTCGGGTCTTCGTTTTCCGCCCCCCAAGGGACCCTTCCTTGGGCCCGAGTTCTCGGTTGCTCTATTTGACGACGCGGCTGTTGAGACCGCGGTATTGAGAGCATCCGGGTTCTCCGATCGGGTGATTCGCACCACGATCCAGGCCGGAAGACCGTCGTCCTCTAGATTCTACTACCGAATCTGGAAGGCCTATTTTCGCTGGTGGGAGTCTAACGTCACCCGCCAATGAGGTTGTCGCTCCCAGCTATCTGGGTTTTTTCTCCAAGCGGTACTGGATTCTGGCCTCTCGTTCTCTCTCTCGCCACTCTAAAGGGGCAGGTGCCAATTTCTTCTATCCTCTGTCAGAAATCCTTGGCACTACTGTTGTGAATGGGTTTGAGATGAGTTCTGAGCAGAGGCTTCCTCTGGTGGTTACAAGCGGTGCTGGTCTGTCCAGTGAAGATTGTGAGGACTGGGAATCAGGTGTTACTGACTGGTCTTATATAAGGGAGTCACCTTCCCATCAGGGTTGCCGGTGATCAATTGTTCTGGTCTGAATCCTTCATTCCTGTTTCCCTTGTAGCCTGCTGTGTCGTGTCTGCATCTCCTGCTAACAGATAAGACATTTACTTCTTTTTGTTTTTGTGCTATATTTTTGCATTTTGTCCTGCACTTCTGTGGGGGCCTTCAGGGTCCCCTCCGGGGGCTTTTGCCCTCTCAGTTTAGTTCAGCCACTGATGTTTGTACTTTTGCTTTTTCCAGTTTTTTCAGTGGCTGCTGTTTTGATTTTGTTACACCAGAGAACTAATTTAGGTGGAAGAGGTCGTGTGATCTCAGGTGTTTTTGAAATTAGTAGAGTTGGTGCTTTTCAGGGTTTTCTGGGATTGCAGTAAGTACCCTTCCTATCCTTTTCTATTTAGTTAGTTTGGGCCCCAGCGTTTGCTCATACTATTTTCTTTCTGTGTCAGTATTTCATCTTGTCTAACAGCCATTACATGTTTGGGGGCTTTCTATGTTCTTTGGGGTTCTGCTCCGGGGCAGATAGCTTTCCTATTTCTATCTTTAGGTGTAGTTAGTTTCTCAGGCTGTGACGAGGCGTCTAGGACCAACGTAGGTACGCTCCACGGCTGCCTCTAGTTGTGGTGGTTAGTCAGGGTACTGCAATCTCATAGATTACCAACTGCTCTGGTGTATTGCCTTTTTTACCTGCACTCCTCAGCTACCGAAACATAACAGTATCACCGGCCTAAAAATTGAAAATTGTATGGTACTCACAAAGGAAAAAAATATTGTGAAAGAAAAAAGGTTGTCAGAGTTGTCAGAGATATTTTTCTGTTTGTTGCATTTTTTTCCCTCTGTATCTCTGGGTGCTGGGGAGGATCTTTTCTCTCAATGGAGTTTGCACAGTTGTCTGGCCGTGTGGATCAGCTTGCCACTGAGGTTCAGAGTATTGCTGCATATCTTGCTAGGTTGCCTGTTGTGGAACCTAGGATTCCCATGCCAGATTTGTTTTTAGGGGATCGAGCTAAGTTTCAGAATTTCAAAAATAATTGTAAATTGTTTTTTGCCTTAAAATCTAAGTCCTCAGGGAACGCAGCGCAGCAGGTTCAAATTATCATCTCTCTCCTGCGCGGCGATCCTCAGGATTGGGCTTTTTCCCTGACACCTGGGGATCCTGTTTTGAGTGATGTTGATGCATTTTTTCAGGCTTTGGGGTTATTGTACGATGAGCCTAATGTCACTGATCAAGCTGAAAAAGCCTTGTTGGCATTAAATCAGGGGCCTTATGACGCTGAGTTATACTGTCAGAGATTCCGTAGGTGGGCAGTCCTGACCAAATGGAATGACGACGCTTTGGCAGCCCTTTTCCGGGAGGGTCTGTCAGATAATGTAAAGGATGTTATGGTGGGATTCCCTGTCCCCTCTGTCTCAATGATTCTATGTCATTAGCGATTCAAATTGACAGACGTTTGCGTGAGCGGAGAAGTATGCGTGGAATGGTGTTGCCTTGTGAACCAGCTTCTGAACCCATGCAGTGTCATAGAGTGGTGTCTGGGGCACAGCGTCATGAGTTTCAAAGCGCAATGGGTTATGTTTCTACTGTGGTGATGCCTCTCATGCTATTTCAGTCTGCCCTAAGCGGGGAAGACGTTTTGCACGCTCAGTTGTCTTGGGTAGTGTTCAGACTAAGTTTTTATTAACTGTCACTCTGATATGCTCTCTGTCCTCATTTTCTGCTCAGGCTTTCGTTGATTCTGGAGCAGCTATTAACCTGATGGATTATGATTTTGCCAAACGTTGTGGGTTTCCCTTGATACCCCTACAGAAGTCTATTCCCCTACTGGGGATCGATTCTACCCCTTTGGCTGAGAATAAACCCCAGTTTTCTACTCAGGTGATAATGAGGGTTGAACCTGATCACCAGGAGTGCTGCAAATTTTTGGTTCTGTATAATCTGCATGACATTATCGTGCTGGGTTTCCCTTGGTTACAGTCTCATAATCCTGTTTTGGATTGGAAATCTGTGTCTGTAACCAGTTGGGGCTGCCAATGTGTTAATGCCAACACTCCTGTTTTTTCTGCCTCCCCCCAGGCTCAGGATGTTCCTGACTTTTTGATTGATTTTTCTGATGTGTTTGGCGAAAGTAAATCTGCATCCTTGCCTCCCCATAGGAGCTATGACTGCGCTATTGAATTAGTGCCGGGTAGTAAATTCCCTAAGGTCGCCTTTTTAACTTGTCTGTACCTGAACATGACGCTATGCGGTCTTATATCAAGGAATCATTGGAGAAGGGTCATATCAGACCATCCTCTTCACCCTTAGGTGCCGGTTTTTTCTTTGTGGCCAAAAAAGATGGTTCATTAAGGCCGTGTATTGATTATCGTCTCTTGAACAATATTACTGTGAAATATCAATACCCGTTACCCTTGATTTTGATTCTGACCTGTTTTCCAGGGTGAAAAACGCTACTTGGTTTACCAAGCTTGACCTCAGGGGAGCATATAACCTTATTCGCATTAAGCACTGGGATGAATGGAAGACGGCATTCAATACCCCGGAGGGGCATTTTGAGTACCTTGTGATGCCCTTTGGGCTCACTAATGCTCCTTCCGTCTTCCAGTCCTTCATGAATGACATTTTCAGGGATTTTGTGGACAAATTTCTGATTGTTTATTTGGATGATATCTTGATTTTTTCTAATGACTGGGACTCTCATGTGAAACATGTTCGAACTGTATTCCAGATTTTGAGAGAGAATGCTCTGTATGTGAAGGGATCAAAGTGTCTTTTTGGCGTACAGAGGATCTCATTTCTGGGATTCATTTTGTCCCCATCTGTTATTGAAATGGACCCGGTCAAGGTTCAGGCCATCTGTGATTGGGTCCAACCTACTTCATTAAAGGCTCTTCAGAGATTTTTGGGTTTTGCCAATTTTTATCGTAAATTTATTGGTAATTTCTCGGTTATTGTTAAACCATTAACTGATTTGACCAGAAAGGGTTCTGATGTGGTGAATTGGCCTCCTGAGGCAGTCTCTGCATTTCAGGAACTTAAGCAGAGATTCACTTCTGCTCCTGTTCTACGGCAGCCTGATGTTTCTCTGCCATTTCAGGTGGAGGTTGATGCCTCTGAAATTGGGGCAGGTGCCGTTTTGTCCCAAAAAGATCCAGAGACCTCTAAAAGTAACCCTTGTGCCTTTTTCTCTCGAAAATTTTCTCCTACTGAACATAATTATGACGTGGGTAATCGGGAGTTATTGGCCATGAAGTGGGCTTTGAAGAGTGGAGACATTGGCTGGAGGGAGCCAAACATCAGGTGGTGGTCCTTACGGACCATAAGAATCTGGTCTATCTGGAATCTGCCAAGCGACTCAATCCTAGACAGGCCAGGTGGGCCTTGTTTTTCACACGTTTTAATTTTGTGGTTTCCTTTCTTCCTGGCACTAAGAATGTTAAGGCGGATGCCCTCTCGAGGAGTTTCCTTGCGGACTCTCCTGAGTTATCTGATCCTTCTGTTATTTTGAAAGAGGGTGTAGTTCTTTCCGCCATCTCGCCCAATTTGAGACTTGCTCTGGAGGGGTGTCAGGAGGATAGGCCCGAGTGCTGCCCTGTTGGAAAATTGTTTGTCCCGGACCAAGTGGAAAAAGAGTGTGATGTCTGAGATTCATTGTTCCGCATTGGCTGGGCATCCCGGAATTTTTGGTACCAGAGACTTGGTTAGTCGGTCCTTTTGGTGGCCTACCTTGTCTCGTGATGTCAGGGAATTTGTGCAGTCCTGCGGGACTTGCTCTCGCTCCAAGCCTTGCTCTCGCTCTAGTGGTTTGTTGATGCCATTGCCTGTGCCCAAGAGACCATGGACCCATATCTCTATGGATTTCATTTCCGACCTTCCTGTTTCTCAGAGAATGACCACCATCTGGGTAATTTGTGATAGGTTTTCCAAAATGATACATCTTGTGCCATTACCTAAGTTGCCTTCCTCCTCTGAATTGGTGCCGTTGTTCCTTCAGCACGTGGTTCGTTTACACGGCATTCCTGAGAACATTGTGTCTGACAGAGGAGTCCAGTTTGTTTCCAGATTTTGGAGGACTTTTTGTTCTAAACTGGGTGTTCAATTGTCTTTCTCCTCGGCATTTCATCCTCAGACCAATGGTCAAACTGAGAGAACAAACCAGACATTGGGGACTTATCTAAGATGCTTTGTGTCTGCTGATCAGGATGACTGGGTCTCTTTTTTGCCTTTGGCTGAGTTTGCTCTTAATAGGGCTAGCTCTGCCACTTTGATGTCTCAGTTTTTCTGTAATTCTGGGTTTCACCCTCGATTTTCTTCAGGACAGACGGAGGCTTCTGTCTGTCCAGGTGTTGACTCTGTTGTGGAGCGTATGCAACAGATTTGGGACCAGGTAGTGGAGAGGTTGTCCCTCTCTCAGGAGAAGGCCAGCGGTTTGCTAACCGGCATAGGACTGATGGTCCTCGGTTTAAAGTGGGGGACTTGGTCTGGTTGTCCTCAAAGAATATTCCTATGAGAGTAGCATCTCCTAAATTTAAGCCTAGGTTCATTGGACCTTATAAGATCATGGAGATTATTAATCCTGTTTCTTTTCGTTTGCTTCTTCCAGGGACATTTAAGATCCATAACGTGTTCCACAAGTCCTTGTTGAAGAGGTTTGTTGAGCCAGTGGTTCCTGCTGCTGTGCCTCCTGACCCTGTTTTGGTTGAGGGCAATCTGGAGTATGTGGTTGAGAAAATATTAGATTCTCGTTTTTCTAGACGGAAACTCCAGTATTTGGTTAAATGGAGAGGTTATGGTCAGGAAGACAATTCTTGGGTGTTTGCTTCGGACATCCATGCTAGGAGACTTATCGTGCGTATCATAGAACTCATTTCCCGACCGACCTGGTTGCTCAAATGAGGGTTCGGTGACCCCTCCTCAAGGGGGGGGTACTGTTGTGAATGGGTTTGAGATGAGTTCTGAGCAGAGGCTTCCTCTGGTGGTTACAAGCGGTGCTGGTCTGTCCAGTGAAGATTGTGAGGACTGGGAATCAGGTGTTACTGACTGGTCTTATATAAGGGAGTCACCTTCCCATCAGGGTTGCCGGTGATCAATTGTTCTGGTCTGAATCCTTCATTCCTGTTTCCCTTGTAGCCTGCTGTGTCGTGTCTGCATCTCCTGCTAACAGATAAGACATTTACTTCTTTTTGTTTTTGTGCTATATTTTTGCATTTTGTCCTGCACTTCTGTGGGGGCCTTCAGGGTCCCCTCCGGGGGCTTTTGCCCTCTCAGTTTAGTTCAGCCACTGATGTTTGTACTTTTGCTTTTTCCAGTTTTTTCAGTGGCTGCTGTTTTGATTTTGTTACACCAGAGAACTAATTTAGGTGGAAGAGGTCGTGTGATCTCAGGTGTTTTTGAAATTAGTAGAGTTGGTGCTTTTCAGGGTTTTCTGGGATTGCAGTAAGTACCCTTCCTATCCTTTTCTATTTAGTTAGTTTGGGCCCAGCGTTTGCTCATACTATTTTCTTTCTGTGTCAGTATTTCATCTTGTCTAACAGCCGTTACATGTTTGGGGCTTTCTATGTTCTTTGGGGTTCTGCTCCGGGGCAGATAGCTTTCCTATTTCTATCTTTAGGTGTAGTTAGTTTCTCAGGCTGTGACGAGGCGTCTAGGACCAACGTAGGTACGCTCCACGGCTGCCTCTAGTTGTGGTGGTTAGTCAGGGTACTGCAATCTCATAGATTCCAACTGCTCTGGTGTATTGCCTTTTTTACCTGCACTCCTCAGCTACCGAAACATAACACACCTCGTTCTTTTCTTCCCGGGTTATTTCCACCTTTCATTTGAATGAGGATATTGTCCTGCCTTCCTTCTGTCCGGCTCCGACTCATTCTCTGGAGCGTTCGTTGAACAGGCTGGACCTGGTCCGGGCAGTGAGGACCTGCCTAGATAGGACTGCTTCCTCCAGGAAGTCAGATCTTCTGTTCGCCATTCCAGTCGCCTCCAAGGCTACGATTGCGCGTTGGATTAAGACTGCAATATTGGAGGCTTACCGGGTTAAGAGAGTGCTCCCCTCACTCCACCCAGACAGTAGGCGCCTCCTGGGCGGTTCACCATGGGGCATCCGCCCTACAACTTTGCAAAGCGGCAACCCGGTCTTCCATCCAAACGTTTGCCAAAATTTTACAAGGTCCACGCCTACGCTTCGGCGAACGCCAGCTTAGGCAGAAGGATCTTGCAGGCGGCATCGGGGACTTTGCCAACCTGAATGGAGTTTTCATGCCATTTTTTCGAGAAACAAGATTTTGGTTGCTTACCGTAAAATCTGTTTCTCTGAGCGCTCATTGGGGACACAGCACCCTCCCATATGTTTACAACTCTCGTCCTTTCTTCTGATTGTTATGGTTATGTTTGAGTTGTCTGTTCTGTTTGGTTCTGTCATGTTCTTCTCTACTGCTTTCTCACTAACTGATTAGCTGATGCCAGTCGGTGGGGTGTATACTGCAGAGGAGGAGCCAACCCTTTTTCCATATGCATAGTGTCAGCATCCTAGTGGCAGCAGCATACACCCATGGTTCCTGTGTCCCCCAATGAGCGCTCCGAGAAACAGGAAGCGCCCTGAAACTTCTTTATTCGCGGAGATATTCTGGTCATTCATATTTGACATCACCAGAGATTTCAAGCTTCGCAATGCAGTCTTACAGTAAAAAGTGCTGTATTTCCGCACTATCCAGCAATTTTTACCACTGTGGATTTTCTACCACTGTGGGACATATAACACTAGCAATTTAAAGCTCTTAAAAGTGGATTAAAAATTATGCATCTACACAAAATGCCTATCAGATTGTCATACTACAGCCAATAACATGAATCCTGAAGAAGTTATGTAAAACAATTGCCCCATAGGCCTCTTAGAAGTGCAAACAGACGTCATAGAGATCACAACTTCAGACTCTGCTCCACAAGCTAGAAGGTACAGTTACTGTAAAGAGTGGCTCTCGCTGTGACGGACGCTCTCATATATTGCACAGATGAACACTCATTTTAATGAACTATGTGCAGTAATAGCGTTACATAGTGGTTTCAGTCCGAGAGGGGTGGCTTTGTTCCACTGGTTTTTAAGTTCCTAGCACAGAGGGAAAAAAAATGAAAGGCGTAATCTGAATAGTAGAAACACGATATTACTATATCGTCAGAGAGCTACCAGAATGCAGGAGCAGGGAGTGTTGTCATAGGGACACGAGTTTTTCTCACAGATCTGTAACATCAGTTTTTGGTAACTTAGCACAGACAGCAGGGAAGCCGACACCAAGAATCCAAAATATTCATCATTCCAGTGATTTCAGATCATTCTCTATTACTGATAAAGAAGAACTATCTCTCAGGCTAGAAACTGCATTGAGCAATTAGGGAAATAAAATACGTAACATGAAAAAGGAACTTGCACATTCCGAATCTAATATACGAGCAAAAATAGAAATCCCGACTTCCTTTTTAACCACAGGTCATCATGAGAAATGTTACTCACCTTCAAAATGATCTGACTATTGAAGGAATCTATGCATCATATTTTTGATACACCACTGAGACGGGTGTGTGTGTGTGTATGTAGTATGCATGCATATCTATATCTATATATATATCTATAAAACTAAAAGCAATGAAGGAAAAAGTAAAAAATTTCCAAAACCCAGTGGATACACCTATTACATTACAGGAAGTAGCAGAGAGAATCTCTTCCATAAGATGTAGAAAAGCCAGTGGCCTGGATGGAATCCTACCAGAAATGCTGAAGTACAGCCCACCAGAAATACAGGCTGCAATGGTTAAACTCTTCAATATTGTGCTAAGTGCCGGCTACTTCCCTCGTACCTGGAACCAAGGCCTCATCACACCCATCCACAAGAATGGGGACAGGTATGACCCAGCCAACTACAGAGGCATATGTGTCAGCAGCAACCTGGGTAAACTGTTCAACAGCATCCTGAACAAGAGGATCCTCAGTTTCCTCACCGAACATAACGTCCTCAGCAAGAGCCAAGCAGGGTTCATGCCAAACCACCGCACCACTGACCACATCTATACCCTGCACAGCCTCATTCAGAGACACGTCCACAATACAAAGAACGGGAAGATATACGCCTGTTTCGTGGACTTTAAAAAGGCCTTCGATTCGGTGTGGCACCCGGGCTTATTCCTGAAACTGCTGGAGAGCGGAATAGGAGGAAAGACCTACGATGTTATCAAAAGCTCCTACACCGAGAACCTCTGCAGTGTGAGTGTGAACGGTAAAAGAATGGCTTATTTCCAGCAGAGCCGTGGAGTCAGACAAGGCTGCAGCCTAAGTCCAACGCTCTTCAACATTTACATCAACGAGCTGGCTACCGCTCTGGAATCTTCCACAGCACCAGGTCCCACCCTCCACGACACCCAGGTGAAATTCCTGCTGTATGCAGATGACCTGCTGCTTCTGTCACCAACCGAGAAAGGCCTCCAAGACAACCTGAAAATCTTGGAGAAATTCAGCTCCACCTGGGCACTACCGGTCAACCTAAAGAAAACCAACATCATGGTGTTCCAGAGGAGAAAGAGAAAATTAGACCAGCACCCTTCATTTGTCCTCAACAACTGCGCCCTTACAGGAACAGACAAATATACCTACCTAGGCCTAGAGATTCACCGGTCAGGAAGCTTCAAACAAGCCATAGAGACCCTGAAAGACAAGGCATGTAAAACCTTCTATGGCATCCGAAGGAAACTTTACCATCTGAAGCCACCAGTGAGGGTCTGGTTAAAAATCTTCGACTCGGTCATCGCCCCAATCCTCCTGTATGGCAGTGAAGTCTGGGTCCTCACACCTACCCAGACTGGTCAAGATGGGATTCCAGCCCAACAGAAATATTCCACCTGGAATTCTGCAAGCACCTTCTCCAAGTCCATCGGAGCACCTCCAACAGTGCCTGCCGGGCCGAGCTGGGCAGATTCCCTCTACACCTAACGGTTCTAAAGAGGGCACTGTCATTCCGGGCTCACCTACGTAGGAGCAATCCAAGCTCCCATCACCATAAAGCCCTGACACACGTAGGTGAAACAGAAAAACTAGGACCCTCGGAACAGCTCACCCAAACCCAACCTGACCAGAACACCAATCACAACAACCTGACAAAAGCCGAAATCAGGAAGATGGTAGACGAAGGCCAGGAGAGGTATGTCAGTGACTGGAAGAACGACATCATCAGCTCCCAGAAACTGACCATGTACCGGAGTCTATAGAGAGACTACAGTCTGGCCCCATACCTGGAGAAACTCCCGGACCCCAGAGACCGCCAGATCCTGAGCCGGTATAGACTCAGCGCCCACAGTCTGGCCATCGAATCCGGCCGACACAGGCAGAGCTACAAGCCCAGGGAGGAAAGACTATGCCAACACTGTGACCAGGAGGCCATAGAGGACGAAACCCACTTCCTGCTACACTGCTCCAAATACTCAGCAGTGAGGGACACTCACTTCAGGAGACTCTCACATCTCTTCCCGGATTTCATCACCATGAAGGAGGAGAGAGAAAACATATATCTTGCTGGGGGAAGAAGAGAGAGCAGCGGAGATAGCAGCGCGGTATGTGAGCGAATGCCATAGACTATGAGAAAGAGAACTATGATATGCCATGGACTTCTATAGCCCCCACCCCGGATCTGCCCCCATCACCCCTCCCTATGCCATGGACTTTTATAGCCCCCACCCTGGACCTGCGCCCCCATCACCCCTCCCTATGCCATGGACTTCCATAGCCCCCACCCTGGATCTGCCCCTACTCAACATCCCTATCCCTATTCCCTTTTGTACACTTGCTTTGGCAAAACTAATGTGTATTTAGTCCTGCCAATAAAGCTTCTTTGAATTTGAATTTGATATATATATCTATATCTATATATAGATATATATATCTATATATAGATATAGATATATATAGATATATATATATATCTATATATATATACATACACACACACATTTATATATATATATAAATATATATATACACATATACACACACACATACGTATATACACACAGAGAAATATACAATGTGTGTGGAATTAATGGAGCTATATAAATGAGTCAAATAAATAAATACACAGAAGATAGATAGTAAAGAAAAAAAATCTCACTTTTCAGATTAGGTGGCTGCAGTCTACAACATCACCACAAGATGTCAGGCTGGGTCCTTTATACACAAATGTCCGCTCAGTGATTCCTAGTTTCACCGATCCGCTCACACAAAGGATCTGTCTGCAGCTCTAATACATTGCATTATGCAATCCACAAAAAGAAACCTTTTGGGGAGAACATCTTCCCTGCATAAACAATTCTTTTGCCTTGTCAGACTATTTGTGACTCGTGTGTACAGAGGTACAAAGAACCCTAACTTTCAATACAAGTCCTTATACATTGGTTTGATCTGCCCACATTGGGGGAGATCTAGCCATGTTGTCAGGGGCACAAATTTATATGATGTAAATGGCGCACGTGAAATTTTCTATAAACTAGCCACCCTTCTCCACCCATCATGGCTGGCGTATTTTACAGCAGGACAACAGTCACATACGCAGTGTATACATGTGTTCTCATGGTAAACTCCCATCCTCTAGTAGTAATGTGATCCTTCTATGGAAAGCTATACAGCACTAGTTTCACACTGGAACCGAATACCAGGTCTTCAATGGCTGGTGTACAGGTTACCAGGCTATGGCAAGATGTCTGATAACACAGGCGAAACTAAGGGCGGAAAGAGACTTAACAGCCAGATCCAGGTGTGAAGCCACAGGTATGTCCTCCATCACTCCTGCTCTATAGAAGACGAGCTAGGAGACCCCCTACAGTGGGTGCGGAAAGTATTCAGATCCCTTTAAATTTTTCACTTTGTTTCATTGCAGCCATTTGGTAAATTCAAAAAAGTTGATTTTTTTCTCATTAATGTACACTCTGTACCCCATCTTTACTGAAAAAAAAACAGATGTAGAAATGTTTGAAAATTTATTAAAAAAGAAAAACTGAAATATCACATGGTCATAAGTATTCAGACGCTTTGCTCAGACCCTCATATTTAAGTCACATGCTGTCCAGTTCCTTGTGATACTCCTTGAGATGGTTCTACTCCTTCATTAGAGTCCAGCTGTGTTTAATTAAACTGATAGGACTTGATTTGTAAAGGCACACACCTGTCTATATAGACCTCACAGCTCACAGTGCATGTCAGACCAAATGAGAATCATGAGGTCAAAGGAACTGGACAAGGAGCTCAGAGACAGAATTGTGGCAAGGCACACACCTGGCAAGGTTACAAAAGAATTTCTGCAGTACTCAAGGTTCCTAAAGGTACTGCCACACTAAACAATCCGCTAGCGATCTCGTTAGCGTGCATACTAATGAGATCGCTAGCGGGATTGTTTCTATATCGCTAAATGCTGCCGCATTTAGCGATATAGTTAACGACGCTATCGCCGTTAGCGATCTTCTTAACGACTTTAGCGGTACAAAAGTACCGCTAAATCGCTAAGAAAAGGTGCCACACAGCGATTAGATACTTACCCAGCGGAGCGCCAGCGATGAAATAGGTCCGGAACGATTCCAGCGACGAGCGAGATCACAGCAGGAAGCTCGTCGCTGGAAGCTGCCGCACTGAACAATATCGCTAACGGGATCGCTAATAGTGACGTTTTTAGCGATCCGTTAGCGATATTGTTTAGTGTGGCATACCCTTAAGAGCACAGTGGCCTCCATAATCCTCAACTGGAAGAAGTTTGGGACCACCAGAAGTCTTCCTAGACCCGGCCGTCCAGCAAATCTGAGCAATCATGGGAGAAGAGCCTTGGTGAGAGAGGTAAAGAAGAACCCCAAGATCACTGTGGCTGAGCTCCACAGATGCAGTAGGGAGATGAGAGAAAATTCCACAAAGTCAATTATCACTGCAGCCCTCCACCAGTCGGGTCTTTATGGCAGAGTGGCCCGAAGGAAGCCTCTCCTTAGTGCCAGACATATGAAAGCCTGCATAGAGTTTGCTAAAAAAACACATGAAGGACTCCCAGACTATGAGAAATAAGATTCTCTGGTCTGATGAGATGAAGATAGAACTTTTTGGTGATAATCCTAAGCGGTATGTGTGGAGAAAACCAGGCACTGCTCATCACCTGCCCAATACAATCCCAACAGTGAAACATGGTGGTGGCAGCATCATTCTATGGGGGTGTTTTTCAGCTGCAGGGACAGGACGACTGGTTGCCATTGAATTAAACATGAATGGGGCCAAGTACAGAGATATCCTGGATGGAAACCTCTTCCAGAGTGCTCTGGGCCTCAGATTTGGCCGAAGGTTCCCCTTCCAACAAGACAATGACCCTAAGCACACAGCTACAATAACAAAGGAGTGGCTTTAGAACAACTCTGTGACCATTCTTGACTGGCTCAGCCAGAGCCCTGACTTAAACCCAATTAAGCATCTCTGGAGAGACCTGAAAATGGCTGTCCACCAACGTTCACCATCCAACCTGACGGAACTGGAGAGGATCTGCAAGGAAGAATGGCAGAGGATCCCCAAGTCCAGGTGTGAAGAACTTGTTGCATCATTCACAAGACGACTCATGGTTGTACTAGCTCAAAAGGTGCTTCTACTCAACACTGAGCAAAGGGTCTGAATACTTATGACCATGTGATATTTCAGTTTCTCTATTTTAATAAATTTGCAAAAATTTCCACATTTCTGCTTTTCTTCAGTCAAGATGGGGTGCAGAGTGTACATTAATGAGAAAAAAATGAACTTTTTTTGCATTTACCAAATGGATGCAATGAAAAAGAATGAAAAATTTAAAGGGGTCTGAAGACTTTCCGTACCCACTGTAAATCTGTTGCCATGCTTGTTGGGGCCACAGGTTTGGAGATAGTTTGCTGCTTCAGTGTATTTACATCTATTAGTCAGATATTTCTGTGGTTACTCAAGCACAATAATCAGCATTTCATAAGATTTTACACTTTTTTGACAAATGCACCATGTTTATGAAAATACTCAATATTTACAATGATGACCCAAAAGACTTCTGCACTTCACCTTCTGGGCCAAATCGTGACTGATGACAACGTGTTACCTAATCAGTGCTTGGAGTTTATCTCCATTTCTGTGTTCTTGTTTGTCCCCTCACTTTTTGAAGATTGACACCAGATTCTCAATGGGACGGAGATCTGGGGAGTGTCCTGGCCATGTAGCCAATGTTTTGCTCACAGAGCCACTTTTGCCCTGTGACATGGTGCTATCATGCTGGTGAAAGCATCACAAAATGGTTTCTGGAGGAGGTTCTTTATACAATACATTGCAGTGCTCTCAGCTAATATTGTGAGTGAAGCAATTATCCTGGATGTAGCAGCCCTACACATGAATGATATGTTACTGCTGGCATGGCCGCATGACAAGGCCTAGAAGAAAAGGTGAGCTCTACCAACAATCATTATTCCAGATCTCCCAAACATGAATGGGACGTCATCAGAGAAAACCCTGATCTTTAAGGGGTTAATGCTGTAATGATCTATCAGTGGAGGAAGGCTTGGGGACGACAATAGGGCTCGCTCACACGATCCTAGATTCTCATGTGAGTAATCGGCTCCATTATGTTAATGACACTCCGCTTAAACTCTGCTCCGAGTGTAACCTTAGTGCGATCCGATTCTCTCAAATGCGAGAATCGGAGAACAGGTGTGGAGAAGATGGAGAACTTAATTTCTCCATTTTCTGAGTCCTGCACTTGGATGACTTCAGAGCGCAGTCCGATGTTTCACACGCACCCATAGATTTGTATGGGTATGTATGATCGGCATATCAGAGCCCCTCACAGCATGCTGCGATTGTTTTCTCATGCCGAATCATCTGATTAACTATCCACGTTTCTTTTGCACCTCCTGTAATAGATGCAGTAATGGTGCGGCAGCTAAAGGTATGGTATTGTCAGGGGCTTCTCCAGGCTGCGTGCAGGATATTGCTCATGTGATGATAATGCCGGACCTCACTTATCAGAGCTTTACATCGCACATTGTTCTGATCCTTTACCAGTCAAATGTGAAAGGACACGACAGAAGAACCATCGATATATCAGTTACAGATCATGGCGCGAAGACGAATGTTTAGTGGTGGAACGAGACCATCCCCAGAGCCCGTATTACCGCCCGTCACAGGAGCACCAGCCGAACAACTCCCTAGGAAAGGGCACAGGGACAGGACACTTCTGAAAGAGCCTGGTGTCATCCCAGCGCTGGGGCATTAGGAGCAGCTTAGATGAGCACATTGTCCTCTCCGAGGACTGGGGCCTCCCTGACAATAATGGGACGTGCACTGCGGTAAATTCCACCCTCAATGACCAGATACAATGGGGTCAGGAACACACCACGGCCAACCACGGTGCTGAGGGCTCATTAGCTGCTGAAATACTCTGAACACACGCAGAAGCATGGTAAACATCACCTAATTATTACATTCATCTATGTGCAGCAAGCCGCGCTGGTCAAACAAGATGGCAGCCTGCCAGGAGACCCCCCAACAGCTACAAATGAGTGTTCTGCAGCAATTTCTCAAGAGAACAGCAAACAACTGCTCAGGAACACGAGAGCAGATTTTTGGAGAAAAGAATATAATGGACTCTGAAGAAAAAGAAACAAAAGTAATATTAAAAGCCATGTCATTTTTGATTTAGTAATACTGCCAGCCCCACACAGTGCCCCCAAGACCCACACAAGGCCCCCAGCCCCACACACAATGCCCCAGCCCCCCAAACAAGGCCCCCATTCCCACACACAGGGCCCCCAGTCCCACACACAAGGCCCCAGCCCCACACACAGGGCCCCCATCCCCACACACAGTCACCCAGCCCCACACACATGTCACCCAGCCCCACACACATGGCACCCAGCCCCACACACAGGGCCCCCAGCCCCACACACATGGCACCCAGCCCCACACACAGGGCCCCCAGTCCCACACACAGGGCCCCCAGCCCCACACACAAGGCCCCCAGCCCCACACACAGGGCCCCCAAGACCCACACAGGGCCCCCAAGACCCACACACAAGGCCCCCAGCCCCACACAGGGCCCCCAACCCCACACACAAGGCCCCCAGCTCCATACACAAAGCCCCCAGCCCCACACACAAGGCCCCCAGCCCCACACACAAGGCCCCCAGTCCCCACACACAGGGCCCCAGCCCAACACAGTGTCCCCAAATCCCACACAAGGCCCCCAGTCCCCCACACAGGGCCCCCACTCCCCCACAAGGCCACCAGCCCCGCACAAGGCCCCCAGTCCCAGACAGTGCCCCAGTCCCAGTGCCCCCAGCCCCACACAGGGCCCCCAGTCCCCACACAGGGCCCCCAGTCCCCACACAAGGACCCCAGCCCCACACAAGGACCCCAGCCCCACACAAGGACCCCAGCACCACACACAGGGCCCTCAGTCCCCACACACAGGGCCCCCAGCCCCACACACAAGGCCATCAGCCCCCAACATAGTGCCATCAGCCCCCCACACAGTGTCCCCAGGCCTACACAAGGCCCCAGGTCCATACAAGGCCCCAGGTCCATACAAGGCCCCCAGGTCCATACAACGCCCCCAGGTCCATACAACACCTATGTTTCATGCTGCCCCTCCATCACTGTCCCTCCACCATTCCTCCTTGAAACGCCTGATTACACTGACTCCTGTGTTACTAGTGGGAGTGTGTCCATGAGCACTGTCCAATAAGCGCAGGCCATGCTAGATTGTGCAAGTACACCTCCTTTGGCCGGAGGAACAACAGAGGAAAAACAAAGTACTAATAAAGAAGTCCCAGAATTATAATTTCATGGGAAATACAAGTAATTACTAAGACAGACAAGTGAAAGTGTCATAAACAACGATCTGTCACCAGCGCTGACACACGTCTATGACGAGCCTAGAGGATGAAGACCCCAATGGTATATGAGCAATGAGTCTTCTTGGCAGCAGCAGTTATTTGTCATCTTCATCCTGCCAAATCCTTCTGAGTGTGAACAGGAGCTCATTAATACCTAAATAAAGTGAAGCTGCGCTATCGGCCGTGCTGTGACAGACGGCATGACTAGTGGGGACCTCGGCAGGTACGGTCCAAACTAATCGGCTGACTCATTTTTACTATGGTAGGACCCTAAGCCCTCATTCAGACGTCCATTTTCAGATATGTGTTCTATCTGCGGCTTCTATAGGGGGAAAAATAAAAAATCAAAATCACATGTTCCTTTTTGATCAGTGCAGACCCAGTGCTGACCGTGATTAACACTGCAATTGATAGAAGATTGTCTTTTATTTTTTCACGCGTGAAAATCACAGAAGAATCGGATTCTAAGAATGGATACATGGACCACACTCTGATAACACTCAAAAACTTTATTGCACGTGTGAAAAATCACCAACATCTGAATGAGGCCTAAGCGTCAGTCTCCACCAACCAACAGGCGGCATGAAATGACCAATCAGGGGCTTGATAGCTGCTCCGGGGTCAGGTAACAGTCCTTACACACCGGCTGACCCGGCTTTAGATGTGCACTGGACCGTGTGTGGTTGATTGTTCTCGGCAGCACAGGCTCACCCAGGAGATGTGCTGCCAAGAATGGTTTACTGGTTTGTCGGGTGATTGGCAGAAAGCACGATTTTCGCGAAAACTTGCTCACGAGAGCCTTGCAGTGTACACGGACCTTATGTGTGGATGTAAGCTCAGCTCCATGTGAGAGATCAACATTTCATTCCAAAATTACATAAAAATTATTACCAAGACTCTGATTGTAAGGGAAAGCAAGAGGCTGGAGGCCGAGAACTGACGCCTGTCAGCTGCCTGAGCCAAAACCCTCCGTCAGAAATGCCACAGCCTGTGGCGGGGGGACCATTTCGAGGGCATCTAAAGATGGCACAGGATGAAGCCCCCTTTATAAACGTGATGCGTGACTGCTCGACCAGAAAACTTCAGCCAGTCAACCCCTGGCCATACCTGTACCATCTCTGACATGCCGGCAGTCCGCAGGGTCACGGAAGCTTCACTAACGAGCCAAAGACCCATCATACGTACAACGCCAGGAAAGGCAGCTTTACTATAAACCCTGATAATCAGAAATACTACAGCCGCTCCTGGACTTTACAGAAGTAAAAAATCATTTCAGTTGAAAGTACAGATAAGAATGATGGACAGCGCTATCTGCAATCACTTCCAGAGAACTAGCACTAAACCAAGCCTCACTTATCTCACCAACAGCACATCTCTGTAGATCGACACAAAAGGACTGCGGGTGTGTAACGGGGTCCAACTACCCGTAAATCACACTACACAAGATCTGACACATATGGAACCAGAATCCGGCCCACCAGCCACACTCTCATACTGATCTCACTAACATGGGACGAGCTCTCAGCAGGGAGACACTACCGCACACACAATTCACAGAGGAAACTTTAGGTATCTATATATATATATATCTATAGCAGAAAGAAGAACTGGAAATAGTATAAGAAGTGAAGTCAGAACCATGTCTTCCCCTTTACATTTGTGGGAGACTCCTGTGAGACGGAAACACGATGTAATGGCTTCAATCCCACCACAGACAGGCAAGTTTCACTTCTGCACAATGGAAACGTGCGGTGGAGCCACAAGACAAGGCAAGGACATTATTTCCTACCCTGCTCTACAACTATGCATTGCTGAGTGGCACAAAAGCTTTCAGCCCAAGCTGGAAAGTATTCATTATTCATACACACATGCAGCCTCCTCACCGAACACTTTCTGAGCGGATCCAATATTTATGAACATGGAGCACTAGGTACATGAATGATGCAGACTGTGGCCACTAATCCTGGGGACCCCAATCTCACAGGCACGTTACTTCATGTACAAAAGGAGGTGCACTAATGGCGCCCCAGACAGGGAAGGAATAAATGACCACTAACTAATCAGGGAAACTGGGGACTGGCCACAGGGCTTGTATAGATGGCCATGGTAAAGGATGGTGCAGTCTCCCTGGGATTCATAAATGGTGCGGAGCTCTGGAAATTTACTATAGGGGGCACTCCATCCTCCCGGTAACACTTAAAGGCCACAAAGTACATTTTACTCAATAGATCTTGGAATAATAATAATAATTTCCACAATTGGATGTGTTTATAAAATGTCTCTGAGTTGAGATAATCTTATAAAATGCGCTCCTGCTGTGTACTGTGTAATGGCTGTGTCTGACCGTACAGGGACAGGTCTGATCATACCACATCTCCTGGGCAGGGGAGGAAGCAAAAGAGTATGACATTACAGCATGGGATCACAGGTGATTCTGTGAAACAAAACAATTCCCTGCCTGCCTTTAAGTAATGTTCTACCTCAAAGAAATAATCAGCTGTGATCCCCTGCTGTCCTGTCTGTATATACTCTGTCGCATCCTCCCCTGCCCAGGAGATGTGGTATGATCAGACTATGTTCCTGTACAGTCAGACACAGCAATTACACAGGACACAACAGGGGCACATTTATAAGATTTCATCAGCACAGGAACATTTAAACACATCCAATTGTGGAACTTACTATTCCAAGATCTATTGATTAAAATGTTGATTAAAATTAACTTTGTTGTGGGAAAACCCCTTTAAAGGCTTCCCACTTCTAGATTTAAAGGGGTTTTCAAAGCCTTCTGGCCTATCCTTAGAACAGGTCACCAATATCAGATGGGTAGTGGTCCGGTACCCCACTAGTTAACTATTGCCATATCCCACAGTGTCTGAGAGATCACAGTGTGCGGAGCTGGAACAGCACGTCTGCGCACCCTTCTGTTCCTGCGGCTCAGCTCCCATTGAGCCGTGGTGTTCTGGTTCAGTACACAGTTTACTTTGGGCTGCCATAGGACCTGCTAACAGCCCTAGCCAAGTGGATCATCACAACATAAACTGGATCTCTTAGAAATGAGGAGGCTAGCGTACGTACCTGGAAATCCATGTCAGAATGACTTCATCATGGTTTTTGAAAGTAGATCAGGTAGGAAAAGTTTAATTAATGATTATACAGTTATACTGGCATGGTTTTATCCTGGTAAGTACACCTGTCTCATCAGATCTAAGATCTATTGAATTATGTATGCAGCTTGCACTGTGGAATCTGGTGACAGATTTCAATTAAAAAGTTTTATTTTGGTTTTATTTGTAGGACCAGCTGTTTCTGAAGGTTGCCGCTATAAGCTGGTTATGAGCCTCAGAACATCATGTCTGCATCAGATGACAGAGGCACATAACAGTATATTTCTCATATTTACCAGAATAGACCGTAAAGGTGGGGTGCAGCAGGTATGTCACAGGGCATTGTGCAGCCTGGCACCATACACAACTCCGCGGATCACTGGGCATGTGGTTTCAGGCAGCTTCTAGCCGTCATTTGTGTTGTGTTCAGTCTAATTGCTTTATTGACTTAAAAGCATTATTCACAGGCAGTCGGGCCCAGCAGCCATAGCTCCAGACAAGCGCAGTCCTCGCGCCTTCAGAGATCAAAGATGGCCGACTGCACAAACCTTTCACCAAAGTATAAGTCTGGGGATGGTTAATATAAAAGAGTCAGAAACACAATCATTACTACTAGGAACTTCTGACCATTGATTTGCCAAAACCTGACCACGTCGCCTTTTATAAGAAAGATGAGCAGGGCTAGTGCTGCCCCCCAAATCACATGCTGTAGGGATTGTTCGATTGCTCCTTACTGCTACATATGTAGGCAGACTTTCAGGCATCCAGACACACCGGTTGACATCCCCTCTGGGGGCAGAAGTGCGGCCATGTTGGTTAGGCAGACTTCCAGGCATCCAGACACACCGGTTGACATCCCCTCTGGGGGCAGAAGTGCGGCCATGTTGGTTAGGCAGACTTCCAGGCATCCAGACACACCGGCTGACATCCCCTGTGGGGGCAGATGGGCGGCCATGTGGATTAGGCAGACTTCCAGGCATCCAGACACAACGGCTGACATCCCCTCTGGGGGCAGAAGGGCGGCCATGTTGCTTAGGCAGACTTTCAGGCATCCAGACACACCGGCTGACATCCCCTCTGGGGCAGAAGGGCGGCCATGTGGATTAGGCAGACTTCCAGGCATCCAGACACACCGGCTGACATCCCCTCTGAGGGCAGAAGGGTGGCCATGTTGTTTAGGCAGGGGGAAACGCGTCGGGCATTGCCTTAATATGTCGTCATTTCTGGAGCAGCTGAGAGGTAATGTTTTTATTCTGGGAGGAGACAATATCCATGGCCCCTTCCTAGACTATTAATATCAGCCCGCAGCTGTCTGAATAGCCTTTGCTGGTTATTAATTATAAGGGGATCCAACGTTTTTTGTTTTTTTTTTTGGGGGGGGGGGGGGGTCGCCCATTTTAATAGCCAGTGAAGGCTAAGTATACAGCTGTGAGCTGATATTAAAAGCCTTGGAAGCTCCATGGGTATTACCCCCTTCCCAGGCTTAAACATCTGCCCCCAGCCGTCGGCTTTCCCTCTGCTGGTTATTAAAATTACGCGGGAGCCAGCACCATTTTTTTTCTATAAAATTAACAGTTGCTGTTTACAGCCCATGTACGTTTGTTCTGACGCCCCTACATAGGCTGGTGACAATGTGTGTGTAGGTTTGTGTGTTTGTTGTTTGTGTTTACTTATCGGCTTAGTAATGAGGGTGTCGGGCTGACACCTTTTCATTACTAAGGGCCCCGTCTCACATAGCGACGCACCAGCGATCCCGACAACGATATGAACTTGTCAGGATCGCTGGTGTGTCGCTACATGATCGCTGCCAAACAGGCAGCGATCAGGACAGCGACACTGCGGGTAACGTCGCTTAGTAACCCGCAGTGTACCTTGGTTACCAGCTCCCTTGAAGCACCACGCTGGTATCCAACGTATACATCGGGTTTCCAGGCACAGCCACGCGCCTGGAAACCCAATGTGTACCTTGGTTACCAGCTGATCGCTGGTCTCCTGCCTGCCACACGCAGTGACGCATGCTGGCCAGCGGGAGACCAGTGATCAAAAAAAAGTCCAGGCATTTCTGACACGACCAGCGATTCACAGCAGGGGCATGATCGCTGGTACGTGTCAGACATAGCGAGATTGCTGCTGATATCGTTGTTGCGTCACAAAACTTGTGACTCAGCAGCGATCTCGCTATGTGAGACGGGGCCCTAAGCCTAGAGTTACCTGTCAATGACAGCTGCTGCCCTAATCCCATCAGGGTGTGTTTCCACGGTCAGGAAACACTCAGTTTTTGCTGCGTGTTTGACGCCGTGCCCTGGCGCAGCGTCAAACATGCAGGGTCCAGATGTTACAGCATAGTGGAGGGGATTTCAAGAAATCCCGTCTCCACTATGTTAAAACACGCAGGCGGCAGACCTGCGTTAACGGATATGCTGCACGTCTTTTCAGATCGCAGCATGTCCTATTCCCTTGCGGTGACGCTGCGTCGCCGCAAGGGAAATACACAGGCCTACCTAGCGCTGCGCTGATTCCAGATGTGTTCAATGAGCACATCCGGATTCACCGCGCGTTCACTAGGGGGCGGGGCTTTGGACGGAGAGGACTTTCTGCTCCGTCCAAAGCGCTGTGTTTCCTGACGGTGGAAACACAGCCTCACACTGATGCCACACTGCATCAGCATGAAAAAGGTGGTGTCGAACCAAGAAATTACATCACAAAATTTTTTTTTTTTTAAATATCTTTATTAGCTCAAAAAGCCTTCATTCCTGTACAAAAACACATGCAAAAACGAGGCAAAAATGCACCAAAAACATGCGGTTTTGCGCAGCGTTTTTCCTGCCAAGAGATGCAGAAATTTCTGCAAGCAATTACTCAACGTACGCACATAGCCTTAAACCCCTATATTTCAGATATAAGAAGTGTTGCACTAAGGTGGAGATAACATTAGCAGGTTTTATTTTTGTGAGCCGCACATCGTGTACAAAAGAGAAATATTTTTATAAATGTACTTTTTGATCATTTTGGATTCACTGGGTTCTGTCTTTATGTCGTTGGCTCAAAAATGTCATTAAAAACTTTTCAGTGCCTTGATATAAATCTACCAAAACTATTATTCTACTTTCAACTACAGGCGGATCAGAGTAAAGTGAGCGGTGACCATAGCCGCTCCGGTCTCTCCTCTATGACTGAAAGCCTCTGGCTCCCAGGAGGAGTAATGGTCGTTTTCTCCAGGCACCTGCGCTTTCAGTAAGACTGTCGGCCGTACAGCATAAGAATGCTATTAACCTGCAGAGCAACGCTATATCAGCATATCAACAGTGTTTGGGGACATGACAGATTCTTATTAAAGGAAACCAGCCATTAGATTCATAGTGCACGAGTATGTTTTACCCGGAAACGCTGCGGTGCTTCAGAGAACACACAGTTTGAAGGGCCAGCCAGGGCCTATAGGGAGAGAAGTGAGTAGTAATAGGCCTGTAGGGAGAGAACGGAGTAGTCATAAGGTTCCCAATGAGCATCTTCCCGCTCTGCTCCAAGTGACAATCTCCAGCTGGCTTTTTCAACCAAGTTTTCTCCAGTTTTCTCCAAAACACAGCATTTCAGAGTAGACATTCCTGGCTGCAATTACAGAGCCAGGCTCTGACTCCTGCTACCCGGGGTCCAGCCAGCAAGAAGCTAATGACTGCTTCCCGTAGCCAGCTAAAAGGGAGAACTTTGACTCTTTGACCATTCCAACGGGTGTTCAGCTGTATTGTGCAATGGGGAGAGGGGAATTAGCCACTGGTAGACTTCCCTGCTAGAGAATTATCTCAAATCTTGCGATTCTTGGGGGAAGAGGGAGACTGCTGTGTAACTCAGATGAGGATCGCAAAGCAATGCAGGTACTGGCCGTCGGCTCTCCCGACCAGAGCGTGACAGCATGTGTTTCTATGCAGCCATCGGGTCAGAAGAATCGCCGGCCAGTCCAAGCATTGGTTGCAATGCTCATCCGTGTTACCGTATATGGCCACTGACTCTTCCCTTACTGGGAGGCCCCAATATACTTCTGATAGTTGTCCAGTACTATAGAGTTCATAACGATTGTTCGATAAAGCATGAAAATCTCAAATCCATGTCATACGTCCACATGAAATGCTCATTCGCAGACCAGGGGACCACAGAAGCGGGGCTAGATAGCAGCGCTCAGCGGCTACCAACACAAGAATAGCTCCTGGAAGTGCAAAATCAAAGCTGCGTCTACAAACATTACTGCGACTCAATGCCCTATTACAGCAGCTACAGAAACGGAGTCAACCATTACCCTGCTGCGTAACCCCTACTACTTACCTGCAGGCAGTGTTCTTACCAGGGGCCTCGGCTACCAATTATCAGGCCCGCTTCGGGATGGTGACAAATGTGACATCTGTCATCGGTCTCTACAGAGGTGATCAGTAAGAGCAGAAGGATCTGCTGTCCCCGGGAGATTGTAATAAGGACAGTGGAGGAGGAAATAGTGTCACTTATTAAAGCCAGGTCTGATGTGGTCTGGGAAGATTTACAAAGCCAGGGGCAACGAAACAGAGGCGGCAACTTACAAATAAAAAAAATGCTTAAAAAGCGTGACTCACCCGGCTCAAAGGTCTGATACAGAAAAGCATCCAGACCACATGTGACGGGCAAAATACTGACACAGCTATAAAGCAGAAACCAGTTACCACTATGTCACCCTCACCCAAATACTAAAGGCTTCTGAACTGCATGCACCAGTCCTACGAAGAGTTAAATAGCAATTATCTGTGATAGAAAACACTTCCCAAAAGACAAGAAAAAAAGTCACAACAGAACAAAAAAAGAATATTTGATATTGCATCAATTCAACAAGTATTGCAAGTATCGTGCATCCATTGTGTCACAAAACTGGTCAACAAAGAAAGGAACAGAAAAGAGAGAAAATAAATAAGAAAACAAGAAAATATTACCGCCAATGAATCTGTCCCACCGTTAGTAGTGAAATCAAATGACATCTGGCACTCAGGGATTCATGTGGGAACACAACTGTCTTACAGTATATTGGTAAGAAAAAAAAGCTTATAAATATATATCATAACTTAATTTTCTCTGCATTGTTTTACAGTCGGCGCATTATTAACTCCTTTACTCCTGAGGGTTGTTTGCACATTAATGACCGGGCCAATTTTTACAATTCTGACCACTGTCTCTTTATGAGGTTATAACTCTGGAACGCTTCAACGGATCTTGGCGATTCTGAGACTGTTTTCTCGTGACATATTGTACTTCATGATAGTGGTAAAATTTCTTTGATATAACTTGCGTTTATTTATGAAAAAACACGGAAATATGGCAAAAACTTTTGAAAATTTTATAATGTTCAAACTTTGAATTTTTATGCCCTTAAAACAGAGAAAATATGTCACACAAATAGTTACTGAATAACATTTCCCACATGTCTACTTTACATCAGCACAATTTTGGAAAAAAAATTTTTTTTTTGTTAGGAAGTTATAAGGGTTAAAAGTTGACCAGCGATTTCTCATTTTTACAACAAAATTTACAAAAAAAAATTTTTTTAACCCCTTCCCGAACCCGTTGGCGTCATGCTATAAATCATGTTCCTGCAGGCCGGGAGACCGGGGTCACTGAAAGGTCACCCGACCCGCAGTAACAGGACCCTTACTGCATCACCACAGGGGGGTTGGCTTAACCCCCACGTGGCCACGATCGCTCTGATGGCTGTTAAAAGTGAAACAGCCAATCAGAGCGATTTGTAATATTTCACCAATGAAACTGGTGAAATATTACAATCCAGCCATGGCCGATGCTGCAATAGCATCGGCCTTGGCTGGACACCAAGATCTGACCCCCCCACACCAAGTCACGGCGGTGATCGGCCGCCACCATCGAAAGATGGCAGCGATCGGTCACCGCCGTCACTGTCTGCTCCCCTGCTCCTGCGATCGGCTGCCCCCACCTACCGATCCCCCCCCTCACCTTCCGACGCCCCCTACTCACCTCTCCCGGTCCACCGATGTCCCTGGATCCGTCCCGGCGGCTGCCGGGATTCTTCATGGGCGCCGCCATCTTGGAAAATGGCGGGCGCATGCACAGTGCGCCCGCCGGCCGGCGCATGCGCAGTGCACCCTCCATTATACAAAAATTTATTTTGATCACTGTGATAAACTGTCACAGTGATCAAAATAAAAAAAAGTAAATGAACCCCCCTGTCATAGGTAGGGACAAATAATAAAATAAAGAATTTTTTTTTTTCCTAGCGGATTTTGCTGCTGATCTGCAGCTGATTTTGCTGCGGATCCGCGGCGGATATCGGTTAGGGTTGGGGTGTGTTGGGGTTTGGGTTGGAGTTAGAATTGAGGGGTTTCCACTATTTAGGCACATCAGGGGGTCTCCATACGCGACATGGCGCCACCATTGATTCCTGCAAATTTTGCGTTCAAAAAGTCAAACAGTGCTCCCTTTATTCCAAGCCCCGACGTATGCCCAAACAGTGGTTTATCCCCACATATGAGGTATCAGCGTACTCGGGAAAAATTGCACAACAACTTTGGGGGGTTCTAATTTCTCCTATTAACATTGGGAAAAAAAATTGGGGACTAAAAAATTATTTTTGTGGAAAAAAAAAATGATTTTATATTTTCACGGCTCTGCGTTATAAACTTCTGTGAAGGACTTGGAGATTCAAAGTGCTTATCACACATCTATAGGAGTTCCTTGGGGGATCTAGTTTCCAAAATGGGGTCACTTGTGGGGAGTTTCTACTGTTTAGGCACATCAGGGACTCTGCAAACGTAACATGACGCCCGAAGACCATTCCATCAAGTGGGCATTTCAAAACGTCACTACTTCCCATCCGAGCCCTGACGTGTGCCCATACAGTAGTTTTCTCCCACATATGGGATATCAGCATACTCAGGACAAATTGGACAACAACTTCTGGGGTCTAATTTCTCATGTTACCCTTGGGAAAATAAAAAAATTGGGGACTAAAAGATCCTATTGTGGAAAAAATATTTTTTTATTTTCATGCCCGGGCGTTATATAAACTTCTGTGTAGCCCTTGGGGGTTCAAAGTGCTCACCACACATATAGATAAGTTCTTTGCGGGGTCTAGTTTCCAAAATGGGGTCACTTGTGGGGAGTTTCTACTGTTTAGGCACATCAGGGGCTCTGCAAACGTAACAAGATGCCCGCAGACCATTCCATCAAGTCGGCATTTCAAAGCGTCACTACATCCCTTCCGAGCCCTGACGTGTGCCCAAACAGTGGTTCCCCCACACATATGGGGTACTAGCGTACTCAGGACAAACTGGACAACAACTTTTGGGGTCCAATTTCTCCTGTAACCATTGAGAAAATAAAAAATAGTGGGCTAAAAAATGATTTTTTGAGAAAAAAAAATGATTTTTTATTTTCACGGCTCTGCGTTATAAACTTCTGTGAAGCACCTGGGGGTTCAAAGTGCTCACTATGCATCTAGATAAGTTACTTAGGGCGTCTAGTTTCCAAAATGGGGTCACTTGTGGGGGAGTTCCAATGTTTAGGCACACAGGGACTCTCCAAATGCGACATGGCAACCGCTAAATATTCCAGCATATTTTCCATTCAAAAAGTCAAATGGCGCTCCTTCCCTTCTGAGCCCTGCCGTGCGCCCAAACAGTGGTTTATGACCACATATGAGGTATCTGTGTACTCAGGAGAAATTGCCCAACAAATTTTAGGATCCAATTTATACTGTTGCCCATGTGAAAATGAAAAAAACTGAGGCTAAAAGAAAACTTTTGTGAAAAAAAAGTACTTTCTTTTATTTACGGATCAATTTGTGAAACACCTGGGGGTGCAAAGTGCTCACTATGCATCTAGATAAGTTCCTTAGGGGGTCTAGTTTCCAAAATGGGGTCACTTGTGGGGGAGCTCCAATGTTTAGGCACACAGGAACTCTCCAAATGCGACATGGCAACCGCTAAATATTCCAGCATATTTTCTATTCAAAAAGTCAAATGGCGCTCCTTCCCTTCTGAGCCCTGCGTGCGCCCAAACAGTGGTTTATGACCACATATGAGGTATCTGTGTACTCAGGGAAATTGCCCAACAAATTTTAGGATCCAATTTATACTGTTGCCCTGTGAAAATGAAAAAAACGGAGGCTAAAAAAAAATTTTTATGAAAAAAAAGTACTTTCTTTTTTTTACAGATCAATTTGTGAAGCACCTGGGGGTTCAAAGTGATCACTATGCATCTAGATAAGTTCCTTAGGGGGTCTAGTTTCCAAAATGGGGTCACTTGTGGGGGAGCTCCAATGTTTAGGCACACAGGGACTCTCCAAATATGACATGGCAACCGCTAAATATTCCAGCATATTTTCAATTCAAAAAGTCAAATGGCGCTCCTTCCCTTCTGAGCCCTGCCGTGCGCCCATACAGTGGTTTATGACCACATATGGGGTATCTGTGTACTCAGGAGAAATTGCCCAACAAATTTTAGGATCCATTTTATCCTGATGCCCATGTAAAAATGAAAAAATTGATGCTAAAAGAAAATTTTTGTTGGAAAAATTAAAATGTCCATTTTTTCCTTCCACGTTGCTTTAGTTCCTGTGAAGCACCTGAAGGGTTAATAATCTTCTTGAATGTAGTTTTGAGTAGCTTGAGGGGTGCAGTTTTTATAAAGGTGTCACTTTTGGGTATTTTCTGCCATATAGACCCCTCAAAGTGACTTCAAATGTGAGGTGGTCCCTAAAAAAAATGGTTTTGTAAATTTTGCTGTAAAAATGAGAAATCGCTGGTCAACTTTTAACCCTTATAACTTCCTAACAAAAAAAATGTTGTTCCCAAAATTGTGCTGATGTAAAGTAGACATGTGGGAAATGTTATTTATTAACTATTTTATGCCACATAACTCTCTAGTTTAACAGGATAAAAATTAAAAATTTGAAAATTACAAAATTTTCAAAATTTTCGCCAAATTTCCATTTTTTTCACAAATAAATGCAAAAATTATCGACCTAAATTTACCACTAACATGAAGCCCAATATGTCACGAAAAAACAATCTCAGAATCGCTAGGATCCGTTGAAGCGTTCCTGAGTTATTACCTCAAAGGGACACTGGTCAGAATTGCAAAAAATGGCAAGGTCTTTAAGGTCAAAATAGGCTGGGTCATGAAGGGGTTAAGAATCACCTTACATTTGAAGTCACTTTGAGGGGTCTATATGGCAGAAAATAACCAAAAGTGACACCATTCTAAAAACTGCACCCTGCAAAGTACTCAAAACCACATTCAAGAAGTTTATTAACCCTTCAGGTGCTTCACAGGAATTTTTGGAATGTAGAAGGAAAAAATTAATTTAACTTTTTAGTCACAAAAATGATCTTTTACAAACAATTTTATTTTCACAAGGGTAAAAGGAGAAAATTGACAGATAAAGTTGTTGTAAAATTTCTCCTGAATACGCCGATACCCCATATGTGGGGTAAAACCACTGTTTGGGCGCACAGCAGAGCTTGGAAAGGAAGGAGCGCCGTTTGACTTTTTCAAACCAAAATTGACTGGAATTGAGATCGGACGCCATGTCGCGTTTGGAGAGCCCTGATGTACCTAAACAGTGGAAAACCCTACAAGTGACACCATTTTGGAAACTAGACCCCCTAAGGAACTTATCTAGATGTGTGGTGAGCACTTTGAGCCCCCAAGTACTTTACACAAGTTTATAACGTAGAGCAGTGAAGAAGAAAAAAATTATATGATCTTTTAGCCCCTAATTTTTGATTTTTCCAAGGGTAAGATGAGAAATTGGACCCCAAAAGTTGTTGTCAATTTATCCTGAGTATGCCGATACCATATGTGGAGGGGGAACCATGGTTGGGCGCACAGCAGAGCTCGGAAGAGAAGGAGCACCATATGACATTTTCAACTAAAAATTGGCTAGAATTGAGATCGGAGCTATGCCGCGTTTGGAGAGCCCCTGATGTGCCTAAACAATGGAAATCCCCAATTCTAACTCCAACCTAACCCCAAACACCCTAACCCTAATCCAACCTAACCTCAACACACCACCTAACCATAATCCCAACCAAAACCCTAATTCCAACCCTAACCGTAATCCAAACCCTAAACCAATTTATTCCTAAATCAAACCATAAATCACAATTAAATCACATAAATCACTATATAACTTGATTTAAATCATGATTAAATCAATTTTTCCTAAACTAAGTGTGCTATTTAAAGCGAGGGTTTTTAGAATCACTTTTTATATTACTTTTTTCTCCCCAGTTTAATGGGTTAATCATTCATATTTGGACACCACTGTTCTGTTGTACTAGGAAGGAGAAAATAATCCTGACCTGACTTGTCTGTCTGTGGCTATGCTGCAGTATTGTACTCAAAGTTTCACTTTCATTTTCTTGTTGCTTGCCCTTCCTCCTCCTCACACTTAGATTCACATTCTTCTTGTGTTGTGCAGATCTATTCCACTCCAAACAATCAGAAACATATTGTCTAACTTCTTGGACTTGGCACTGAAGGGGTTGATTCTGTATTCATATAGGTTTGTAGAACAATAGGATTAAGGTCTTTTTCTCAACTCTGTTCATGTTGTAACAATTTTGCCGTGAAGAAGAGGCTGGACCTCTGCGGAGTCAAATTCAGTTTTGAGAACTGCGTAAGTAAAGCGAGCGTCTGTGATAATATAGGAGAGAACTGCCACTGGCACTAATCCTACAGAAACCTCTGGAAGAGCATGCATTGTGAATGTTACACATATACAGCCTTTATTCTACTGAGTTAAACAACTCAGCTTACTCATGATGGAAGAACCTTTGGATGGTAAAATATTTTCCTCAAAAGCAGTTTATTGAAAAAAATCCGATTTAAATCAAAAAAATCTGATTTAAATCAAAAAAATCTGATTTAAATCAAAAAATCCGATTTTTTTGATTTTTTTAAAAAAAATCATTGATTTTTATCCACCCTGCCCTAAACCAACTTTAACCCTAAATTTAGCCCAACCCTAATGGAAAATGTAAAAATAAATACATTTTTTTTTATTTTATAATTTTTCCGTAACTAAGGGGGTGATAAAGGGGGGTTTGATTTACTATTTATAGCGGGTTTTCATGTTTGGCAGCCGTCACACACTAAAAAATGCTTTTTATTGCAAAAAATAATTTTGCATCACCATATTTTGAGAGCTATAATTTTTCCATATTTTGGCCCACAGAGTCATGTGGGGTCTTGTTTTTTGTGGGACAAGGTGACGTTTTTATTGGTACCATTTTCGGGCACATGACATTTTTTGATCGCTTTTTATTCAGATTTTTGGGAGGCAGAATGAACAAAAATTAGCAATTCATGAATTTCTTTTGGGGGGGGCGTTTACACCGTTCCGCGTGTGGCAAAATTGATAAGGCAGTTTATTTCTTCGGGTCAGTACGATTACAGCGATACCTCAATTATATCATTTTTTAATGTTTTGGCGCTTTTATACAATAAAAACTATTTTATAGAAAAAATAAATATTTTTGAATCGCTTTATTCTGACAGCTATAACTTTTGTATTTTTTTGCTGATGATGCTGTGCGGGGGGGATTGTTTTTTGTGGGACAAGACATTTTCAGCGGTACCACTTTTATTTATATCCGTTTTTTTGATCGCGTGTTATTCCACTTTTTGCTCGGCAGTATGATGATAAAGGATTGTTTTTTTTTGCCAGTTTGTTTAATTTTTTGCTGTTCACTAAAAGGGTTAACTAATGGGACAGTTTTATAGGGCGGGTCGTTACGGACACGGGGATACCAAATATGTGTATTTTTATTCTTTAGATTTTTTTATTAAAATATTTATTTATTGATAGAATAAATATTTTTTATATATTTTTTTAAATATTTTTTAAAATGTTTTACAATTATTTAAAAAAAAAGTTTTTATTTAATTCTTAGTTTTACACATTGTCCCACTATGGGACACTCATTTTCTGCAGGCTGATCGCTTCTATAACGCTGACCTCAGAGACTTTCTGGTCATCACTGCTCATGACAGGAAGTCTCCCAAGCCTGGAGACCCAGATGTCGTTGTGACATTAGGTCTCCATGGCAGTGATAGGGACCCCGCGGCTTGCCGCGGGGGTCTCCGATCCAAAAACAAAGGAGCTATCAGCCCCTCTGCAGCCGCCGGAACACTGCAATCATGCTTGATCGCAGTGTGCAGGGGATTAAAGTACCGGGAGCGGTCCGTGACCGCTACTGGCACTTAGTGCTGGGTGTCCCCCCGTGAGCGCGTCCGAGCGACTATGACATACTATCCCGTCCTTGGGAATTAAGTCCCAGGGCACATGGATAGTACGGGATAGTACGTCAAATGGTAGGAAGGGGTTAAAGAAACACTCATCAAAACTTTTATCCTCTTCATGCATTATAGTCATATTATACAGCACTGTGTACTCATATTTGCTCATTTTGCCTTTTTACCCAGTTCATTCTCCTGTTTTCCAGTAGGTCTATAACATCACGTGATAAAAAAAACTGACTAGCTGAATCCCTCTAAGCGCCATGTAGAAACAGGAGGTAAATTTTCCCTGTATGAGTCATAAGTCACTGTAAAAGTCTATGGCAGGGAGGGAAGGAGCAGATGGTCAGGAGTGGAAGAGGGAAATTATTTCTGCAGGCGTAGAGCAGAGAAAAGAAGAATTGGCTGGGTAGAAAGGCAAAATGAGCAATTGTAAGGACACAGTGCTATATAATATGATTACAACATATGAAGATAAAAACTATGATGGGAGTGCTTCTTTAAAAAAAATGGACCCTTCCCCAGAGATTGATAAGACTTACCCCCGACCAATAAACCTAATGCTGCTTGGAGAGGAGTTGGAACAGATTTATTTTTTTATATGAAGTTTTACAGAAAAAGTTGGAGGTGCAGGATCCTCAAATAGCTAGTGCATATAGATCAGTTGTGGTCCCAAGGATATTTTTTTTTATCAATATTATAGTGGTGGAAAACCGATCTCAGTGCAAACGCCTAAGCGAAAGAGTGGATCATGATCTTAGTATGGGGAGAATGCGCCAGGTACAGGCGACGGAACAGTCATTGTGACCATTGGTGGCAGCTGCTGAGCGCACACCCGCTCCCACGCCTCTATAAAGGCGAGCCTGGACATCCACTTCAGAGATAAGATGCCAGAATTTTACTTTCTGCCTCTGCAAATTGCTGATAAATCTGCTTTAACACCAGACAAAGCCTGGTGGATCAATAGTGCAGGCTTCATTACAAGGTAGGCCATCTCATCCAGCGTTCAGAGGTAATGACACCAGCTTGATGACAAGGCTCCTAAGTGGCAATGATTCACTGCGCAGCGCTCCTCACAGCATGTCAGCCAATAGAAATCTATACAGATCAGGACAAATCCTCTACCCACTTCCAAATCTAAGCACTGCAATTACCCAGTGTCATCTCTACATACACCCAAGGTTAAGGTGGCCGCGCACGTGATGGCAGGCAGACAGCGCTCGCTGATCAGATGTGGGAGGGAAAGTCGGAAACTGCCATTTAACGTTGTGCACATGTAGCCTTTCAGGTATCACCCAACATCACCAGATTGCTGATCCTTTTGAAATTCTACATTTTGAGGCATTTTAAATACTTTACACAACTCTAAAATAACGCTGAAGATTTCCCACGGTTTATAGGCGACACCTGTACAGTAACACGTGCTGCCATTAAAAAGGGAATCTGTCACAAGGTTTTTAGTATCCTACCTGACAGCAGCGTGATGAATGGGCAGAGATCCTGATTACAGCTATGCATCACTTACTGGGCTGCTTGCTTTACTTTTGATAAAATCAGTTTTATCTGCTGCAGATCTAGAAGTTCTCTAGATACTGAGCTCTGTGTAACCCAACCCCCACACCACTGATTGGCAGTTTTGTGCCTATGACAGTGTACACAGAACGCTGCCAATCAGTGCTGTGGGTGGGGTAATACAGAGCTCAGTATATAAGGACTAGATGGCAGCAGGTTTAGTAGTCCACTAGTGATCATCTCCTGCTGATAAAACCGTGATTTAATCAAAACGTCACTAAGCAGTTCATTAATTGATATCACTGTAGTCAGGTCTCTTCCCCCTCATTATGCTGCTCTAGGTTAAATGGCAAAAACACTTTGAAAGTAGGCTCATTCTGATGTCAGTGTTTTTCCAGCAAGTCATCTTCCGAGGGACATCTGAGTTTCATCAATTTGGTCAGAGTTTCATAAGTTTTTCTCTGAAGGAAAAAAAAAAGTTTCTTTGATCTATCAGTCTGAAAAAAGGACAGAACACACCATGCATCCGAGTGCTGTATATTTCTTTTCTTATTTTTTTTATTTTTAACTGACACAGACTTTCAGTTCAATAGTTGATCCGCCACTCGGATCAATATCTGTCATGTTCCTGTCCCTGAGTTGCACACAGTGGCCGGAGTCACACACAGAGGCCGGAGTCACACACAGAGGCCGGAGTCCACACACGAGGCCGGAGTCACACACAGAGCCGGAGCTTTCTTTCTCAGCCTGGACACTCCCTTTAGGTTTACGTGGCTACATATACGAGTATTTTTTGATGCACCCTATATGTAATAAATGTCTGATACTAAATATGGAAATTTTCAAGATTTATCATTACATTTTTAATCTTTTTTTTAATATATTTTCTGTTTACATGTGCTAGTGTCCACCTTTGGGATACATAACTTTTTCTTTTTTGTTCACCTTCTCAACATAAGCACGATCTTACAGTTACAGGTAAAGCACATCCCCGGGCACTGCCAGCATCACCCGAAGAGCTGATCTGGTTCTGCCAAGACTTCCCCAGCGTCCAATAGAAGCCCAGCACTATGGTAGTGCTAAGGCCTGTTTTCACACATCCGTTTTTTCCCCTTGCGGCGCCCCGGCATTTTTTCCAGCGCCGATCAAAAACCGTATGCGCCGCATGCGGTTTTTTTTCCCATTGACTTTTATTAGCGCCGCATGGCGCCGCATGTTCACTGCGGCGCGTCCCGGTTGGTGCGATGCGGTGTCTGGTCACCGTCCGTGTCTGGAAAAAACGTTGCATGTAACGTTTTTTGTCTGCGGCGAAAAAGCCGCATGCGCCGGATGCGGTTCTTTTTACAATGAAAGTCTATGGACGCCGCAATGCGCCCATCGCGGCGTCCGCCGCATCCGGTAGCCGCACCGGTTTGTTAATTGATATACCAGCCCACAGCAAACAGATACAAGGAAGTACCACCCTCAGCAAACATATAAAAAAAAATTGGGTGGACATCAGACACAGCCACAGAAGCCACAGGAACCCCAAAAAGGCCCAAAATGGGCGTGCTTAAAAGCCGGATCCGGCGCATTACGGCGTCAACGGATGCCAACCGGTACACCGGATGAGACGTATGCGTTTTTTTGCCGCATTCGTTGAACTGGATGCGGCGAAAAACCGGATGCGGCACATCCGTTGTTCAGAGAAAATACCGCATGCGGCGCTGCGGCTAAATGCCGGGGGCGCCGTTTAGGCGCCCGCCGGATGTGTGAAACAGGCCTAAGAAGGCAGCAGAAGACCAGACAAATGGGGATTAGCTGCTTCTGTCTTCACCCCAGACTCCCTGACCATCTCCTACAGCCGAGGACCTACCCTGCTCCTGGTAGACTGCAGGACTGTTAATGCTGAGATACTAAAAGTCATCATTGCAGACTCTGCACCTACAGCACTTGCGATAAAAGACAGTAGTGGTCATTAAGGGGTTAAAAGGAATTGGCTGACAACTTAGGGCGCAATCAGAGGCCAATACTTCCCATCCGTTTGCAGCCCCTTTTAAGAACAGGTAGCCATAGAGTTTCATGGGACTATTTATCCATCTGTCCCGTTCCATTAGAACTCGGAGCACGTCCTTCTCATCTGTCCCGCAGGTCACAAACGACCATTAAAGTGTGTCGCTCCTTTATGGGCAGATGGCACAGAGACACCATTTTTACAGATCGGGGTTTTTTCCCATTAGTTGTCTGAATGTGAACGTTTGACAAATAGTTATGAAATATGTAAATCTATAAACTCCGCTGGAAAAAGCGGATGTGCGCTCGTCACTGAACAGTTCACCAGCTGCAATTATTGGGAGTGTTGGGAACCCTAACGGTATGAGCATTGCTTCTACACAGGTCTCAGTAATGTCAGTGGTGCATCCCCTGGGCACACGCCGGATGTGCTGCAGACCAACAATATTATCTAGGTCCGCCTGAATAAAGAGCTGACATCCGTATGACTGCTCATTCTGTCAATCATCGGCCCTTGTAGATGGAGCCAGTCTCGTTAGGGACCAGTGTATTACTTGTGGATGTAAACTTGTCAGACTTGGATAGCAAGCTGCATTAAAGTCCTTTAAGATTAGAAATTACTTCCACATTTTTCCGCAGACGTTTTTCTGTAAATCACAAGTTCCCAAATAGTCTACTCCTGCTGGTCATCACCCTAAAACCCCTAACCTCAGTGAGCTACAGTAGTATGGGTCCACACCTAGAAGTTACCTTTAAAGATTTCCAGAGAGCCAAGACCACATAAGGCCAAATTTCACTTCTCATTGCATCCGACAATACTCTACAACCTGATTAACTACCGTAACTTTCCTCCTTAACAAGGATTTCATTACTGATATTCTCTCAGAAGATTTAGGAAATGTGTAAGTTAGGCTAGAAATGCAATTTGAGGGCAGCCGTCTAAAGCCTGGAGAAAGGAGAATCAAGCAAGCAGTGACTGTAGAGACATGACCTTCAGCCTGCCCCACCAAACGGAGGTACGTCCTCCTAATCTCAGAAAACTGTAGAGAATTAAATCTCGGGCTCTCCCATGGTATTTGATTCCCGTTTTTTTTCTCAGAACACCAATAACCTGGCCTGAACAATAGGGAGGCCTTCATGTGCAGAAAGAGGATGCATCTGTTTCCATTTGTGAAGAAGAGATGCCAAGACTGAGCGCCAATCCATTATGTCCAAGATGAATTCCAATCATATACAAGTGATAATAGCTTGCATGCTTTCTGCCTTGTAGAGTCAGCCAGGGAAAAGACTGGGTTGTATATTTAAGAAAAATCGGGGAAAAACTAAACTACAAACCTTTTAGGTCAGAGAAACCTGTAGGTGAATTCACCACAGGTTACCAATAGATAGCGCCGGCTGTGAGAGTCCGTCAGGCTAAACCGGGATCCAATGTAACTTTTCAGCAGCTCTGTAACTGGATATATTAAAATCACTGGTTACCACTACTTCAGGATGAGCTGGCCTCCACTATGCTTTCTGGAAGGGGTTATAATATCATCGACCAACTACCACCAAAGTCACTGAAGTTTCACCAAGAGGTCTAGCTGACATTTTCATTTTCTGAAATCTCTAAATGTAATCTTTAAATGAGGCAAGTCATTGCGCCTACTGAAAAACTTTCCAAAAATTGCCACAAAAAATTGGAAGTTTGGGACCTATTCATTATGTGATTTAGACACTTTTCAGTTCTTCCACAAGACACGGTTTATCACAAAAGAGGTTTGGTTTAAAGGAAATGGGGCTGCACTAAAGAGCACAAAACTACTCCATAAATATACACAAAAATGAGAACAAAGAAAGCCACCCAATAGGGCGATAGACACATTAGATAGTAGTGGGCTGAATGATCATCTGGCCAACAGCTCTCTCCAGACTCTCCAATGCATTACTGCTCAGCCAAGTGCTCCTCTGTTCTCTATGAACGAGCCAACACGAGACTCCTCTGGCAGCAAATGATCCGCCAAGCAAACTGGTCAGCCATCAAATTCCAACGGCTGGATCCTTCTCTGTCGAGGGAAGAATAGAGAGGCTCCCATACACAGACTGTTTGATATAGGCTGACTTTACTGTAATATGTATGGATGCCTTTAGTAAAAAAAAAAAAAAAGGGTTCAAGGATACGCCACGCTTATCACCCAGCGTGAGCCACCATCTATAGTCTGAAGTCTATACAGCCTAAATATTAGGAATTGAAAAATCTGCCCCAATGTCAGGAAAAATCAAAGCACTAAGCAAATGTCATGATGACACTGGTATAACTTGAGATGACTTCAGGATTATGGATTTCTTTATATTATAACCTAAAGCTGCCTATATAACCCTCTAGGTGTAGGAGACATTCCCATATGACTGCTTGTGGCCCAGCAAGCTGTGTACAACCACACGCTGCTTATAACAATTCTCACATTAGGTTGTTTCGTCATGCAAATTTACAACTTTTTTTTATAGTATACAGAGGTTTTTTTAAAAAAAAAAAAAAAAAAAATTTGCCCTGTTAACACTGCAATTTTCCCTATAGGAGTGTCAGCAAATGAACCTAATTCATCCAATCAAATACAGTTTAAATGGTCGCTGTCATTTCAACAAACTTTGCATAAATCAACAGCACATATAATAATATATCACAAAGAATCCTTTAACAGAGAGAAATGCTTTCTCCACTTTTGAGCAACTTCTTGCCATGTCCCCTACCTCCTAAACTCATCTTCTACTCTGAAAAACAGCACAAATCTGCAACCCATGGAAGGCTGCCAGCTCACTGAGTTTACAGTTCCTACAGAACTCTATAGAGAGGTTGAGATAGGAGTGAGACGTGTTCAGCAAAGTGAGATAACAGGCTGACACAGATGTGCTGCAGTTTCTTGCAATTTTATGCCACAGCGCTGGTTTCACAGCAACACAGCTTATTACTGTTGGATAATGTTTTCTATGCTGCTCATTCTTCCATCTGTGTGATACAAAGAAAAAAAAAAAGGCAGGAATCCATCTGTGTGCAGTGTATGGAAGACATCACGGATAATGTTCACTCACTAGCTCCGAGAGAACTGAAAATTAAGAGATTGAGCCTGCAGAGTGGAAAACTAGTGGAAAATGCAGGATTTTAGTCATATACTGGACAGAAATGGTTATTCCCCATGTACACACAGGCAGCTTATTCTACTAAGTCACTTGTGAATGACAGGTACGCTTTAACGTGGTATGAAAGGGTTTCTAAAATTGGAGCTGTTTCCTGTGCAGAGGATGGCTAATATTTGATAGAACAGTCCATAGCCATAATAGAAACTTCCCCCTATTAAATACAAAGCATCAGAAATAAATAAAATCAACTTGCTTTTACCAGCAGGAGACAAGGCAATGACAAGCAATCTACACAATGTTGGTTAGAAGCTCTGTCACGCTTCATTTGCCTGTCTTTCTGACTTCTGTGACATTTTTAGGGCAAGACGTATCATGAATATTTCATTTTTGATTCAAATATTTATATGCCAAGTAAATATAAAAGTTAAGAGGGAACTTAACTCATTCACCGACAGGCGGACTCTTCTAGCCGCCACTCTTGGCACTTACAGCTTATTGCCTGCCTGGTAACCAGGAAAATACATGTTAAATATTGATTTTCCCTCAGTTTAAAGTCTATGGGGAGATCCACAAAGAAAGCTGGAAAGATTGAGCCTTCCAGTTGAGAATTTCCGTAACAGCCATTACTGGCTTTTTTTTTTTTTGTTAAACTCTCACAACCACTGTGAGCTAAATCCCAGTGCTATCTACACCAAGAAGAGGAGGACTTCATTTGTTCCTACATGCCTTAAAGCACAAATAATAAAAAGGTGGGACAAAGTCTAATGTTACCCCACAAACTAGATGATGTCATGCAATGAGGAGTCCGCACCGGTGACATTCGAAAATAAATCTTCCAATCCTCCGGCACCCTCCTCCCCCACCTACACCCAGCCTGGTGGAGTGGGAGTGCGGGGTCACCAGAGGTTGACCACCAGCACTTACGCCAAACATAACATCTTTGTGCTGGCTCATAGCTATAGATAAGTTCATTCCTGAACCATCAGATTCAATCATGCTGTCAGAGAGGGAGGCCAGTGCTACAGCCTGCAGATGGATTCTGGCTCTCCTGTTTGTGGGAGTGCAACTAATAAAGAGGAAAAATGAGAATGTGCACCTAGATCAGCAGACAGCTGGATGAGGAGTCATGGAAGGAGTGCATCTATATGGCTGGATTTATACCGACACATGGAGTGACAGCCAAGACAAGCAAATCAGCTCTGCCATTCATGAAGACCTCAAATGACAAACATCCAGAAGCGTGAAATCAAGGACTCATCCCAGTGATCAGCACACGCCGGTCTGCAATAGTAACACAATGGCCACTAAGGAAGTCTGGTCAGGCTGCAAATGGCCTGCAACTCAAAAAGAGAGAACCGAGTCATACCACAGTAACGTGGACACATTATAACACATTTTAATTATGGCCACAAGCCCTAATATACTGTAGTCCACCAAGATGAACTCATACGATCATAGGCCTAATGATGCCCTTAGTACAGGTCATAAGACCTGAGGTCAGGTCAGGACGCCATATTATGGATGTTAATATGTGACTGTTGGGTGAACAAGAACAAAAAAAGGGGCAAGTGGCCTAAACCTGTAAATTACCATGAAGCTCAGCTTTACTGTGCTTCCTGACACTGACCTCTACATGGTCCTCAGGGCTGTTTACAGGTCAGTGGACACAGAAGAACAGCTGCTTTCACCAGGCTGGGTAGGGAATGTTAGAAGGATGATCATCTAGAGTGGACCTCCACCAGAGGACATGAGGTGGGGGGGGGAAGAAATACGCTCTCCTCCAGTGTACCCACAAGGAGGACAGGCTTTTCCTGCTGCTGGTTCCGGTTCTGATCCAGTAGGGCTAAAATAACCATAAAGCACAAAAGGCCATTATTCCAGTAACAGCAGACTACAGATGATGCTGGACAGCCACATTTTCACTTTCTTTACAATGTGTCTGATTGTAAGACATGTAGTTGAGGCTGACTGTGGTGTTTATTGTGCTTTTTCACATATTGTGTAAACACTGATGAGAATAAGCAGTTATTGAAAAATCATATACAACTGCTGAGACTGAATAGTGACTGAAGCAATTACAGCAATAGTCTCCTTTGTGACGTTTGGTGCCTCTGATTACCAGTGAAATACTAAATGTCTGGACGGATTGCTCATATTTGGCACAAGCCCACACTTCTGGGCAACCCTACAAGATTCATTATTTACTTCTCAAACCACCTGCCTGGCACACAGTCATCAAGCGCAGAATCACACATTTATCAAATTATTTTCAGACCTGTTCTTTGACGTTTACCAAAAAGGTAGAAGAAACTCCGTTCCATAGAAAAACTAGTAGGAGGAATGACCAGTCATATCCACCTGTAATCAAGGCTCAAAACTCTTCAGGATGCACCCGACCTCAGTATATGGTAATTACTAAGCCTGCTCATCCTCAGACTTCCACGTATTTGCCACTATTCACATTGTGTGATCTGGATCCACGCAATTTCTGTAAGACACGTCACTCTTTCAGTACCTTAGGTTTTGGACCTTTCAGAAAAAGCTATTTATTGACAAACAACATTAAATATGTGCACACTTACCCCCAAACTGTATATTATCAACAGCTTCACAGCTTAGGGGTCTCCGATTTGTAACCACAGAAAACAATTCATCAGAACTAGTTTTTAGAAACACGGACAGGTTATAAAGTAATCGCAATGCAGAGTTATAAATAAGCTGCAGCAAAGCCCAGAAAAGAATATTCTGCCATAGGACGGTCTATCACCGGACCAAAGGGCAAGTAACAACGGACGGATCCGTTTCTCCATCATTAGATTATTCGTAAGCGTCAGGAAAACAACAGCTCAATGAAAGTCTGGTGCATATGTGAGCGAACCATATAGTATATCAATTATCAATGCACTTGTATCACTGCAGATTCAAGAAAAATTGTACCTCCAAACTGGATTTTGTCACGTCCCCCTATCAAAAAAAAAAAAGTCTAACAAGCGCCATTTGGGCAAAAAGTTGTCCTTTGAATATGTGCATTTCACACTTAACTGCTATCATTTATTTTTAGCTGTTTAAGGGGCTAAGCTTGCCTCCATCGTGTCCGTCCGCAGAATTTTCTGCAAGATAAAAACAATTTTGTAAAAATCTGTGTGCCCTTGAGAGCAGAGGGGAAGATTCTACTGCAGCCACAGCCACACACAAGACAATGAAAAGGAGGGGTCCAAGTAGGATCAAAAGAAAGACCCCAGCAAAGGAGTTACCTCTTCCTTGTCTTTTAGATTGCAGGTGATCCTCAAAACATTGCTATCAGTTATCAGGCGGGGACTAGAGAGAACTGCGATTCCTACATTATTTCCACTGGTCCTTACAGCACACGCTGTATTTTTGCTAGCAGCTGTGCTTGGTATTGGTATATCCTATTCACAGGAATGAGAAACAGACTTCTAAAACAAGTAAAAGCTCATTTCAACCAGCGATCCAGAATTTTAGTCATTCAGTGGATGGCTGGCTCCTCATACACTGCATGATTAGTGAGAAAAAGCGCGTCTAGGAACGTTTGTTACCGATAATCATATAGCGTAAATGCATCTTTAATGTGACATTAGGCGGTACACATTATATCATACACATTGGACAGTGCACAGAATTCTCATCACGCAGCCTACATTAGGCATAAAAACAATAAAGCAGGATCATTCTTAGACACAAATCATGTTAAAATCAAGAAAGGCCTCAACCACTCTAAATATTATATAAATAAAACCTGCAATTTATAAAAGGCTACTAAATAATACATATAGAAAGCCAAGGAGCAGCGCTACGATTACATCTCCCCAACCGAACAGGAAGTGCATAATTCATGATGGAGAAAAGGAACATGTACATTCTCTACATCCTAAAAGTGTGTGCGTGTATGTGTATGATTATATATGGGTGTGTATATATATATATATATATATATATATATATATATATATATATATATATATATATACACACCCATATATAATTTTCTCAAATATCAAGACCCTTTAAATGTTTGAGACCCATCCTAGGGAAACAACTAATGTTAAAAGGGGTTGAATTATAAATGCATGATCGCTGGGACCCCCACCAATCCCGAGTACTGGGCTCTGGTTTGCCCCATGTGAAAAGAGCTGAAATACAGGGGTGAGTAATGATCTAAGTAGACAGATGAAAATATAACATTTATAGAAGGAATCTATCACCAGGCACTGTGATGTTCGGGCAAGATCACCCTCCCACAGCTTGTCTGAGTGTCCAAGAGATCATGGCCTAACTAACTGCAGGTACTGTCACACAATATGAGATCGCTAACGAGATCGCTAAGGAGTCAGCGATTTTATGACGCAGTAGCGATCTCGTTAGCGACTTAGCTGTGTGTGACATGTAGCAGCGATGTTGCCCCTGCTGAGATGTCGCTGATCGCTCATGAACTTTCTGAGCCGTTTTTTGGTCGTTGGTGTCCCGCTGGTGAGCCTGAATCGCTGAGTGTGACACCCTTTATGAACGACTTCACCAGCGTCGCAGGTGGGACTAGGTTTTCCCAACAACCGCAGAGGTCGTTATACAGATCGCTTATGAGTTGTGTTTGGAATCTAACTAGCGATCACACCAGCGATCTCGCCAGCGATCTCGCCAGGTCGTGTCGTTGTCGTGATCGCTGGTGCGATCGCTAAGTGTGACAGTGCCTTAACTGCCACAGAGTGCACCAAGAGGATTAGAGAGGTGGGTAACAGTTGCCGCACATGACAAGCTCCATCTGGTGACATATCCCTCTTAAACAAGCTCTTCAAAGAAAATAATCTTACTTCAATGCACTTTTCACCAATAAGAACACCACATCCAACAACACAAAATTCATCTTTGCATTGCAGTCATTGTCAGCTTTGTCCTTAGCCCAAATAAAACTCCATTGTACAGAGAGTATTCTCCTGGTCACGTTCTGATTTCTTCTCATTCTCTGTAGATGAATAGGTCACCCCCGCAGCCACCTGAAGCACAGCTGCCCCTCTTCATTCCTTGTACTGCACAAGCTAGCACACAATGTATGCCGCTATCCGATCACTCAGGTTTAATCGCCAGATCTTGGAACAAGAGCCTTGTTGTCATAGCAAACTTGAAGACCACTCTTCTTCCTCACTTCCATTTAAATATCGAGTGGATTCAGTCAGCGCGGCCGTTTATCCAAACCTCTAACTGCAACGTTAAAGTGTTTCAATTAAAAAATAAATAAAATGAATAAAAATATACAGCTCCGGCAAAAATTAAGCTCACTTTCAAATGTTCAGTTTGTCTGATTTTTCTCTTTATAGGTATATTTTTGAGTAAAATGTAAATTGTTTTTTTAGTCTATAAACTTCTGACATGTCTCCGAAATTCCAGCAATAAATTTTTTATTTTTTTCTGACAAAGAAAAATAGTCAAAATTTAAAAAAAAACCAGTGCTTTCAGACCTCATATAATGCAAAGAAAACAAGTTCATAATCATTTAGAAACAACAATACTTATGTTTTAACTCAGGAAGAGTTCTGAAATCAATATTTTGTGGAATAACCATGACTTAAAAACAGCTTTCATGCATCTTGGCATGCTTTCCACCAGTCTTTCATATTGCTTCTGGAGCAAAAATTTAAGCAGTTCTTTGTTTGATGGCTTGTGACTATTCATCTTCCTCTTGATTACATTCCAGAGGTTTTCAATGGGGTTCAGGTCTGGAGAATGGGCTGGCCATGACAGGGTTGTGATGTTGGTGGTCTCTTCATTTTTGCCAGAGCTGTATATAAATGCGGCATAGCGTATGTTTTACTGGACGTCTCTGTACGGAATATGCTGTGCCATTACCGTACATACAAAAAGTCTACACACCGCTGTTAAAATGCCAGGCTTTAATCATGTACAAAAAAAATAAATAATACCAAGATGAAACATTTCAGAGCTTTATCCACCTTTAAAGTCACCGATAATCTGTACAAGTCCATTGAGGACAAATCATTTTGAGGAGGAAAATAAAAAACAATGTGGCTGTATAAGCATTTACACCCTCGTATAATTGGGGGATGTGGCTGTGCTCAGAATTAGCCAATTACATTTACACGCATATTACATAGTAGTCAGTACACAGCTAATAGTATGGACGCCACCAATAAGCAGTAAGCCAGACACTGTGCATCGCACGTACCTGTGTGACTGGCGCCCTATGGAAGCCTCACCTGTGTGCATTCATAATACAAGGCAGCCCCCTCTAATGAGTGGTAGGTTGTGAGTGGTTGTTTTCATCAGTATTTTGCATCTGTGTTGCCCCAGTCTTTATCATGGGGTCTGCTGCCTCCTGCTAGTGCATTGGTAACCTGACCTGATGTTGGTGTAGCTGCATTTTTTATGAGAATTTTTATCTATGCCCTTCAAGTGGATTGTACAGGGTTGCCATCATTTATAGTGATTCTGATTAACCCCATATAAAATCTAACTATTCAAGTAGGATTTCCCTGACATTTAGTTTAATTTTATAGCAACAGCCATGATCCGTAAAAAGCTTACAACACAGCAAAGGGATCGAAGTGTTGAAAGTTTCCAGATAGGAGAAAGGTAGAAAAACAAATAAGGCATTATATTTAGCATGGAATACAGTGAAGATGGTCACCAGTAAGTGGCTTAAACTTGGCACAACGGTGACCTTACCTAGAATTGCGCCTCCCTCAAAAATTGCTGAAAAGATAAGAAAATTGGTTGAGTAGGCTTCCAAAAGGCCTACAGAAAAATTAAAGGAGCTGTAGGAATTTCTAGCAAGTACTGGTTGTGTACTGCGTGTGACAACAATCTCCTTCATATGTCTAGTCTGCGGGGTAAGGTGGAAAGACAGAAGCCTTTTCTTACAAAAGAAAATCATCCAAGCCTGGGTTTGTTTTATCAAAAACTACATCAAGTCTGCCAAAAGTATGTGGGAAAAAGGGTTATGTTTGGTGAAAAGTCAACATTGCACAGCAACAAAAGAAAACTGTACCAACAGTGAAGAATGGTGGACGCAGCATTATGCTTGTGTGAGACTTGAGCATGTCCTATTATCTCAGCAATTACAGTCTATTGGGACTCATAAAATGTATGACACATAAGAAATATTTTGCACTTCAATTTTCAGTCCTTGACTTATCTATTTTTACCGGATACATTGTTGAGAGTCATTGGAAGAAAAAAAAAAGTTCAGTCTACCTGTTTCATTTGGCGAAAAAAAAAAAACAGTCCCTTTCTCTTGGATAGTAACACTCACAGGTGTGTGAATGTTTCCTAAATCTAAATGTAGGAAGTCCAAAAGTAACCACCATAAAAAAAGCTTATCTTGACGTCTGCAGCATGCGGAGAACTTCATGTGCGAACATTGATTGCAATGGACGCTTGCGGCCTTTCAGAGAGTCGAGCTTGCATCCGCTAATAGATGGGTATTACAATTTTAAGTAGCATGAACCTGAACTGGACATCGACCTGTTAGAAAAGTCCTTAAAGTACGGGACTGAATGTTCAGCAATAGTGGAGGACCACGCAGATCATTATATTGGTTATGTGTTACTACATCACCAGTCACACAATGCATTCTGTGCAGCACACCATAAACAAGCTATCTAATGGAAATCACTGTGGTAGGAGGATCTATCTAACTCATCGCATCACAACATTAGAATGAACACATATGTATTTTGGACAAGACATAGAAAGTAGGACACAAAACTCAAAAGACTATCCCATGTCCATTAGCTGAAAGTAATCCATAGTATTCTGCAAGCAGCCATCTTAATGCCAAACACATACACATCGCAAACTACAATGAGCAAATATTGCACTTTTTTGGCGATGATGCAGGCAGAGTTGATCAGCGGCTAAAAAAAATTCAATGTGCCTCATCTGTATTTTGAACAGTTAAGAACATTCGTTGGTTGAAATGAACAATATCTGCTCCACCGAAGCAGCGGATGATTGCTCTTTATGGTCAGGACTTCATTTGATTTGATCTAATGTGTATGGGCTCCTATGGCTGTGGAGGCTGACAGACCTGCTTCTTCAGTGGGATGGATGACAAGAAATGTAGTAAAATTCCTGCCTTAGGATCACAACTCGATCCACGTTTGTGTGGGTCTGAAACTCTCCAAAAACCCTTACATAAGATCATGACACCATCGGTGCCATTCATCATACGAGCAGAGCTCATGTGGAATCCACTTCTGAAACTATATAATGAGAGAGAAGATGAGAACTAGTGAACTAAAGCACAGGACACAACATAGTGTTAAAACCAAAGCGGAAAATTAAAAGAATCCCACAAGATTGTGGCATCATTTTTGGTTACACCAATTATGTGGACTTTTCTGTGCACTCAAATGATCAATGACTTCTTATTTGATCTGTACATTAGGACAAGGATTTAATGTATCCACTGCCGACTAACATGCTTTCTGCCTGACTCATCAGCACCTCCTCCCCCACTACATTGGGGACATCATCCATCCATACCATGGAAGCATTTACTACTCCATCTCTCAGCGGGCCGCTCCCAATAATTGACAGCACACACCAAAGGCATGATATCTGATCGGAAGGGACTTGGAATAAAGCCACTTTATTTGTAGGTCTCAGAAAGCAGATTAGGATACATTCAGGTTCTCCCTTTCTCCCCCAGACGGGCTCAGGCCACGTCTCAAGCGCTTCTTGTACAACTTGCATTACATCAGCCCTGCTGGGGAGATCTAGGTAAGGGGTAAGCCAGTATAAATGAGGGTATTGTTCTGCGGCAGGAAAGCTTTAAGAGCTGGCTGCATTTCTGTTTTCCAATTTATGAAATGCCTGCAACAGGCCAAACCCTGCCATGTGGTAGCCTTCCACCGAGAGGGGTGCACTGGATGAGGAACCTGATTAGGAGGCAGACAGTCTCCATGGAGACAGCAGGCAAAGTAGAAGCGGCTGGCACCAGGAAAGCTGGCTGCTCAGGCGATACGGCTATTACCAGCAGACACAACCGTCTGCTCGCTGCACACTGACCACAATCATTATGGCCGCAAGTGCACCAGAATAGGCAAGGCCGGAGGAGGTCTGAGGCCAGCACTGTAACGCTCATTGGGCACTAAAAACACCCCCAAATAAAAATATCAAATCAGGTTATTTTGGCTGGGTAACGAGGCTAATGCCAGCATCTATGGCGGCTATCCTGTGCTGGACCAGGACTTCTATAGTAACGGGTCAGAACTGGACGGTTTTTGCACTTATTTCATTCCACTGCTCTCACCAGTAATTTCAGTTTTTTTGGCTCCTTAAATGCAGGACATACATTGTTTTAAGTGTTCAGAACAGATATAAAACAATATAGTAACAGTTATTCAACACCTTCAATTCTCTCCTCCACCCCCCAGCACCTCCTCCCTCCCCCCCTCATCTCAGCTGAAGACTTCGCCTCATTTTTCAAGGAGAAGATTGATAATATCAGACAACCCCCAGAGCCCTTCCTCCTAACTGCCCTCCTCCTCCAAAACCAACTTCACCATTACAGAAGATCGACTCTCCACTCTACTCAAGATCACATCTCACTACCTGTGCACTTGACCCAATCCCATCCCACTTCATCCCAAACCACACCACAGTCTTCATCCCAATACCCATCTCTTCAACCTTTCACTAACAACTGGTGTTTTCCCCTCAAGCTTTAAACATGCCTCAATCACACCTATCCTCAAAAAGCCCTCTCTTGACCCATCCTCTGTATCTAGTTATCGCCCTATATCACTTCTCTATGCCTCAAAACTACTGGAACACCACGTCCATCTTGAACTGTCCTCCCACCTCACTTCTTGCTGCCTCCTCGACCACTTACAATCTGGCTTCCGGCCACACCACTCCACTGAAACTGCCCTAACTAAGGTCACCAATGACCTATAAACTGCCAAGGCTAAGCGACACTACTCCGTCCTCCTCCTCCTGGACCTGTCCTTTGCATTTGACAAAGAGAACCATTCCCTATTACTACAGACCCTCTCATCTCTTGGTATCACAGACTTGGCCCTATCTTGGATCACGTCATACCTAACAAACCGGACATTCAGCATCTCCCACTCGCACACCACCTCCTCACCACGCCCCCTATCCGTCAGAGTCCCGCAAGGTTCAGTCCTAGGGCCCCTGCTCTTCTCCATTTACACCTTCGGCCTCGGACAGCTCATAGAATCTCATGGCTTTGAATATCACCTCTATGCTGATGACACACAGATCTACATCTCTGGACCACATATCACCTCCCTATTAACCAGAATACCTCAATGTCTGTCTGCCATTTCATCCTTCTCCGCTAGATTCCTAAAACTTAATATGGACAAAACAGAATTCATCATCTTTTCCCCCATCTCACACAACCCCTCCAATGGACCTTTCCATTAAAGTAAACTACTGCCCACTCTCTCCAGTCCCACAAGCTCGCTGCCTCGGGGTTATCCTTGACACTAATCTCTCTTTTAAACAGCATATCCAAGCCCTTTCCACTTCCTGCCGACTTCAACTCAAAAATATTTCACGGATCCGTACATTCCTCAACCAAGAATCTGCAAAAACCCTAGTCCATGCCCTCATCATCTCCCGCCTCGACTACTGCAACCTCCTTCTCTGTGGCCTCCCCCCTAACACTCTCGCACCCCTCCAATCTATTCTAAACTCTGCTGCCCGACTAATCCACCTGTCCCTACGCTATTCCCCGGCCTCTCCCCTCTGTCAATCCCTGCACTGGCTTCCCATTACACAGACTCCAGTTCAAAACCCTAATCATGACATACAGTACAGACCAAAAGTTTGGACACACCTTCTCATTTAAAGATTTTTCTGTATTTTCATGACTTTGAAAATTGTACATTCACACTGAAGGCATCAAAACTATGAATTAACACATGTGGAATTATATACTTAACAAAAATGTGTGTAACAACTGAAATTATGTCTTATATTCTAGGTTCTTCAAAGTAGCCACCTTTTGCTTTGATGACTGCTTTGCACACTCTTGGCATTCTCTTGATGAGCTTCAGGAGGTAGTCACCAGAAATGGTTTTCACTTCACAGGTGTGCCCTGTCAGGTTTAATAAGTGGGATTTCTGGCCTTATAAATGGGGTTGGGACCATCAGTTGTGTTATGCAGAAGTCTGGTGGATACACAGCTGATAGTCCTACTGAATAGACTGTTAGAATTTATATTATGGCAAGAAAAAAGCAGCTAAGTAAAGAAAAACGAGTGGCCATCATTACTTTAAGAAATGGTCAGTCAGTCCGAAAAATTGGGAAAACTTTCAGTGTCCCCAAGTGCAGTTGCAAAAACCATCAAGCGCTACAAAGAAACTGGCTCACATGAGGACCGCCCCAGAAAAGGAACAGAGAGTCACCTCTGCTTCTGAGGAGAAGTTTATCCGAGTCACCAGCCTCAGAAATCGCAGGTTTACAGTAGCTCAGATTAGAGACCAGGTCAATGCCACACAGAGTTCTAGCAGCAGACACATCTCTACAACAACTGTTAAGAGGAGACTTTGTGCAGCATGCCTTCATGGTAAAATAGCTGCTAGGAAACCACTGCTAAGGACAGGCAACAAGCAGAAGAGACTTGTTTGGGCTAAAGAACACAAGGAATGGACATTAGACCAGTGGAAATCTGTGCTTTGGTCTGATGAGTCCAAATATGAGATCTTTGGTTCCAACCACTGTGTCTTTGTGCGACGCAGAAAAGGTAAACGGATGGACTCTACATGCCTGGTTCCCACCGTGAAGCAAGGAGGAGGAGGTGTGATGGTGTGGGGGTGCTTTGCTGGTGACACTGTTGGGGATTTATTCAAAATTGAAGGCATACTGAACCAGCATGGCTACTACAGCATCTTGCAGCGGCATGCTACTCCATCAGGTTTACGTTTAGTCGGACCAGCATTTATTTTTCAACAGGACACTGACCCCAAACACACATCCAGGTTGTGTAAGGGCTATTTGACCAAGGAGAGTGATGGGGTGCTACGCCAGATGACCTGGCCTCCACAGTCACCAGACCTGAACCCAATCGAGATAGTTTGGGGTGAGCTGGACCACAGAGTGAAGGCAAAAGGGCCAACAAGTGCTAAGCATCTCTGGGAACTCCTTCAAGATTGTTGGAAGACCATTTCCGGTGACTACCTCTTTGAAGCTCATCAAGAGAATGCCAAGAGTGTGCAAAGCAGTCGTCAAAGCAAAAGGTGGCTACTTTGAAGAACGTAGATTATAAATATATTTTCAGTTGTTTCACACTTTTTTGTTAAGTATATAATTCCACATGTGTTAATTCATAGTTTTGATGCCTTCAGTGTGAATGTACAATTTTCATAGTCATGAAAATACAGAAAAATCTTTAAATGAGAAGGTGTGTCCAAACTTTTGGTCTTTACTGTACAAAGCCATCCACAACCTGAGTCCTCCATACATCTGTGACCTCATCTCCTGGTACTTACCTGCACGCAACCTCCGATCCTCGCAAGATCTCCTTCTCTCCTCCCCTCTTATCTCCTCTTCTCACAATCGCATACAAGATTTCTCCTGCGCATCCCCCTACTCTGGAACTCTCTACCACAACATATCAGACTCTCGCCTACAATGGAAACCTTCAAAAAGAACCTGAAGACCTACCTCTTTCAACAAGCCTACAACCTGCAGTAACCACCGATCCACCAAACCACTGCACGACCAGCTCTACCCTCGCCTACTGTATCCTCACCCATCCCTTGTAGGTTGTGAGCCCTCGCTGGCAGGGTCCTCTCTCATCCTGTACCGTCGTAACTTGTATTGTTTAAGATTACTGTACTTGTATTTATTATGTATACCACTCTTCACATGTAAAGCGCCATGGAATAAATGGCGCTAAATAATAAATAATAATAATAGTATAATTTACATAAGAAAATGCACTTTATTATTCGGGATCATTCTGATCTGTTGAAACGAGAAATCTTATTTGTCGTTAAGTGACTGATTTGTCCGGACTGAGCAGAAACAGAAGCAGGGTTGTCCCTTATGATCCTATTGTTCAGGTTTGCTTTCAACTTATTGTTAAGATGCGACACTGTCGCCCAAACATTTCAGGTGACAGGAGCCATGGGCCATGGCTACTAATAGTTGGCAGAAGTCTCACAAAGCTCTTCCACTAAAACCATTGTTAGAAACAACCTGGGTGTCTGTATACATAGACCGGATCACAGTCATCCCAATAACACGCAGTCTCCTATGTGTATGTGCGGACAGGCATTAAGAGCTTAGCATGCTTCCCTCACAATCTATACACTCACCATATAGAAAAGCATTATTTGTCTACAGACCGGCTCATTAAGTGGTTTTATTAGTGTGAGCGAGGATCTGCCTGCAATGACATCAGCACATTAAGCTCAGTGATCGCCGCTATAACGTAGGCTTCTATCATCCATTGTACCTGGCCATGACGGAGCAATGCACGCCAGCTCCGCATCTCGGCCTGGATAAGAACCAGAAATAAACAGGTCACCAGGACAGTAAGGCCGAACATCGCACTACCACTTCATAGGGGGCCGGTAACATCCATACTGATGGGCTCCACAGTAGCCCAAACTAATGAGGTTAACGAGCAATGATGAATGTAGGACAGCTGGGACCCCCAACCAATCACTAGGTCAGGATTCAAATTCCAATGGGGTTCTCGGCGATCTTACATTTATATAACTTAACAAAATATTTGTTGCAAAAATCCCTTTAAGAATAGTTGTCAGCCAATCATAGTTTATGCTCTCCTTTTATCCTGACTGCTCATGATTATTCTGGTCCTTTTCATTTTTTTTTATCCGCCATATGGGATATAGGTCCCTTTAGTTAGTACCAATCTTTATTCTCTTTCCAAGGGGGCATGGCTCACAGGGTAATAAGTCAGAGACTCCTGTGAGGCACACTCCCTTGTAAAGACAGTAAAAGTGATCGCCAAGTAAAAAGGCCCATATCAATGGGAATCGTACGGTGAGCAAATAAACAATACACAGGGGAGAGGAATAAAGTAAAGGGCAAAAACTGAGCACTTCTGACCTGGTGACAGATCCTCTTTAAAGACCACCACAACTAGGTGATAAAATTCCACCCGCCTGCATCCACCACTAGGGGGGCTTACAGCATACAGGTTTAATATTACAGTCAAACTCAAAAATGTATGTCATAAAAGGATTTGTTACAATTTGTGTTATTAACTTATTGACAAGAGTCTCGTTACTACATGGTAGAACAGCAGTAGATGCATCAGGCTTTCATTTAGACACTTTTCTTCCAATCTCGACAAAAACCCTATAAATAATTCTTGACCATATTTATTTAGAACAGGCCCAGTTGTTAAATTATTCATAACTTTGTAGGAACAGCAGAGGAACAGCAAAAGATAGAGTGAAAGGACATGGTGCTCCAGAAATGTTGTGAATGAGAGCCGATGGGCCCTACAGCTAAGTTACACTATGATTTAGCTTTATGGCCGAGTCCAAAACGAGCTGAAACTTGACATGGTGCACGCATGCAGCAAGTGCATACAGGCTGCTATAGAGAGGTGCTTCTTTCTGCCTCTCTATAACATATATTAGGATATACAATGTCTACAAACCCCTGCTAAGAAGCCAGTTCAGAACTTTTTCCTCCTTTTACATGAGTTTAAGTGTGATCACCTAATTCTAAAGCCAACTACTGTACATCCCCAATTATAAGAGGGTGTTCACACTTATGACACTACAGTAGTTTATAGTTTCATTATTTTCATTTTACGCCTCAAAATAATTTCAGTATGTTTCTCAATGGATTTGGAAAGATTACGGGTGACAAAGCCGGTTTCACATGTCCCGATAATTCCGGTAACGGAAAAAACGGTACCAGAGATATCAGTGTCCCTGTGTGTACTAAGTGTGCCATCCGTGTGTCGCATCAGTACCACACTGTCCGAACGACAGCAGGTGTCGGATGATGGGGGTAACATCTGCTGTCCTTCGGACTTTAATACACCGCTCATCGTTCTCCTCTGCTCGCAGGCACGCGCCATCTCTCAGTACAGGGGACAGTTTATCCCTAGCCATTCTCCAAGACTCCACACGTGGAACAGAGGTCTCCTGTGAGGTTGGAAGGTCTCTGCCCTGCGACATATCCAGGAAAACGTCGCACAGTAGGGTCTACTGCTCCCCAGCGCCGTCCTCCCAGCTCAGGACGCAACCACCCTTCAGCCACAGCTTATGGAGCAGGTGGCAAAGGGTCCGGGCAGGTGATGCAGCAGTTGGCTGCCCCATTAGGGCTCCCCCCCGGCGGTGGGGGGGCAGGCTTTGCCCGCACAGGGTGTAACACATTGCAGGGCACAGGCTCGGCACTAGTGGCCAGCGGCAGCCACACCGGGCTACGCTCCAGGCAGTGTACGGGGATCTGGGCTGTAATGGGAAACTGCCTACCAGCCAGTCCGCCACATGTGGGCCCGTGTAGAGGGCGTGCAAGGCGGCCCACAGCCACTGGTTCTCCTGGTGCAGCTCCATGGCGCGCAGTTCCAGCAGCAGCCCCTCCATCCTGCGCCGCTCCCGGCACCACCTCGTTATTGCGCTAGGTACGTACTGCTGTCCTCGGCCCAGGCGGGTGTGTCCTGGCTCCTCATGGTGCGGGCAGCTGAGGGCTTCTCTGCCGGTAGTGGAGCCGGCCACCTACTCCTCAGAATGACAGCCGACTTCAGCACCAGCCGCCGGGGGACAGCGGCTTACAGTAGCCGCTTCTTCCCCGGCGAAAATCCATGCACACGGAGGACAGTGTGCACTGTTCTCCGTGTGCAGCACGTTTTGCGGTCCATGTGTCCATGTGAAAACGGAAATGTCTGCGTGTTTTGTACACGGAGACATGGCCCGTCAAAACACACTGACATGTACATAGACCCATTCATTTGAATGGGTCTACGTGTGTCAGCGTCTCCGGTACGTGAGTAGACTGTCACGACACTGACGTGTGTAAGGGGCCTATGGGTGTGTGCACGTTTTCCATTAGACAGCAAGGCAGACGCCAAGTTTTCCCAGGTGAAACTGCTTCTTTTGCTCTATACTCTCAGAATCTGCCTGAAAAATATAAAGGTGGATAAAGTTCTGTAATGATTCTTTTGGTGTAAATTTTTTTTTACATGACAAAAACCTGGCATTTTAACAAGTTGTGAAGACATTCTATATCCGCTATATAATGTATGCATTAGATTCATCACTTCCATGGAAATCTTCAAGCAGATAAGAGTAAAATACTTTACATATTCATGACCCACATTAAAACAAAGAATCACTTCCACGGAGAACGCACAAGCCACAGATCAGAGCTAGACCCCGAAAACTGCCTCCATCAAATTATAGGATTGGGCTTAGCTTCCTGCCTGCAGAGAACACCCACACGCGTCTTCACCCTGTTCTCAGCGCAGAGGTATCATTTCCCTGACACATCATGAGCCTTGTCTAGTGTTAAACTATGCCAGGCATGGGAGGAAAGAAAACAGTCCATGCCACATGCTTAGAATAGCTTTACCATGTGATATCAGCAATTAGAGCAGCTCAGCAGGTCTGGATGAAGAAGGCCATGCATACATTACAGGAAGGGAAGCATGAAGCGCACCATACTTCTCCACATTCCGGGTGCACAAGAGGAAGCGGCAACGTAGAAATAGGCAAGTTACGGATTGGTAAAAGCGAACTGTTCCTATAAATATTCTTCCTGTTTATCAGCCATGCAGAATAGTGCAGAACAGTCCGGCTTCCCGACAAGAGGCGATCACAATGTACACGTTTTATTTCAGGAGTGGCCAGCCACAGGATGTGTCCACATAGTCAACAGGATATGTTCCCGCAGACACACATCCACTTACTATTCTCTGCCTCCCTGGGAAGGAGCATCGCCAAGAACCACCGAAATGTAACCTCGCCCTCCAACAAAAGACTTCACCAGAGGAAACCATGTGGAAGACCGCAGATAATGACTACTACAATGAAGGCAATGCACTTACATACCGACCGTGATTTAGATCAATTATGTATCACGGATACTTAAACTAGATGCTCCGGGCACGGATGCCTGTTGTAAAGCAGCAGACGACAACAGGGACAAAAAAAAAAGCGCTTTTAGAAAAACGGTTCACAGAGAAAGTGCAAGTTATCAAAATAATGAGCATTAGTGCGCTCCAGATCATGGGATAAGATTTGACCAAGGGCAACACACGCATGAAGTTTGTACATTTTGCCAAAGTTTATGCGGATTTCTTTAGATGACTCTTGTATCCTCCCATAGTCTAATAAAAACAGGTGGTAGGTTAATTTGACATTTAGAGTGGGAGCCTCAGTGGTGCCGGGACCAATGTGAACGATAGCAATCTCTGTACTGCTCTGTGGAAAATTCAGACATTTTTTATATAAACAGAAAAAGGTATAACATGCTCCCCTTCCTTCATGTGTAGGAATTGTATGATTCTATCAGGCTGCGGAGAGGGGGTGAGTTCTCCTTCAATGGAAGTCTCCAAACAGAGGCTGGACAGACATCTGTCTGAGATGGTTTAGTGAATCCTGTACTGAGCAGGGGGTTGGACACAATGACCCTGGAGGTCACTTCCAACTCTAATATTCTATGATTCTAAGATGTTCCGCCATTGGATAGTCAAACTCGAGAAACCTGGAGTGGAGGTAGGAAGAGGCTGCTCACACTGCTGTCCACCATGTCTGTCTAATCTAATACTGCGAGATACCAGGGGTACGGAGGTGAGAAGATGCTGCTCACACTGCTGTCCACCAGATCTATCTAATCTAATACAGGAAGTACCAGCAGTGCTGAGGCAAGAAGAGGCCACTCACATTGCTATCCACCCTATCTGATCTAATATTGGACTACCAGAAGTGCTGAGGTAAGAAATGGCAGCTCTAACTGCGGTCCATTCTGCCTTTCTGATCCAGCACTTGATATGCCAGATATGAAGTGAGAAGACGCTGCTTACACTGCTGTCCACCTGGTATTGCTGATCATATAGTGGAAATACCATCAGAGTTGAGGTAAGAAGAAATTGATCACACCACTTTCCATCCTATCTTTCTGATGGAGTACTGGATCTACCAGGTATGATGAGGTAAGAAGAGGCTGCTCATATTGCTGTCCACCCTATCTTGCTGATCATATACTGGAGATAATAGGCATGCTGACGTAAGAAGACGCTGCTCACATAATGCCCACCAGGTCTATCAGATGCAATACTGGATATACGAGTATTACATAAGGTAAGAAGAGGCTGCTCACACTGCTGTCCACTTTGTCTTTCTAAAACTGGAAAGGCCTAGCTGTGACCTAGAGATCGCTTGATAGTATGTGGTATAGATTATCTGGAGGTCACAGTGGTGGAGTCACCTAATGCATATGCTCACTGACACCTGACCTATTAACATTCTAGGATGGCTTCATGTCGGTGTAACAAGAAGGCAACTTCAATTCTCTAAATTACTTACTGGACAAAAATGTGATTTCTTAATAGGTAATTAGAATGAACCCCTTTTAAAGGTCTTTTACATAGGCAATGATCATCCAAACGAATATACATTCTAACATTTGTTCCCAATCACTGTCCAGTGTAAACCCAATGAAAAAGTGATCACGTCTTTCATGCAGGCAGAAAAGGCACAAGGTACAAGACATGCAAAAAAATAACACCCTTTCCTCCCCCCACCCAGTGTTGAAAGATTTCCTATACTGCTGATTGGCTCTTGTTGGCGGCAGTTTATTGGTCCATGTAAAAGAAGTGAGTCGCACATCACTAAAAAGTACAACTATAAAGTTTTTTTTGTTTTAGATGTTAAAAATGAATTGCTTCTCAGACAACAATACATAATCATAGTAACCAAGAATAAAAGAACCCGTCGTTCCCAGAAATGCTTTAACATGCAGTAAGCCACTTTGCTGTATGATTTTTTCCTTTTATGTCTGAGTGGTTAGTGAGACATCAAACACTGCATGCTTGGCACACCCGTGTTTACTTAGGTCCACCCCGATCATGTGTTACTGGAGAACAACAAGGAAAGGAATGTCCATGAGCGCCTGCTGCATTCCACACATGTGAGCAAAGGACAAACCATGCACCACATTTCATGGTCCCCACCGGGCCCACCAAGCCCTGAGAGTCTATTATAAGAAAGCCACAAACAACGTGCCAACGCTCCTAGAATAGCGAAGAGTCGGGCATAGACATACAAATATGCCATCTGCTGTTGGCCAGAAAACAAAGCACAGCACGCAAAACAAGTGGAAAACGCAACCTGCTCATGAGAAAAACTAACAAAGCAATCCTAAAGATCAGATCTAGAAAAAGCTGCTTCTACATAGAGACGAGGGGAGGGGACGCTAGGACCCCGCAGCCACGTATCGTACACCACATGATCACAGGACATAGGATGAAGTGGACATATGGAGTAGGATATGTCATCACTCTTGGAAACAAAGACCACAGTGGGACCAGAGGACCACCAGCGCGGGAGCGGTGGGGATGTTACAGGTAAAGATTGGCTTTTCTTTTATGCAGGGGTGTGGAGTCGGAGTCCATTTTTGTGGCGTCAGAGTCGGAGCTTTGGTTTACCGACTCCACAGCCCTGCTCAACATTTTCTGCAGCTAGCCTATATTCTTCCACTCCTGGACAGCACACCATTACAATATAACAAGTCTCTGGCTTCATATAGCACAATCAAATTGGAATCAATGGAAAGAAGTCTCCTGCTTTTGGACGCTGCTGCACACTACTAATGGTGCCTGCCAGTGCTCTTCAAATTCCTTCATGGAACATCCAGCTAATGGCTTCAGTGCTGTAGACACATGCCCCGTCTCACCATCCGGATCCTCTTAGCAGCAGGGAAATAATGCCTTTCAAAACAGTGTACAATGGTATACAATACTCCCCTTGACCAACCGCCATCCCTCTAAACTCTCGCTTCCCTGATCCCCCTGGTGGACTCAGTCTACCGATCTCTAGTGACAACATGACATGTGGACACATGTTCACTGCAGACAATCACTGGCTGTAGCGTTGATGTGTGGACATCACTGCCATCAGTCATTAGGTCACATATTATATATCATTGTTGCCACATCATCACTGGAGCAGAGAGAATAGTGACAGGCGGTGGACTAAGGAAGCCCTGACAGGAGCGGAAGGGGATCGCAAACGGGAGTAACACACCTTTTACTTTTGATCATTGGAAGTTTCAACATTTTCATGTGGTTAAAAAAAAAGTCTTTATCTTTATATTATACAAGTTGTTCCCTCCCACCGATCAAAAAACAAGAGATGCTAGTACTCAAAAAGCAATGCATGTTTCCCGACTCCCGAGCATCGGCCTCGCCAGCACAGATCCCAGACCATCAGAATGGGTGAACAGCACCGCTCCTAGAAAGAACATGAAAGCCCTTAAAATTCATTCCTGCATCATTCTTTCCTCTTTTAGACGAAGAGAGTAAACGTGCAAATCCAATTTTCATAGAAAACTTTCCGTTAGAAGAAATGGGTTATTTAATAAGTACAGTTCTAGATTTCTGATGCCAAATCTTCCCTGCTACAGCGTACACAATGGAAATATGAAAATTGTGTGTTAACCAATTATTAAAAGAAAAAAAATGTATATAGGGAAAACCAATTACTCCTGGTTACTACAGATCACTTCTCAGTGGCTGCACTATGGCATTTGTGAATTCTATTTTATATGGTTGGGCTATTCTTCATGTAACAATTTCCTAACACATACATTGCTTTGCGTGCAAGAAAAAAACTGAGCAAAGTTCAGAAGTAGTCAGTACCGGGAACTTATTAAGCCATCAGAGTGAATGAGTATAGGTCTCTGGGTAATATCCATACATGACAGGAGCTGATCAAATCTGTGCATATGTGAAATCAAGCTGCCTTATTAAAAAGGTACACCATCGGCACGCTAAAAGACTGAGCAAGCATTTTATTACTGAGCTCCAGAAAAATCTGCTGCATTGGCAGCTGCTTCCCCCCCAATTATGGAAAAATGTCAGCCCGGTTCCAAGTGGATAACCTTCACCTGACAACATCCTGCTGCTCGGCTAAGAAAACCAGCCACAAAGGAAGGCATGTGCCAGTCATGGAGAGCCAATACACAACCGCAAGGCCTGAAGCAATGGAAAACATGAAAGTCACATACCCTGGGAAAAGCCTAGTCCTCCATCGATAAACTGGAGAAAGGGGGAAAAAAGGATCCAAACTTCTTAGATCACAATCGGGTACGCGTACAATGAGGTCGCAACTGCAGCTTCTGAAGCTTCTAAATATAAAATAGTTTGTATCTCATAATTCAAAAAACTGTAACAGAGGAGAATGAGGTATCTGAGAGCAGCATTTGTGATCCTTCCAATGAACTGTATGTCTGGTTGGACGTTTAGGATCTCCTCCTGGTTCCTTGGAGATCACCTCTAATCGAATCCATCCGGAAGTTCATTATGACAATTCATGTTCAGATGACCTATAATATAGACATCAATATTGGCGGTGATGGACAGGAAATTGCCCGGCCAGTAGGAACACTTCCCCATAGTCACACTAGTACTGAGATCACCTTTCCAGACGAGATATTTTCAGGAGACAAAGCGGTCAGTAAGTGCTCCTCGATGGTATGTGACACTGAAAGCACAGTGCAAATATTACCAGGGACAGGTACTACTGATCTACGCAAGGAAAGAAGAAAGTTCAGCGGTAATGTGATATCTGCAGAACACGTCCAGTTACATCAGCAGGTCTGACGCTTCTGTATACGATACCCCAGGGTATGGTCACACATCTCAGATTGGCCTAAGGCAACACAAGCGTGGATTTTACAAGAGCAAACATGGCAAAATCCAAGGCCAATACTCAGATTTCTGCAGGGGATGCGCCTTGGATCAGCAGTAGGATAAACCTAATCACCATCAGTGGGGAGAATCTGCATGTCCTCCTGCCCGTTCTTCTCGCAGATTTTATTTCCGGCCACTCAGACAAAAATGTGCACAATGTTTTCCCTAAAGCATGTGAAAGTCTATTAAACACCCAGTTCACTTGCATTGAATAAGGAATGTTAGCAGGTGTTACGAGGATTAAGCTGAACAACTAAAGGACCGTGATCAGTGCACGTGGCTTTCGTGGACCAACGGCCTGATGTTTGGGCTTTAGAAAGCTTCTAGTGGATACACCAACCACCTACTGATGTTCTGCTCTGAACTGAATCAGTTCTACTATATGTTCACATGTTGTGTTTTTGCTGCATTTTACAGTACCAGCAAAAGCTCTGAGATTTCAGGAATCTGATGCGCACATTGTTTTTTTTCCAAACTGAATTGGAAAACTGCTGTATCTTTGAAAACTGCACAATGCCACTTTCAGCATTTTTTTCTCTCATAGAAAGCAATGAGTAAGTGCAAAAACTTAGCAAAAAAAAAAAAAACAGGTATCAGGTTTTGCTGCGTTTCTGGTGTAAAACCCTCAGGAAGCTGCATTATGCTTTTTTCCCCACTAAACTATCAGCATGCACAAGAGACAAATGTACCTGAAAAAAATACAGCAAATACACAGGAGAATACGAATCAAAACCTGCTTTTTGTAAGCAGCTTCTTTACTGCCAAGAGAGCAGGTTTTGCCTGCAGAAAAAATCTGCAGCAAAAACGCAACATGTGAGCATAGCTCAAAATAGTGTTCAAAAAGGACACAGATATATCTGACAGATGCTAATATTATGGTAGCTACATCTGGTTGAAATACGTCTCAATTTAATAGCTAAAAATCACTCACCATGTGCACTGCATCCGAGGCCTTCCATAACGCGTGGCATACCGGTAACAGCACATAATACCACAACGAGTAGTAGAAACTCAGATGTCTACTTATATATATACGACGGACATTCATTGTTTGAACCATCAGTTTCTGCTGACTGAAGAGATCTAGATGATGGAAAGTCTCCATGGCACCAATGGGTATAACTCAGTACTAACAGTAACCCATCACCGAGCCTTTGGAAATGTGGTGAATAAAAATTACATTTCACACATTTTAAAACAAGAAATTTGTTAAATATGTACCAGCTCGGATCAGTAATGATAAACCGCCAAGTGTACATCGTCCTTCAACTCCGTGCAAATGGCTCAGCTCCAAGATTCCCGTCACACCAGTACAATGTGAAGGAGAAAGCCTGCAATGAACGCTCCGTGTAACACTTCTCAGGCGCACATTCCTCTGATTAAATAGCGGGCATATCACAGTGCAGGTTGGCGCTGCCCTACGCCATGCATGGCCAAGTGATTGTGAGAAATCCCTGTATAAGTGTATGGGGCGCTTAATACAAGAAGGAAGAATTCAGCTCAGAATTGTATACAACCGTCCCTGCACCCTCCAGGAGACTTGTGCCTTGTGGACCATCTCTAGGTACAGCAGTGATGTGCACTTTGCCCATACATGCGCCCGGTGTAAACGCCCAGCGACCCCAAATCTAATCTATTAAGAGGTTTTATGCACACAGTAAGGACGAGGTCCCAAGAGAAGAGCAGAAAAAATGGTTCAATGCTAATCAGTGAAGTGGGACTAAAAGCAGCCGTCACAGGATGATGGTGGACGCCAGAGACCCGAGGAACCTGACAAAACACCCAGAGCAATTATATAGCAGGTTTCGTCATGCGGCTGCAAACCCTCTGGGAGCGTTCCTATCACTACTGCCATAACATGATCTCACTGTATACTGCTCCTCTGCCGCAACTTCATTAGAGATATGTGGACACAACATGAAGGCCAAAAGGACATGATTTTAGCACCGTCTGCCCAACAGAGGCATCCGGATGTGTTACCACGTAGATCTGTAAATTGTGATATTTTAGGTATATATCACCATGAATTAGCGTAAACTCCATTTCCTAAGCGATGCGTGTTATTTTGGACAAACACAAATCCTTCTCATCACATGAAAATGATATTAGTAAAATTCGCAGACAGGTTCCCATTAGGAGTAAACAATGTACAGAAGACAACGGCACTCCTAAGTTGCAGTAAAGAAAATGCTATTGATTTGTCCGAATGTCATATGTACGCTCAGTGGAGAGGCGGCAGCACACACCTGAGTGTGCATCTCCACTGAGCGTCCATCACACTGCGCTAACAGGTGGTGATCAAGGTCCAGGAGGACCCGAAAACTGGTCATCCTGTCAAGTGTGGTCTCCGTGTACACGACACACTGACAGATAAATAACATTTTCTTCACTGCAACTTAGAAATGCAGTGGTCTTTCCTACATTACTGTAGAAGTGCATTTTGCGATTTTTTTTCTCATAGGCCATTGGTCCGTGTGGAATAATTGTCCATGTGCACTGACAATAATGAGTGCCTAGTAAGCTCTGCGTACGGGGTCCACGGCAATAATGAGTGCCTAGTAAGCTCTGCGTACGGGGTCCACGGCAATAATGAGTGCCTAGTAAGCTCTGCGTACGGGTCCACGGCAATAATGAGTGCCTAGTAAGCTCTGCGTATGGGGTCCACGGCAATAATGAGTGCCTAGTAAGCTCTGCGTACGGGGTCCACGGCAATAATGAGTGCCTAGTAAGCTCTGCGTACGGGGTCCACGGCAATAATGAGTGCCTAGTAAGCTCTGCGTACGGGGTCCACGGCAATAATGAGTGCCTAGTAAGCTCTGCGTACGGGGTCCACGGCAATAATGAGTGCCTAGTAAGCTCTGCGTATGGGGTCCACGGCAATAATGAGTGCCTAGTAAGCTCTGCGTACGGGGTCCACGGCAATAATGAGTGCCTAGTAAGCTCTGCGTACGGGTCCACGGCAATAATGAGTGCCTACGCTCTGCGTACGGGTCCACAGCAATAATGAGTGCCTACGCTCTGCGTACGGGGTCCACAGCAATAATGAGTGCCTACGCTCTGCGTACGGGGTCCACGGCAATAATGAGTGCATAGTACGCTCTGCGTACGGGGTCCACGGCAATAATGAGTGCCTACGCTCTGCGTACGGGGTCCACGGCAATAATGAGTGCCTAGTACGCTCTGCGTACGGGGTCTACGGCAATAATGAGTGCCTAGTACGCTCTGCGTATGGGATCCACGGCAATACTGAGTGCCTAGTACGCTCTGCGTATGGGGTCCACGGCAATAATGAGTGCCTAGTACGCTCTGCGTACGGGTCCACGGCAATAATGAGTGCCTAGTACGCTCTGCGTATGGGGTCCATGGCAATAATGAGGGCCTAGTACGCTCTGCGTATGGGGTCCACGGCAATAATAATGAGTGCCTACGCTCTGCGTATGGGGTCCACGGCAATAATAATGAGTGCCTACGCTCTGCGTATGGGGTCCATGGCAATAATAATGAGTGCCTACGCTCTGCATATGGGGTCCACGGCAATAATAATGAGTGCCTACGCTCTTTGTATGGGTCCACGGCAATATTAATGAGTGCCTACGCTCTGTATATGGGGTCCACGGCAATAATGAGTGCCTACGCTCTGTGTATGGGGTCCACGGCAATAATAATGAGTGCCTACGCTCTGTGTATGGGGTCCACGGCAATAATAATGAGTGCCTACGCTCTGTATATGGGGTTCACGGCAATAATATGAGTGCCTACGCTCTGTGTATGGGTCCATGGCAATAATAATGAGTGCCTACGCTCTGTGTATGGGGTCCACGGCAATAATGAGTGCCTAGTACGCTCTGCGTACGGGGTCTACGGCAATAATGAGTGCCTAGTACGCTCTGCGTATGGGATCCACGGCAATAATGAGTGCCTAGTACGCTCTGCGTACGGGTCCACGGCAATAATGAGTGCCTAGTACGCTCTGCGTATGGGGTCCATGGCAATAATGAGGCCTAGTACGCTCTGCGTATGGGTTCCACGGCAATAATAATGAGTGCCTACGCTCTGCGTACGGGGTCCACGGCAATAATAATGAGTGCCTACGCTCTGCGTATGGGGTCCATGGCAATAATAATGAGTGCCTACGCTCTGCATATGGGGTCCACGGCAATAATAATGATTGCCTACGCTCTTTGTATGGGGTCCACGGCAATATTAATGAGTGCCTACGCTCTGTATATGGGGTCCACGGCAATAATGAGTGCCTACGCTCTGTGTATGGGGTCCACGGCAATAATAATGAGTGCCTACGCTCTGTGTATGGGGTCCACGGCAATAATAATGAGTGCCTACGCTCTGTATATGGGGTTCACGGCAATAATAATGAGTGCCTACGCTCTGTGTATGGGGTCCATGGCAATAATAATGAGTGCCTACGCTCTGTGTATGGGGTCCACGGCAATAATGAGTGCCTAGTACGCTCTGCGTACGGGGTCTACGGCAATAATGAGTGCCTAGTACGCTCTGCATATGGGGTCCACGGCAATAATGAGTGCCTAGTACGCTCTGCGTACGGGGTCCACGGCAATAATGAGTGCCTAGTACGCTCTGCGTACGGGGTCCATGGCAATAATGAGGGCCTAGTACGCTCTGCGTATGGGGTCCACGGCAATAATAATGAGTGCCTACGCTCTGCGTACGGGGTCCACGGCAATAATAATGAGTGCCTACGCTCTGCGTACGGGGTCCACGGCAATAATAATGAGTGCCTACGCTCTGCGTACGGGTCCACGGCAATAATAATGAGTGCCTACGCTCTGCGTATGGGGTCCATGGCAATAATAATGAGTGCCTACGCTCTGCATATGGGGTCCACGGCAATAATAATGATTGCCTACGCTCTTTGTATGGGGTCCACGGCAATATTAATGAGTGCCTACGCTCTGTGTATGGGGTCCACGGCAATAATAATGAGTGCCTACGCTCTGTGTATGGGGTCCACGGCAATAATAATGAGTGCCTACGCTATGTATATGGGGTTCACGGCAATAATAATGAGTGCCCACGCTCTGTGTATGGGGTCCACGGCAATAATAATGAGTGCCTACGCTCTGTGTATGGGTCCACGGCAATAATAATGAGTGCCTACGCTCTGTGTATGGGGTCCACAGCAATAATAATGAGTGCCTACGCTCTGTGTATGGGGTCCACGGCAATAATAATGAGTGCCTACGCTCTGTGTATGGGTCCACGGCAATAATAATGAGTGCCTACGCTCTGTGTATGGGTCCACGGCAATAATGAGTGCCTAGTACGCTCTGCGTACGGGGTCTACGGCAATAATGAGTGCCTAGTACGCTCTGCGTATGGGATCCACGGCAATACTGAGTGCCTAGTACGCTCTGCATATGGGGTCCACGGCAATAATGAGTGCCTAGTACGCTCTGCGTACGGGGTCCACGGCAATAATGAGTGCCTAGTACGCTCTGCGTATGGGTCCAGGCAATAATGAGGCCTAGTACGCTCTGCGTATGGGTCCACGGCAATATATGAGTGCCATACGCTCTGCGTATGGGGTCCACGGCAATATAATGAGTGCCTAACGCTCTGCGTATGGGGTCCATGGCAATAATAAGAGTGCCTACGCTCTGCGTATGGGGTCCACGGCAATAATAAGAGTGCCTACGCTCTTTGTATGGGTCCACGGCAATAATAATGAGTGCCTACGCTCTGATATGGGGTCCACGGCAATAATAATGATGCCTACGCTCTGTGTATGGGGTCCACGGCAATAATAATGAGTGCCTACGCTCTGTGTATGGGGTCCACGGCAATATAATGAGTGCCTACGCTCTGTGTATGGGGTCCACGGCAATAATAATGAGTGCCTACGCTCTGTGTATGGGGTCCACGGCAATAATAATGAGTGCCTACGCTCTGTGTATGGGGTCCACGGCAATAATAATGAGTGCCTACGCTCTGTGTATGGGGTCCACGCAATAATAATGAGTGCCTACGCTCTGTGTATGGGGTCCACGGCAATAATAATGAGTGCCTACGCTCTGTGTATGGGGTCCACGCAATAATAATGAGTGCCTACGCTCTGTGTATGGGGTCCACGGCAATAATAATGAGTGCCTACGCTCTGTGTATGGGGTCCACGGCAATAATAATGAGTGCCTACGCTCTGTGTATGGGGTCCACGGCAATAAATAATGATGCCTACGCTCTGCGTATGCGGTCCACGCAATAAGAGTGCCTACGCTCTGTGTATGGGGTCCACGGCAATAATAATGAGTGCCTACGCTCTGTGTATGGGGTCCACGGCAATAATAATAATGATGCCTACGCTCTGCGTATGCGGTCCACGACAATAAGAGTGCCTACACTCTGTGTATGGGGTCCACGGCAATAATAATGAGTGCCTACGCTCTGTGTATGGGGTCCACGGCAATAATTATGAGTGCCTACGCTCTGTGTATGGGGTCCACGGCAATAATAATGAGTGCCTACGCTCTGTGTATGGGGTCCACGGCAATAATAATAATGAGTGCCTACGCTCTGCGTATGCGGTCCACGACACTAATAGATAATAATAAAAATAATGAGTGCCTATGCTCTACAAGGAAATAAGATGTCCGTGTAATACACTCATCTAAATGAGCCATTAAAAAGATGTGATAACATATACTGTGCATATATATATATCTGCAAAAAGTACCCAGGATGCCCAGAGGCTGTGCCTGTCCTGCATGTAGACAGTACAAAACAGGCTTCCTATGGCAGGAGAAAAAAAAGAAGAAAAAAAAAAAGCACAATCCGAGACAACATTGCCCTTTAACAATAGCTATAATTGGGGAGAAATTCTTGCATTGTGAGAGTCCGCTGAAAGTCTATATCAATATTCCTGAAAAGCATTTCAACCAGCAATCATGAAACGCGTGCAGGAATCAGATAAAGAAGCCAGGGCCATATTCCACCCTCATTACGCGCAGAGCATGGAATAAGAGATAAATCCATAATTATCCTGCCATTACCTCACAAGCCTTTCCACATCCTGCACACAGATTGTACAGACAGAGGAGGCCTTAGAGATAACCCAAACCCTGACAGAGATCTCATGTAGTACAGTCATGGCCAAAAGTTTTGAGAATGACACAAATATTATATTTTCACATGATCTGCTGCCCTCTGGTTTTTATGTGTGTTTGACAGATGTTTTTATCACAGACAGAAATATAATAATTGCAAACATATGAGTAACAAAAGCTTATATTGACAGTTAGAATGAGTTAATGCAGCAAGTCAATATTTGCAGTGTTGACCCTTCTTCTTCAGGACCTCTGCAATTCTCCCTGGCATGCTCTCAATCAACTTCTGGACCAAATCTTGACTGATAGCAGTCCATTCTTGCACAATCAATGCTTTCATTTTGTCAGAATTTTTAGGTTTTTGTTTGTCCACCCTTCTCTTGATGATTGACCACAAGTTCTCAATGGGATTAAGATCTGGGGAGTTTCCAGGCCATGGACCCAAAATCTCTATGTTTTGTTCCCTGAGCCATTTAGTTATCACCTGTGCTTTATGGCAAGGTGCTCCATCATGCTGGAAAAGGCATTGTTGATCGTCAAACTGCTCTTGGAGGGTTGGGAGAAGTTGCTCTTGGAGGACATTCTGGTACCATTCTTTATTCATGGCTGTGTTTTCAGGCAAGACTGTGAGAGAGCCGATTCCCTTGGCTGAGAAGCAACCCCACACATGAATGGTTTCAGGATGCTTAACAGTTGGCATGAGACAAGACTGGTGGTAGCGCTCACCTTGTCTTCTTCGAATGAGGCGTTTTCCTGATGTCCCAAACAATCGAAAAGGGGATTCATCAGAGAAAATAACTTTACCCCAGTCCTCAGCAGTCCACTGCCTGTACCTTTTGCAGAATATCAGTCTGTCCATGATGTTTTTTCTGGAGAGAAGTGGCTTCTTTGCTGCCCTCCTTGAGACCAGGCCTTGCTCCAAGAGTCTCCACCTCACAGTGCGTGCAGATGCACTCACACCTGCCTGCTGCCATTCCTGAGCAAGCTCTGCACTGCTGGTAGCCCGATCCCGCAGCTGAAACACTTTTAAGAGATGGTCCTGGCGCTTGCTGGTCTTTCTTGGGCGCCCTGGAGCCTTTTTGGCAACAATGGAACCTCTCTCCTTGAAGTTCTTGATGATGCGATAGATTGTTGACTGAGGTGCAATCTTTCTAGCTGCGATACTCTTCCCTGTTAGGCCATTTTTGTGCATTGCAATGATGACTTCACCTGTTTCTTTAGAGATAACCATGGTTAACAGGAGAGAAACAATGATGCCAAGCACCAGCCTCCTTTTAAAGTGTTTAGTGGTGTCATTCCTTAATCATGACAGATTGATCTCCAGCCATGTCCTCATCACCCCACCTGTGTTAATGGAGCAATCACTGAAAAGAGTTAGCTGGTCCTTTTAAGGCAGGGCTGCAATGATGTTGAAATGTGTTTTGGGGATAAAGTTCATTTTTTAGCCAAATATTGACTTTGCAAGTAATTGCTTTTAAGCTGATCACTCTTTATAACATTCTGGAGTATATGCAAACTGCCATTAGAAAAAGTGAAGCAGTAGAATTTGTAAAAATTAATATTTGTGTCATTCTCAAAACTTTTGGCCATGACTGTACACAGAGTGGGTTTGGCTTCTAATAAAGAGGGATTGCACAGGAGTCAAGGGGAAAGAGAGGCCAATCGCTCTTCCACCGGTCACCAGGCGACAGGTCTAACAGGTCTTCATGCCGTGCACATATTGTCAGCGTCGTTCTTCACGCTGAATTCGTCCCAATACACAGACACTGCCCACACAACTTAGGGCTCATTCACATGTACATTTTTCTTGTTGCTGTTATAGTCTACAGTTCAGACGACTGATTTTTTTTTTCCCCTTGGACCAAGTACACCACACAAAAGCAGAGACATGTCTGATATTGCTCCAAGGATCAGTTCAAAACTTGACAATGCGAGTCTATGGCTCAGTTATAAAAATTGGGCGAAAACTCGGCCGCCCTCCGTATGCTGCCCAGTTTTCACGGACTGTTCCATAGGAGAAGCTACACAATCCTTCATCATTTCTTGCTAATCTGAAAATAAAACTGACGGCAAGAGCCGACCCACCGACCAAACTGATGACTCTCGGACCAATTTTTGCATACGAGAAAAAACGAACGTTAGACGGAGCAATAAAGTCAGTGGCATTGATGACTCTGAAAGCATCAGCCGAGCCTGGTGTGTCTCAGGCAACAATGAGTGGACTGGAAGCTCCTATCTAGAGTATCAGAGCTCTACATTCCAGCTAAAGGCATATATTATAGAAACCTTAAAAAAATGCGGAAAAAGAGAAGGAAAAAAATGCCACAGTTTCTCCCCTATTATCCAATTTACTCAAACCCTGTGTGGTCTGATCCCGCAGCCCCACTCTCCGCCATTAGTCCCTGGCTTCTTGTATGTAGATGTAGTGTCCAATGTTCAATAGGACAAAGCAGAGAAACTCTGTGGGGACATCACAATAAAACCCTGGCATTCTATGTAAAGAACCTGCAAGCTTCCCCCCCCCCCCCCTTCATTAAAATCCAATGCCCAGGAACAGAATCTACACTGAAAATGTCATTACTATGGGAAGCCCATAGCATTCAGATGCTGCTGTACCCATGAAACAAGAGGCAAAACCTGACAATCCAGTATGAAAAGCTTAGCTCAACACAAAACCTAACAACCCTGACAATACACGTTACCGCATCTTTGTGACTTCCTGGTAATTTACATATATTTCCGATACTAGACTGAATACACCACATAGCTGGGTGAAGGAGCAATCATGGACTGTCCCTACAATAGGGGAAAACAAAGGAGGATTTTGTAGGAACATAGCAAGAGGTAACCAATCAGCAACTTCTGACAATACACTAACAGATCTCCACCATACTGTGCGGATCTTGCCGGCAGATTTACTGCGGGCCAGCAGCGTCTGTGGCGGTGACAAGGGTCACAGGAGTGATTGTGTACAGGCTGCAGCCAATCACTGAGCACACTGACTTTGCATTGTAGATAGCACAAGCTACTGAGCTCACTTGATAGGCTGCAGCGCTGTTGAAGTAAAGTCACCGTTGCAGCGTCACAGCAGAAGGATACCGCAGGAAGCTAAGCAATTTTATTATTTCTACAGCCACAATACATTAATAAAAAGAAAAGAGGAAAAAACCCTTTAACGTTTTATATTTTATTGAGAAAACGTGCACAAAGTTCTTGAAAAGTTTGCCATATTTAGGGCCAGAGATTCCCAAAGTGTATAGTTTATTTTTTTCATGGTAGGTACAGCATCGGCTCTAGAACGTGGTATGCTCGATCTGTTACGGTGTATTTGTCTTCACTTTGCAGCGCTCTGCTTTATGACTTCACGTAAGACTTAAAAGAACGCATCATGTACACATGCCGACCGCGTACTACGAAACAAGGTGAAGACAAATCATCTATGTGGGCCATGTCTAGTACAGCCGCACCCGAGGCAGAAACTGTGTGCACGAGGAACACCGTAATCTGCTCATATTATAGCCCACACAGATTGCCATCAGTAAAGTAAGCCAATCATCTGCACGGAGGAAATCCAGCCATTTTCCTGCTTAGCCGACTTGATCTTTTTGCTGATGTAAATACTTACGTCGCTCTGTTCTGTAGCAGATACCAAATACCTCACTGGCAATAGGTATTAAGCCTCATTCACACATCTGGGTCTAAACATGTGATAAACACTACTGCTGCCCATTTTTACCATATTGCGTTTTTCTCATTCAACCATGTAAAATTCTCACTAACTTTTTCAACCCATGGCAAAAGACGCTAGACAAGAACTAGTCTGACAACTAAAAAACCATATCCAACTTCTTAAGTGTCCCAGAAAAAAAAAAGCAACTCTGATTCATCTAGCCCTGCAATGGCCATGTATTACATGGCAGCCAAATGACTTGAATGGCACCATCTAATATCCCATTTCTAAAATGTGCACACGCTGCCAGCTAATGGGGGTGAGAGACGCTGATCCCTTCACATGGTGACAGTGGCAATCAGAAGAAGGGGGGATCGCATCTGTAGAGTGGTTAAGTCTTAATGGGACATTATTATTAAGGCACAATGGTAATTGTCAGCATACCCGAACTCAAAGAAGCCAGTAAGTCCCGTATACACCCGTCATCTTGTTTTCACTTATGCAGAACAAAGTCCTGCACTTTCAAGTGCAAAGTCCTCAATAATACTGACAATTTGCTGCAACATATCCTTTAGTGTGCAAACTATCATGAATACATAAAACTACAGTAACTTTCTGAATGATCATTGATACTAATGACCCTAAAAATGAATACGTAATATGCGGTGAAGCATTGTGACAATGACTAACGCCCCATATTCCCGAGCGCTCACACCACCAAGCCTGGTAATAAAAGCCATGTGACAGAATAAAGCTGACGGCCTACATCTTACACAACAAGCTGACTGCTCTACTTCACACAGTTCAGGAAAAGGTGCCGTTCTAAAAAGAGTGTCCAATCTCTGGCTACACTGGGCACTAAGAGGTTTACATATGGAGATTAACAGGATTACAGTCACATGCAATATATCGCTCGCGGAAATGGAGGTTTGTGGACAATGCACAAAACAACAGTTCAGAGCTACAGAAAAACACAGAAATCCGTCATGTATAGAAGAGTTTTCCTGGGTGTTTACTATTTCAGTTATCTGGACCGTGAACTTAATTACACCATATAACACGTCGCCTGCAGATAATACATCTTCATATTCTACGGACACATATTTGGATATCTGATCTAGAGCGTATACATACATAGTATTCTCTGCACCAACACGTCGGCTATTGCTGAGCTGTCAGAAAAGTGCCATATATATACAACATACAGAACGTTTCCATTTAACACATCACCTGCAGATAATACATCTTCATATTCTGCGGACACACGTTTGGATATCTGATCTAGAGCGTATACATACATAGTATTCTCTGTACCAACACGTCGGCTATTCCTGAGCTGTCAGAAAAGTGCCATCCATGTATATAGAACATACGGAAGGTTTCCAGTGTTCAACATCATATTAGTATCATACACGTCCACCGTGGCTTTGGGAAAACAAAGCATTTTAACAAATGAACATGGCTAAAAGCACCAGGATGAATGAATGAAAGGTGGCTTTGTCCTTTCTTCATCCCCACATCCAAGCAGTACTTTTCCTTCAGCTGAACTCCAGCAAGAGCACCATCGCTGAAAGAATTACTGGCAAGTAAGCGTTTCCCTTCCCAGGAGGATTACGGCTACAGGCCACGCTTAACAAAACAAAGAAACAGGAAAAAGTGCTCTATATGGAATCTAATAAGGAATCCATAGTCTATAGGTGGATTAATCGGCAGGTTAGGGGGTCATGGCACCCTTCTCAGCTCAGAATATAGGTTTATGGTTGAAAAATGACTCTCGATGTACTGAAGGCAAAGTCATTCATTAGGAGAAAGTCCATTCTAGTCACTGGCTACTGAAAAGTATCATGCTGGCTACTGAATTCTGCACGTCATATAAAAGGACTCAATGAGTACAGCAGACAGTACAGAGCGTGGATGACCACCCCTTGGGGTACGGCCTTAGTGCAGAACCCACTCTTAGGCCGGCGTCACACTTGCGAGTGTGATGCGAGTTAGTCGCACGACTTTCTCGCATCAACACCCGGCACGGCCGCCCGCTCTCGGACCTGAGTGTACGGCTGAATGTATTTCTATGCAGCCGCACACTCGGTCTGAGAGCGGGCGGCCGTGCCGGGTGTTGATGCGAGAAAGTCGTGCGACTAACTCGCATCACACTCGCAAGTGTGACGCCGGCCTTATTGAGGTGTAAGGAGAGGCGGTCAAGTTTCAGTGAAAGTACCGCACGATGGGGGCATGTTTGCAGAGGTTCACAGTAGTAGTGATCTTGCAGGTGCTGTCTGGCACAACCAGCTAGGAAACGGTGAGGAAATTTCCACCCTTTGTTATGGTAAGAGAACTGAATCATTTCCGGACAGGTCTATGCCCACACGCTCATTCTCTTTGTGTTCAGCAGTGACTGACTTCCTGCATGACGGGGGCATGTATCCAGGCACCGCACACGGCGGAGGCACAATGTACACGATGGGGGCACGCATCCCGGCACCGCACACGACGGGGGCACACTGCCCACTGCGGGGGCATGAATCCCGATGCTGCCCATGACGGGGGCACACTGCACACGGCGGGGCACGCATCCCGGCACTGCCCATGATGGGGGCACGCTGCACACGATGGGGGCACGCATCCCGGCACCGCACACGACGGGGGCACGCTGCACATGATGGGGGCATGCATCCCAGCACTGCCTAAACCTGTATTTCATGAAACTAAAGAATATACAGCAGATCATACAGATGAGAACTAGATAAACAGCAGCTGTTTATTGATAAGGGGCATAACTATGGGTCTGCTTATTCCTAGTCACTAGTTAACCCCTTTAAAAATATGATAGGTAGACAATATTCTTTGGACTTGAAAGCAACTAATGAACTGCCATGAGAAATGCAAACTAGCTACTGAGTTAGTTTTAATGGCTCAAGACAATCCCCATGTTAAAGGAAATCTGTCACCCCATTTTTCGACCATCAGCTGCGGCCACCACTATCAGGGGATTATCTACAGCATTCTGTAATGCTGTAGATAAGCCCCCAATGTCACCTGAAAGAGAAGAAAAACTAGTTATATTATACTCACCCAGGCGCGGTCCGGGTCCGATGGGGGTTGCGGTCCGGTGCCTCCCATCTTCTAGCGAAGCCGTCCTCTTCTTAGCTTCCCGTCGCGGCCCCGGCGCACTGAGGGCAGAGCAGAGTTCTGCAGTGCGCAGGCGGCGGACCTCTCTGACCTTTTCCGGCGCCTGCGCACCGCAGTACTCTGCTCTGCCCTCACCAGATCAGATCAGTGCACCTGCGCCGCGACGGGAAGCTAAGAAGAGGAGGGCTTCGCTAGAAGATGGGAGGCGCCGGACCCGACCGAGACGCCCATAGGACCGGACCGCCCTGGGTGAGTATAATATAACTCGTTTTTCTTTTCTTTCAGGTGACATCGGGGGCTTATCTACAGCATTACAGAATGCTGTAGATAAGCCCCTGATGGCGGTGGCCGCATCTCAAAGGGGAAAAAATAGGTGACAGGTTCCATTTAAAGGGAATCTGTCACCCCATTTTTGCAATATCAGATAAAGATATCACTGACTAGTGCGTCCCATAAGTAATCTATAGGTACCTATCATATCTCCTGACACCCCAGTTTTCATGTCAAAATACCTTTGTAAAGTTCGTTTTTCAGTATGCAAATACATGCGGTCCGGTACAATGGGCGCGTTTATTCTCATTCCCCCACCGCCTCCATTCTTGCCCTACGCACTTCTTTTCTTCCGTTCACGTCGGGTTTCCGATCTTACGCTTTGAAAAAGCCCCTCACGCGTGCGCAGTGCGCTTTGCCCAACAGTGCAATTTGTCCACAATTACGCACAAGATAGAGGCGCCTTTTGTGTTATCTGAGCGTTTTTCTGACAGTTTTAGCCACCGGTGTTTTGCAGGGTTTTCTTATGGTTTTTGCGTCTTTTTTTTTTTTACTGTGATTTTTTTCTCACTTCATTACATAAGTAAAAAACGTAGCAGGTTTTTTATTTTTTGCTTTCTTTTCTTTAAAGTAAAAGCAATGGCAAAATGCTCCAAAATGCGTCCGGACGTGTTTTGAGCTTTCCTATTGACTTGTAGTGTAAAGTACAGAGGGTCTTCAGAGCGGAATACATCAGGGGGTCAGGTCACTGCTTTTCACTGCTAGTCTTTATAGAAGGCGATCAGACGCCTGATCTTGTGCTATTGAGTGTTTTCATAGCTGCGCACATATTCGGTCTTTTATTAGTCCTTTTAACCCCCTTCAGCATTCGGAAACCTTGAAACAGTTAAAAGAAGTAACACGTTGATTGTTCGGGCGGCTTCCACTATTTAGCCACTCGCCACTACAGAGAAAAATACAAAGAAGAGACGTCAGCCGCAAAAAAACCGCAGCAAAATTGTCCGAGCAGTCGCTTCTGGAAAAAGACGGCCAGCGATTTCCTGAAGTGGCTTGCGTGGAATAACTTGGTGGCTCTACAGATGGAAGAAAACCTGGGAGCAACTGACGCAAATAGTCGCAAAATGTTTGCGCAATTTGGAGTTGAACAAACATTTTTTAATTTTTGAAAGCAATTTATATCAAAATTCAGGCAAAATTGCTTTGATGAATCAGGGCCTATATGCCTGAGTATATGAGATTGGCTGGTATATCACCACTTAGCTGGTACTGTGCCACTCACGTAAACCCACAACGTGTGAGACCGGAACGTGATGGCACTAAGGATACGAGCATCAAGTACTGAGATGCCAAGATGCTGTGGGCACATACTATATCGGTGGGGGCACCCAGAGGGGTTTATGCCACATAAACCACATGAATCTACAGGTAAACACTTGTGTGATGCCATCATTTGACACTTTATGAACATATTTCCCAAAGAAGTCAGGTACCTAGAGCAGAAGGCCATCATAAAGCGGCAGATGACCATGTTTGGGCCCACACAACACTGTACGGGCTCGCTGCACCGCCGAATAGGAATGATACGGGACAATGCTTTGTACGGAGCTAATGAACCCAAGGATCGGTCCTGCGCGGCACAGGCTGCCCCGGCAGGCTTGTGCCCTTGTGTCAGACCTGTCTCTATAGTGAAATAAGTGCCTCCTAAATACAGATGCCCCCTGTGCACGTGGTATCTCGTTATAAGCCCATGTACCCTGTATGGGAGCCACAGACGGCCTCGCTAGAAGCAGGACCTGCTCGTTTCATGCCTCAGCATCCTGGGCTACAGTAAAGTGGCGTGTAATGAGGATTCCGCAATGTGGAGAGGACGTGTAATTGGCAGACAGGCCCTTAGGTGAAGAAATACAGATCTTTTTGTATATAAAATGGGTGTGACAAATTGTGGATTAATGCAAAAGCGGCAGAAAAAGTCCCCGAGACAAGAGTGTTCAGCTAAAGTTCAGTTGTCACAGCACAGAGCAGGCATGGCTCTCCGGGGTCCTCCTGACAACAAGGCCATGTACAGCAGCACAGTCAGCAGCTAGCACCCAGCCAAACCATACAGAAGCAACGTAAATAATGCCACCCCGAGACTGAGTGGGGCATTGTACTGCGGTGCCCACACTGGCGGTGACTGACATCACACATTGCCGACCTGTCTTTCAGGAATGGGCGCGATGTTGTTACAGAGGAGACGACTGACAATGACTCGTTGTTGGCGAACGTGTGACTACTCCTTACAAGTCTTCGTGGCATTCACAGCATTGCTGATGCCCATCACCTCAGGCACATTAATCAAGCATGTGGGTGAAGTGAGGGCAGATTTCCAAACTTAACACAATACTACTGTGTTTCATCAAGGGGCACCGGTGCCAATGGCAGAAGGGGTGTGGTGGTCACTAATGTCACATGTGGCCACGTGAATGGGTCCAACATGCCGTCGCCACTAAAACTATCCTTCTTGTATGGCAGAGGAGGTGGCACAAGCTCCAGTAACTGTGTGGGGGTTGTGTCGGGCATCTGGGGTCCTCATGCCAAGCTATACCAGAATATAACAGAGGACCCCGGGACCCCCACATGTGCCAATGATGTTTGCCCAAGCACAAGGGTGCCCAAGTATCAATGTGTCGTGTTTGGCAGATGTATAACAGACGCTATTTATGGGAAACAAATGCTATTTTATTGGCCCCATTATATGCCAGTGTAGGGTAGGCATACATGGCACCACACAGAGCGTAGTGCTAAGTTATGGGCCAATAATGCCATTTTCTGTGCCCACTACATACATGCCAGCGTATATGTGGCATCACACAGAGCGTAGGGTTACATAATGTGCCCACTATTATTCCAGACATGCACACAATATGTGATATCAGTCATCCCAACTCGTGCCAGTCAGGTCCATCACATGGAGCAGTGAGGCCCGAGTGTCAGACACGGTGCCCACACGTCCTGGAGGGGGAGAAAGTGTAAGTCCGTGACAGCCAGAACACATGCACCAGGGTGGCACCACCAGGACAGCACCAGGGTGCACAGCACCAGGTGGGCAAAACACCAGGGGACAGCGCACCAGTGAGTGGCACAGCAGCCAGGGGGAGCACAGAGCACCAGGGTGGGCACAGCAGCACCAGGGTGGGACACAGCACCAGGGTGGGTCAGCAGCACCAGTGGTGGGCACAGCAGCACAAGGGTGGGCACAGCAGCACCAGTGAGTGGGCACAGCAGCACCAGGGGTGGGCACAGCAGCACCAGGAGTGGGCACAGCAGCACCAGGAGTGGGCACAGCAGCACCAGTGGTGGGCACAGCAGCACCAGTGGTGGGCACAGCAGCACCAGTGAGTGGGCACAGCAGCACCAGGAGTGGGCACAGCAGCACCAGGGTTGGGCACAGCAGCACCAGTGAGTGGGCACAGCAGCACCAGTGAGTGGGCACAGCAGCACCAGTGAGTGGGCACAGCAGCACCAGTGGTGGGCACAGCAGCACCAGTGAGTGGGCACAGCAGCACCAGTGAGTGGGCACAGCAGCACCAGGTTGGGCACAGCAGCACCAGTGAGTGGGCACAGCAGCACCAGTGAGTGGGCACAGCAGCACCAGGAGTGGGCACAGCAGCACCAGTGAGTGGGCACAGCAGCACCAGTGAGTGGGCACAGCAGCACCAGTGAGTGGGCACAGCAGCACCAGTGAGTGGGCACAGCAGCACCAGTGAGTGGGCACAGCAGCACCAGTGAGTGGGCACAGCAGCACCAGGGTGGGCACAGCAGCACCAGTGAGTGGGCACAGCAGCACCAGTGAGTGGGCACAGCAGCACCAGTGAGTGGGCACAGCAGCACCAGTGGTGGGCACAGCAGCACCAGTGAGTGGGCACAGCAGCACCAGTGAGTGGGCACAGCAGCACCAGTGAGTGGGCACAGCAGCACCAGTAGTGGGCACAGCAGCACCAGTGAGTGGGCACAGCAGCACCAGTGAGTGGGCACAGCAGCACCAGTGAGTGGGCACAGCAGCACCAGTGAGTGGGCACAGCAGCACCAGGGTGGGCACAGCAGCACCATGAGTGGGCACAGCACCCAGGAGATGGGCGCCATGTCAGCCGGGGCTTGGCACAGCAGCACCATGAGTGGGCACAGCAGCACCAGGGGTGGGCACAGCAGCACCAGTGAGTGGGCACAGCAGCACCAGTGAGTGGGCACAGCAGCACCAGTGAGTGGGCACAGCAGCACCAGTGAGTGGGCACAGCAGCACCAGTGAGTGGGCACAGCAGCACCAGTGAGTGGGCACAGCAGCACCAGTGAGTGGGCACAGCAGCACCAGTGAGTGGGCACAGCAGCACCAGGGGTGGCACAGCAGCACCAGAGGTGGGCACAGCACCGGCAGGACGTACCTGGGCGCTCCTGTCAGCCGGGGGCTTCATCACTGCTTGTCTGAAGCTGTTATCCACATAGGACGCCATGTCGTGGTCCAGGCGCCCCGGCACCGGCTCCGCTCCTGGGCTGAGACCCCCGGCGGCTGCTCCGTCCTGTCCGCACAAGAGGAAAATCCACCTGAGAAGCGGCCGCTGAGAGGAGCACGGAAACTAATCCGAGAGTTGTGAGAGCTGGTCATACACAGCGTCGCCGGCACAGGCCCCCCACAGCCACACACAGGGGGCGCAGCACTGCAGCCATGGTGAGCGGGGCACTCCGGAGCATCACACAGGGCAGGAAGAGGGTGTGGACGTAAGACGGGAGCCCTCCTCGTCCTGCCCCTTCCTGTCCTCCTTACTCGGCTCCTTGTGGCTCCCTACCGCCACCTAGCGCGTCTCCGCAGCGCTGCACGGGGTCTTGTGCACAGGCAGGCAGGCGGGCGGGCGGCAGTGCCTCAGGTGTGCCCGGCTCCTGTCAGTGCACGGCCCAGGTGACGGGTATCAGGCGGGGGACATTATCAGCGGCTTCTGTACTGGATACCTGTGTGACAAACCCTCAGCTGTAGGAGGCCGAAGTCCCCGCCATGTTTCCATTCTCTGACAGCAAGCACACAGGGAAATCAGGAGGCGGCGAGACACGGGCTGTGGGGCAGAGCTGCGGAACCTTCCATACTGCAGTCACTGGGATGCATTACAGGGTGGTCCCACAGTAGGTGGAGGACAGTATGTGTAATAGGGTTATGAACGGCAGGGCTGCCACTAGGAATTTCGGGGCCCCATACAGGGGCGTACATAGAAATCATGGGGCCCCATAGCAAAAGTCTGAATGGGCCCCCCCCAAAAGAAAAAACAGGTGCTCTTATCTCCACACACACACACACACCTGCAGTGCATGCAGGGCCCCCTACACCCTCCACAGTGCGTGCAGCCGGGCCCCCTCCCTAAGGTGCAAAGTGCAGCCAGAGCCATTGTAAATGTAAAGTGCCAGCACAGTGAGGGGACACATTTAACAAAAAAAATCCACCCCCAGCCAGGCTCACCATCTTGTGTGTGCAGTGGCGTAGCAACTGTTTGTGGGGCCCGGGGCGGCTGAAAAATTTGCCGCCCCTTTGGTCATTGATAATCCTGAAGCATTACCATTACAACCAAAAAAAGGCTCAAAGTAAATACCTTTCACCTGTAAAATCAGCATGGCAAAAATACACACTGCAAAGCAGCAACACACAGTATGGACTTGTGTTTATGATGTGCTTTATCCTCCTTGGACAAAAAGGACTTCTTAAGGCTTGGCTCACATTTATACAGTGCAGTCTGCTGGACAAATATGTCTGAATTGCAAAAAAAAATGGTATTCAGACGTATATGGAGGCATACACAAACCATAATGGGCAACACGTAGTGTAAAAAAAATGTTCTTCTGACTATGTTTTGCCCTGATCATGTTGTATTGTGGGAAAAAAAACATAATTGACCAAAGGTACGCGTTTTTAATGTGGGGTGAAAAAAAGTTTATTCCTCTGGACACCTCCTCACAGAACTGATGCCAAAATGGAGTGGGATGGGACTGTTGACACCAGTAAAACTGGATGGAAAAAAAATGATTCTTTTTAAGTAAAAAAACATATAGAGACAAAGATGGAAGTACGATATCTATCAAATGTACTTGTTTAAATTCGTAGGTTGATGCATGGCATACGTTTTAATGTATATGTCCAACGCATTAAGTCTGCAGGCGTATAAATGTGAACCTAGCCTGACAGGGAACATGCTGCATAGTGTGCTCCGATGTAAGAAGTGTGGTACCTAATCTGACAGCAGGTACAAGCAATGCCCATCATTCATGGCATCATATAAGACAGGTAGACGGATGTCATATCTTTGTATATGAAATGATTGGAATATGTAAGCTATGCAAAGTTCCAACATGTGTACAAACTACAAGACACATTTTATCAGAGGTAAGGTGACACAGAAATGCCGCACACAATATCTTCCATAACATCTGCAGAACTTCCACTCTCAGGCACCTCATGAGCTCAGCACGCCCCATGTAATTGCTGTCTCCCAGGTGCATGCCTCTGGGGTGAAGGAGCAGAATAAATTAGTAACATTTATTGGCTGCACCATGATTTCCAGGGCATTGCACATTTTTAGTATTGCATGACATGCATTGTTGCACACCTTGACAGTGAAGTTGGTGGTGGGACATAGACTGGACATGGTCTTACCTACAGCTAGGAAGCATCATCCTGCCTGGTGGTGGTACAGGGGTTAAATCACATGAAACCAGCTCTAATGGAGAAGCATTGTGAGGAGTACAGAAGGTGGCTGCAGTGCATGCAGGGCCCCCCTCCTCCACAGTGCATGCAGTCAGGCCCCCTCCCTCCACAGTGCATGCAGGGCCCCCCTCCTCCACCCTCCACAGTGCCTGCAATCAGGACCCCCTCACTCCCTAAGGTGCAAAGTGCAGCCAGAGGCTAGCCATTGTAAATATAAAGTGCCAGCACAGTGAGGGGACACATTCAACAAAAAAAATCCACCCCATACCTCAGCCAGCAGGACTTACCGTCTTGTGTATCTCTTCCTAAGTGAAACTTATGAATGTTTTCTGCTTCCTGTGATGCACGTGTCTCTGGCTGCAGGCTGGCTTTCTTATGCAAATGCAGCCAGAGACAGGAGACAACAAGGAAAGGGGACCTTCAAGGGGGTTTACAGTGTCCGGCCGTCGCTTATATTTAATTAAAGGAGATAGTACTGTGTCAGCACAGCATAGCTGCCAAACGACAGCGGCCGTCGTGGGCCCCCTCACCTGTCTGGGCCCCATAGCAGCTGCTTAGTCTGCTCTATTCACGGAACGCCACTGGCCCCATAGCATACTGGCAAAATTTATGGGGCCCCCCTTGAGACTCCGCCCAGGCTCCACACCCCAGTTCCGCATCCACCCTAGCTACTCCTCCACCACATAAACCTTCCAAAATCCCTCCGCCCTTTCATGGAAAAACTTCACTTCTGCACCATGCCCTCACCAATGACACATTAACACCAATCACTCGATGAATATGCAGCATTTTGCTTGTTTAGTATAATACACCACATAGTCCTCCATATATTATAATGTGCACCACAGTCCTCCATATTGTAAAGTGCACACCCCATAGTCCTCCATATAATATAATGTATCCATAGTCCTCCATATAGTATAATACACTCCTAATAGCCCTCCATATATTAAAATACACTCAGTCATTCATATAGTATAATACACTCCTCATAGTGCCCCATATAGTATAATGCACCGCCATAGTCATCCATGTAGTACAATTCACTTCCCATAGTATAATGCACCCCATAGCTCTTCATGTGGTATAATGTATTCTCCATAGTCCTCGATACAGTATAATGCAGCCCACATATAGTATAATGCAGTCACCCTATAGAGCATAATGCAGCCACCCCACAGAGCATAATGCAGCCACCCCACAGAGCACAATGCAACCACCCCAGAGTATAATGCAACCACCCCAGAGTATAATGCAACCACCCCACAGAGCATAATGCAGCCACCCCACAGAGCATAATGCAACCACCCCAGAGTATAATGCAACCACCCCAGAGTATAATGCAGCCACCCCACAGAGCACAATGCAACCACCCCAGAGTATAATGCAACCACCCCAGAGTATAATGCAACCAACCCACAGAGCATAATGCAGCCACCCCACAGAGCATAATGCAACCACCCCAGAGTATAATGCAACCACCCCAGAGTATAATGCAACCACCCCACAGAGTATAATGCAACCACCCCACAGAGTATAATGTAAACCCCCATAGAATATAATTGAGCCCCCTTGTATAGTATAATGTAGCCCCTCCATAAAATACAATGTAGCCCTCATATAGTATAATGCAGCCCCCATAGAATATAATGTAGTTCCCTCATAAAAGTATAATGAAGCCCCCATACAATATAATCTAGCCCCCCATAGAATACAATGTATCCACCTCATACAGTATAATGTAGCCCCCTCATAAGTGTATGATGCAATCACCCCTCATAGAATATAATAAATATAATACAGCCCCTCATAGAATATAATGTATCCCCGAATACAATATCATACAGCCCGCCTCCCCAAAGGAATATAACGTAGCCCCCCATAGTATATAACACAGCCACAAAGTATATAACACAGTCACCCTATAAAATATAATATATCTTCCAATAGTATATAACACAGCCAACATAGTATATAGCACGGCCCACATAGTATATAGCGTGGCCCACATAGTATACAACAGGACCCACATAGTATACAGCACGGCCCACATAGTATATAGCAGGGCCCACATAGTGTACAGCGTGGCCCACATAGTATATAGTAGCAGGGCCCACATTGTACAGCAGAGCCCACATGGTATACGGCAGGGCCCACATAGTATACGGCAGGGCCCACATTGTACGGCAGGGCCCACATAGTATACGGCAGGGCCCACATAGTATACAGCAGGGCCCACATTGTCCAGCAGGGCCCACATAGTATACAGCAGGGCCCACATAGTATACAGCAGGGCCCACATTGTCCAGCAGGGCCCACATTGTACAGCAGGGCCCACATAGTATACGGCAGGGCCCACATGGTCCAGCAGGGCCCACATTGTACAGCAGGGCCCACATAGTATACGGCAGTGCCCACATAGTATATAGTAGCAGGGCACACATTGTACAGCAGAGCCCACATGGTATACGGCAGGGCCCACATAGTATATAGTAGCAGGGCCCACATTGTACAGCAGAGCCCACGTGGTATACGGCAGGGCCCACATAGTATATAGTAGCAGGGCCCACATTGTACAGCAGGCCCACATAGTATACGGCAGGGCCCACATAGTATACGGCAGGGCCCACATTGTCCAGCAGGGCCCACATAGTATACAGCAGGGCCCACATTGTCCAGCAGGGCCCACATAGTATACGGCAGGGCCCACATAGTATACGGCAGGGCCCACATAGTATACGGCAGGGCCCACATAGTGTACGGCAGGGCCCACATAGTATACGGCAGGGCCCACATAGTATACAGCAGGGCCCACATGTCCAGCAGGGCCCACATAGTATACAGCAGGGCCCACATAGTATACGGCAGGGCCCACATAGTATACGGCAGGGCCCACATTGTCCAGCAGGGCCCACATAGTATACGGCAGGGCCCACATTGTCCAGCAGGGCCCACATAGTATACAGCAGGGCCCACATTGTCCAGCAGGGCCCACATAGTATACGGCAGGGCCCACATAGTATACGGCAGGGCCCACATAGTATACGGCAGGGCCCATATTGTACAGCAGGGCCCACATTGTCCAGCCTTCATCTCTCGTCCACCCACCCACAGTTCAGTAAAGCACTGACAGCTTTAGAAAAAAAAAAAAAACACTCCTCACCTCATCCTCGTGCCAGCGCTGCTCCCAGCTCCTGTCTCCTGCTCTGTCCGACACACAGTGAGCGCGCTGTGTCAGAAGCAGAGCAGGGAATGATGGGAGAGGGAGCGTCAGCTGACGCTCTCTCCTCCATCATCGCTTTGAACTGTGCCGGCAGACGCCGGTATAGTTCAAAGCAGCGGCGGGGGGAGTCGGCGCTGGGGGCAGGCAGGCCCCCCTGCCACACAGGGGCCCCCATAGCGGCTGCGTGATGTGCCGCTAGCTGGGGGCCCCTTGGGGAGCCCTCAAAATGTTGGGGGGGCCCGAGCGCGGACCTGCGTGCTCGGGCGGCGGGCCCCCCTAATCACCGGGCCCCATGCAGCAGTGAGGGTTCTCATGCCCTGATGGCGGCCCTGATGAAGGGGGAGATTTATCAAACATGGTGTAAAGTGAAACTGACTCAGTTGCCCTTAGCAACCAATCAGATTCCACTTTTCATTCTTCACAGACTCTTTGGAAAATTAAAGGTGGAATCTGATTGGTTGCTAAGGGTAACTGAGTCAGTTTCACAGATCCAGTTTTCACAGATAAATCTCCCCCAAAATGGCAATATGTTATGTTTCGGTAGCTGAGGAGTGCAGGTAAAAAAGGCAATACACCAGAGAAGTTGGAATCTATGAGATTGCAGTACCCTGACTAACCACCACAACTAGAGGCAGCCGTGGAGCATTCCTACGTTGGTCCTAGACGCCTCGTCACAGCCTGAGAAACTAACTACACCTAAAGATAGAAAGAGGAAAGCTATCTGCCCCAGAGCAGATCTCCAAAGAACATAGAAAGCCCCCAAACATGTAATGGCGGTTAGACAAGATGAAATACTGACACAGACAGAAAATAGTATGAGCAAACGTTGGGGCCCAAACTACCTAAATAGAAAAGGATAGGAAGGGCACTTACTGCAATCCCAAAAAAAACTGAAAAGCACCAACTCTACTAATTTCAAAATCACCTGAGATCACACGACCTCTGCCACCTAAATTAGTTCTCTGGTGTAACAAAATCAAAACAGCAGCCACTGAAAAAACTGGAAAAAGCAAAAGTACAAACATCAGTGGCTGAACTAAACTGAGAGGGCAAAAGCCCCCGGAGGGGACCCTGAACGCCCCCACAGAAGTGCAGGACAAAATGCAAAAATCAAGCACAAAAACAAAAAGAAGAAAATGTCTTATCTGTTAGCAGGAGATGCAGACACCACACAGCAGGCTACAAAGGAAACAGGACTCAAGGATTGAGACCAGAACAATTGATCACCGGCAACCCTGATGGGAAGGCGACTCCCTTATATAAGACCAGTCAGTAACACCTGATTCCCACTCCTCACAATCTTCACTGGACAGTCCAGTACCGCTTGTAACCACCAGAGGGAGCCTCTGCTCAGAACTCATTTCAAGTCCATTCACAACAGTACCCCCCTTGAGGAGGGGTCACCGAACCCTCACTTGAGCAACCAGGTCGGTCAGGATGAGTTCTATGATACGCACGGATGAGTCTCCTAGCATGGATGTCCGAAGCAAACACCCAAGAATTGTCTTCCTGACCATAACCTCTCCACTTAACCAAATACTGGAGTTTCCGTCTAGAAAAACGAGAATTCAATATTTTCTCAACCACAAACTCCACATTGCCCTCAACCAGAACAGGGTCAGGAGGCAAAGCAGTAGGAACCACTGGCTCAACAAACCTCTTCAACAAGGACTTGTGGAACACGTTATGGATCTTAAATGTCCCTGGAAGAAGCAAACGAAAAGAAACAGGATTAAGAATCTCCATGATCTTATAAGGTCCAATGAACCTAGGCTTAAATTTAGGAGATGCCACTCTCATAGGAATATTTTTTGAGGACAACCAGACCAAGTCCCCCACTTTAAACCGAGGACCATCAGTCCTATGCCGGTTAGCAAACCGCTGGGCTCTCTCCTGAGAGAGGGACAACCTCTCCACTACCTGGTCCCAAATCTGTTGCATACGCTCCACAACAGAGTCAACACCTGGACAGGCAGAAGCCTCCGTCTGTCCTGAAGAAAATCGAGGGTGAAACCCAGAATTACAGAAAAATGGAGACATCAAAGTGGCAGAGATAGCCCTATTATTAAGAGCAAACTCAGCCAAAGGCAAAAAAGAGACCCTGTCATCCTGATCAGCAGACACAAAGCATCTTAGATAAGTCTCCAATGTCTGGTTTGTTCTCTCAGTTTGACCATTGGTCTGAGGATGAAACGCCGAGGAGAAAGACAATTGAACACCAAGTTTAGAACAAAAGGTCCTCCAAAATCTGGAAACAAACTGGACTCCTCTGTCAGACACAATGTTCTCAGGAATGCCGTGTAAACGAACCACGTGCTGAAGGAACAAAGGCACCAATTCAGAGGAGGAAGGCAACTTAGGTAATGGCACAAGATGTATCATCTTGGAAAACCTATCACAAATCACCCAGATGACGGTCATTCTCTGAGAAACAGGGAGGTCGGAAATGAAATCCATAGAGATATGGGTCCATGGTCTCTTGGGCACAGGCAATGGCATCAACAAACCACTAGAGTGAGAGCAAGTCCCGCAGGACTGCACAAATTCCCTGACATCACGAGACAAGATAGGCCACCAAAAGGACCGACTAACCAAGTCTCTGGTACCAAAAATTCCGGGATGCCCAGCCAACGCGGAACAATGAATCTCAGACATCACACTCTTTTTCCACTGGTCCGGGACAAACAATTTTCCAACAGGGCAGCGCTCGGGCCTATCCTCCTGACACCCCTCCAGAGCACGTCTCAAATTGGGTGAGATGGCGGAAAGAACTACACCCTCTTTCAAAATAACAGAAGGATCAGATAACTCAGGAGAGTCCGCAAGGAAACTCCTCGAGAGGGCATCCGCCTTAACATTCTTAGTGCCAGGAAGAAAGGAAACCACAAAATTAAAACGTGTGAAAAACAAGGCCCACCTGGCCTGTCTAGGATTGAGTCGCTTGGCAGATTCCAGATAAACAAGATTCTTATGGTCCGTAAGGACCACCACTAGTGTTGAGCGATACGATACTGCAAATATCGGGTATCGGCCGATATTAGCTGTATCGGGCTTTCGATTCCGAGTACCGATATTTTCGTCATATCGGATACCGGAATCGGGATTGTCACTGTCAGTGTCCGTCGGTCGGGTCTGTCAGGAGTCAGCGGCACTTACCTGGCAGAAGATCTCCGGCGGTCACGGGCTGGACTGTTTCATGGCCGCCATCATCTTTCCCCGGCGGTCACATGCAGTTTCTCGCGATAACTGCAGTGACTGCTGGGTAATCCCGGCCGTAAAGCAGTCAGTCCGATGACGTCACCGCCGGGGAAGCAGGTAATCAGCTGTGCTGCGTCGCGATGACAGGCTCTGCCTGTCATTGCGATGTAGCAGAGCTGGATCGTCGTGGGACTGTCGTTACTATGGACTGCGTCGGACAGGTGGTATACTGTTGGTTTGTTTTTTTTCTTTTTTTTACAGGAGATCGATGGTGTCGCAGGAATGAGTGTATAATAAAATTAATGAAAACTGTGTTGTCTCTTTTATTTCATTAAATGACTTTTTTCTTGCTTTGTCTTTTTTTTATACATTTAATAACTTTGGATTAATAATGGATCGGTGTCTTATTGACACCTCTCCATTATTAACCGGGCTTATTGTCACCGTGCAATCAACGGTGACATTAACCCCTTATTACCCCACTTGCCACCGCTACAGGGCAGTGGGAAGAGTCGGGTAAAGTGCCACAATTGGCACATCTTTTGATGCGCCAAATGTGGGGCTGCTGTAGCCTGGTATTATCAGGCTGTTGAGGGCCAAAATCCATGGGCCTTGACAGTCTTTTAATACCAGGCCGCAGCAGTCTGCATTTTACTTGGCTGGTTAACAAAAATAGGGGGACCCCTACGCCGTTTTTTTTTCAAGGGGATCCCCTATTTTTGTTAACCAGCCAAGCTAAGCAGACTGCTGTGGCCTGGTATTATCAGGCTTGCAAGGTCCATGGATATTGGATCCTTACCAGCCTGAAAAACCAGGCCTCAGTGGTCTGCTTCATCTGGCTAGTTAACAAAAATAGGGATGGACCCCACGCCAATTTTTTTCGAGGGGATCCCCTATTTTTGTTAATCAGCCAAGATATGCAGACTGCTGTGGCCTGGTATTATCAGGCTGGCAAGGTCCATGGATCTTGGCTCCTTAACAGCCTGAAAATCCAGGCCTCAGCGGTCTGCTTCATCTGGCTGGTTAACAAAAATAGGGGGGACCCCACGCCAATTTTTTTCGAGGGGATCCCCTATTTTTGTTAATCAGCCAAGATATGCAGACTGCTGTGGCCTGGTATTATCAGGCTGGCAAGGTCCATGGATCTTGGCTCCTTAACAGCCTGAAAATCCAGGCCTCAGCGGTCTGCTTCATCTGGCTGGTTAACAAAAAAAGGGGGGACCCCACGCCAATTTTTTTCGAGGGGATCCCCTATTTTTGTTAATCAGTTCCCTCTGACGTCACTGATTGTGTCCCTGGCTGACCTGAAGTGAAAGTGGAAAGCAATCAATTAAGCTTTCCACTTCCTCTCCTGTCAGCCAGGAGAGGAACTCATTCATTTGGGGGTTTACTGTGAGGCTGCAGCATTAGCTGCGGTCCCTGCAGTAAACATTAACCCTTTCTGAAGGATTACACCGTGGGACCTGACTGTGCATGGGATAGGTAAGAATAATTTTGCTTTTTTATTTTATTTTTATTACAGGAAATGGTTTTTGCAGTCAAATAAAAGATGGTCAAAAACATGTGTCTTTATTATATATTTAATTAAAGTGTGTGTGTTTTATTTTTATTTCATGCAATAGGATTAATAATTGATAGTTGTCTAATTGACAGCTCTCAATTATTAACCTGGCTTAAGGTCACCTTTCAATTGCAATGTGGCTTTAACCCCATATTAACCCATTCGCCACCGCTACAGGGCAATGGGAATAGACGGGCAAAGTGCCAGAAAGGGCGAATCTAATTATAGATTTGTCTTTTCTGGGGTGTCTGGGGGCAGATATTAGTAGCCAGGGGAGCCAAAAATAATGGTCCCTCTCTGGGCTATTATTATCTGCCCCCATTCGCTGGCTTTGTCTGTCTGGTTGCGAAAATAGGGCGGGAGCCCACGCATTTTTTTTAAACAATTTTACACCTCATATATATATATATATATATATATATATATATATATATATATATATATACATGTCATTGAATTTGTGACACATATATTTATATTTATAGTTCATACACTTCTACATAGTATAATAGCCGCTAAGTCAATTGACGGCTTTTGTGAAAATGCAGAACCCGACATGAAATGACACTTGGTGTACATAGGGTTAACCATGTCTTTTCATGTCCTTTGCTATCTGATTTGCACAAACAATTACATCAGTCTATGTGTGCAAAATTTCACACTGTAGGGGTCAATTAAAGGTGTAAATTCGTAGCAAAAAAGTCCGTTTTTTTACAACGAATTTACACCTTTAATTAACCCCTACAGGTGTGAAATTTTGCACACATAGACTGATGTAATTGTTTGTGCAAATCAGATTGCAAACGACATGAAAAGACATGGTTAACCCTATGTACACCAAGTGTCATTTCATGTCGGGTGCTTCTGTCTTTTCACAGAAGCCGGCTTTACCCGGCAATTGAATCAGAGGATATTTTACTATGTAGAAGTGTATAAACTATACATATATGTATATATATATGTCACAATGACATGTTATATATATATATATATGTATTCTAATGTGTGTATATTTAGTGTTTACAAGGAAATAAAGGTTTTTTTTAGTTGCGATATTTTGTTCCCATAGACTTACATGGGACTTCCGGTATCGGAATCGGATATCGCCGATATTTAGTGATATCGGCGATACCATTCCGATCCGATATTTTTAGATATCGAGCAGTATCGCTCAACACTAACCACCACCTGATGTTTGGCTCCCTCCAGCCAATGTCTCCACTCTTCAAAAGCCCACTTCATGGCCAGTAACTCCCGATTACCCACGTCATAATTACGTTCAGTAGGAGAAAATTTTCGAGAGAAAAAGGCACAAGGGTTACTTTTAGAGGTCTCTCGATCTTTTTGGGACAAAACGGCACCTGCCCCAATTTCAGAGGCATCAACCTCCACCTGAAATGGCAGAGAAATATCAGGCTGCCGTAGAACAGGAGCAGAAGTGAATCTCTGCTTAAGTTCCTGAAATGCAGAGACTGCCTCAGGAGGCCAATTCACCACATCAGAACCCTTTCTGGTCAAATCAGTCAAAGGTTTAACAATAACCGAGAAATTACCAATAAATTTACGATAAAAATTGGCAAAACCCAAAAATCTTTGAAGAGCCTTTAATGAAGTAGGTTGAACCCAATCACAGATGGCCTGAACCTTGACCGGGTCCATTTCAATAACAGATGGGGACAAAATGAATCCCAGAAATGAGATCCTCTGTACGCCAAAAAGACACTTTGATCCCTTCACATACAGAGCATTCTCTCTCAAAATCTGGAATACAGTTCGAACATGTTTCACATGAGAGTCCCAGTCATTAGAAAAAATCAAGATATCATCCAAATAAACAATCAGAAATTTATCCACAAAATCCCTGAAAATGTCATTCATGAAGGACTGGAAGACAGAAGGAGCATTAGTGAGCCCAAAGGGCATCACAAGGTACTCAAAATGCCCCTCAGGGGTATTGAATGCCGTCTTCCATTCATCCCCGTGCTTAATGCGAATAAGGTTATATGCCCCCCTGAGGTCAAGCTTGGTAAACCAAGTAGCATTTTTCACCCTGGAAAACAGGTCAGAAATCAAAGGTAACGGGTATTGATATTTTACAGTAATATTGTTCAAAAGACGATAATCAATACACGGCCTTAATGAACCATCCTTTTTGGCCACAAAGAAAAAACCGGCACCTAAGGGTGAAGAGGATGGTCTGATATGACCCTTCTCCAATGATTCCTTGATATAAGACCGCATAGCGTCATGTTCAGGTACAGACAAGTTAAAAAGGCGACCTTTAGGGAATTTACTACCAGGCACTAATTCAATAGCGCAGTCATAGCTCCTATGGGGAGGCAAGGATGCAAATTTACTTTTGCTAAACACATCAGAAAAATCAATCAAAAGTCAGGAACATCCTGAGCCTGGGGGGAGGCAGAAAAAACAGGAGTGTTGGTATTAACACATTGGCAGCCCCAACTGGTTACAGACACAGATTTCCAATCCAAAACAGGATTATGAGACTGCAACCAAGGGAAGCCCAGTACGATAATATCATGCAGATTATACAGAACCAAAAATTTACAGCACTCCTGATGATCAGGTTCAACCCTCATTATCACCTGAGTAGAGAACTGAGGTTTATTCTCAGCCAAAGGGGTAGAATCGATCCCCAGTAGGGGAATAGACTTCTGTAGGGGTATCAAGGGAAACCCACAACGTTTAGCAAAATCATAATCCATCAGGTTAATAGCTGCTCCAGAATCAACGAAAGCCTGAGCAGAAAATGAGGACAGAGAGCATATCAGAGTGACAGTTAATAAAAACTTAGTCTGAACACTACCCAAGACAACTGAGCGTGCAAAACGTCTTCCCCGCTTAGGGCAGACTAAAACAGCATGAGAGGCATCACCACAGTAGAAACATAACCCATTGCGCTTTCGAAACTCATGACGCTGTGCCCCAGACACCACTCTATCACACTGCATGGGTTCAGAAGCAGGTTCACAAGGCAACACCATTCCACGCATACTTCTCCGCTCATGCAAACGTCTGTCAATTTGAATCGCTAATGACATAGAATCATTGAGACCAAAGGGGACAGAGAATCCCACCATAACATCCTTTACATTATCTGACAGACCCTTCCGAAAAAGGGCCGCCAAAGCGTCGTCATTCCACTTGGTCAGGACTGCCCACCTACGGAATCTCTGACAGTATAACTCAGCGCCATCAAGACCCTGATTTAATGCCAACAAGGCTTTTTCAGCTTGATCAGTGACATTAGGCTCATCGTACAATAACCCCAAAGCCTGAAAAAATGCATCAACATCACTCAAAACAGGATCCCCAGGTGTCAGGGAAAAAGCCCAATCCTGAGGATCGCCGCGCAGGAGAGAGATGACAATTTGAACCTGCTGCGCTGCGTTCCCTGAGGACTTAGATTTTAAGGCAAAAAACAATTTACAATTATTTTTGAAATTCTGAAACTTAGCTCGATCCCCTAAAAACAAATCTGGCATGGGAATCCTAGGTTCCACAACAGGCAACCTAGCAAGATAGGCAGCAATACTCCGAACCTCAGTGGCAAGCTGATCCACACGGCCAGACAACTGTGCAAACTCCATTGAGAGAAAAAAAAAAAATCCTCCCCAGCACCCAGAGATACAGAGGGAAAAAAAAATGCAACAAACAGAAAAATATCTCTGACAACTCTGACAACCTTTTTTCTTTCACAATATTTTTTCCCTTCTGTGAGTACCATACAATATTCAATTTTTGGGCCGGTGATACTGTTATGTTTCGGTAGCTGAGGAGTGCAGGTAAAAAAGGCAATACACCAGAGAAGTTGGAATCTATGAGATTGCAGTACCCTGACTAACCACCACAACTAGAGGCAGCCGTGGAGCGTTCCTACGTTGGTCCTAGACGCCTCGTCACAGCCTGAGAAACTAACTACACCTAAAGATAGAAAGAGGAAAGCTATCTGCCCCGGAGCAGATCTCCAAAGAACATAGAAAGCCCCCAAACATGTAATGGCGGTTAGACAAGATGAAATACTGACACAGACAGAAAATAGTATGAGCAAACGTTGGGGCCCAAACTACCTAAATAGAAAAGGATAGGAAGGGCACTTACTGCAATCCCAAAAAAAACTGAAAAGCACCAACTCTACTAATTTCAAAATCACCTGAGATCACACGACCTCTGCCACCTAAATTAGTTCTCTGGTGTAACAAAATCAAAACAGCAGCCACTGAAAAAACTGGAAAAAGCAAAAGTACAAACATCAGTGGCTGAACTAAACTGAGAGGGCAAAAGCCCCCGGAGGGGACCCTGAAGGCCCCCACAGAAGTGCAGGACAAAATGCAAAAATCAAGCACAAAAACAAAAAGAAGAAAATGTCTTATCTGTTAGCAGGAGATGCAGACACCACACAGCAGGCTACAAAGGAAACAGGACTCAAGGATTGAGACCAGAACAATTGATCACCGGCAACCCTGATGGGAAGGCGACTCCCTTATATAAGACCAGTCAGTAACACCTGATTCCCACTCCTCACAATCTTCACTGGACAGTCCAGTACCGCTTGTAACCACCAGAGGGAGCCTCTGCTCAGAACTCATTTCAAGTCCATTCACAACAGCAATAGTAAAGATGTATATCTTTGTACCGTGTTAGCTAGTAGATAGAAAAATATTTAAACTTGAGAGTCCTCAGTGGTTGATACCTTTTAATGGCTAACTGAAAAGATGGTAACAAATTGCAAGCTTTCGAGACTACTCAGGTCTCTTCATCAGTATAAACTAATACAAAATCTGAAGAATCACATATTTATACACAACAGGACACAGGAATAATGCAATAGGTAAGACAAGTGACGTGAAGCAGAACTGTCATTATGGGAGATAGAGATGAACATAAATATTGGAACAGTTCATAGATAAGGAGTGAAAGTTTTATTACCCTCTGATTGGAGTCTGCTATTGTGTTTTGATGCCCCTAGAAGGTCAGAGAAGCAGATTCCTTAATTGATGTAGAAAGATATGAAACCTTGGGATATATTCATTCCAGCACTAAGAGTGTCAAAGGTCATCATAAGTTTATATTCCCAAACCTTTCTATCTTTCTCAGATTTGAAGTTAGATTTTAATACAAGTAATTCCATGTCCATCATGCTATGACCGGGCATACAAAAGTGTTTTGCCACAGGTAAATCCATTCTTTTTTCTCTTATTGTGTGGCGATGAGAATTCATCCTTGTTCTCAGTTTTTGCCCGGTCTCTCCCACATACAGACCCCCAGTTGGACATTTCGTACAAATAATTAGGTACACCACATTAGATGTGATGCAGCTGAAAGTACCTGGGATCTTGTAGTCCTGATGGGAGTTGGGGATCTTTATCTTGTCCGTGGTCATTATAGATGCACAGGTTTTGCATTTCTTCTGGTTGCAAGGAAAGGTTCCTGCAGCTGTAGGGGAGGACAGGGAGCTTCAATTTAGTGAGATTATGCTTAATGAAAATTGATGAAAATCAAGTAATTTTAGATAACATTATGTGGAGTGATGAAGCTTCTTTCACATTATCTGGCCATATTAACCCCTTCACCCCCAAGGGTGGTTTGCACGTTAATGACCGGGCCAATTTTTATAATTCTGACCACTGTCTCTTTATGAGGTTATAACTCTGGAATGCTTCAACGGATCTTTGCGATTCTGAGATTGTTTTCTCATGACATATTGTACTTCACGTTAGTGGTAAAATTTCTTCGATATACCTTGCGTTTATTTTTGAAAAAAATGCAAATATGGTGAAAATTTAGAAAATTTTGCAATTTTCAAACTTTTAATTTTTTTTCCCTTAAAACAGAGAAATATGTCACACAAAATAGTTAAGAAATAACATTTCCCAAATGTCTACTTTACAGCAGCACAATTTTGGAACCAAAATTTTTTTTTGTTAGGAAATTATAAGGGTTAAAAGTTGACCAGTGATTTCTCATTTTTACAACAAAATTTACAAAGCCATTTTTTTAGGGACCACCTCACATTTGAAGTCACTTTGACGGGTCTATATAGCAGAAAATATCCAAAAGTGACACCATTCTAAAAACTGCACCCCTCAAGGTACTCAAAACCACATTCAAGAAGTTTAATAACCCTTCAGGTGTTCACAGGAGCTGAAGCAACGTGGAAGGAAAAAATTAATATTTAACTTTTTAGCCACAAAAATGATCTTTTACAAACTTTTTTTTATTTTCACAAGGGTAAAAGGAGAAAATGGGCAGATAAAGTTGTTGTGCAATTTCTCCTGAGTACGCCAATACCCTATATGTGGGGGAAAACCACTGTTTGGGCACACGGCAGAGCTCGTAAAGGAAGGAGCGCCGTTTGACTTTTTCAAACTAAAATTGGCTGGAGTTGAGATTGGATGCCATGTCGTGTTTGGAGAGCCCCTGATGCACCTAAACAGTGGAAACCCCCCACAAGTGACACCATTTTGGAAACTAGACCCCCTAAGGAACTTATCTAGATCTGTTGTGAGCACTTTGAACCCCAAAGTGTTTCACAAAAGTTTATAATGCCTGGGTGTGAAAAAAAAAAAAAAACAATTTTCCACAAAAATGATTTTTTTGGTCCCAAATTTTTGATTTTTCCCAAGGAAATTGGACCCCAAAAGTTGTTGTCCAATTTGTCCTGAGTACGCTGATACCCCATATGTGGGGGGGGGAAACTGTTTGGGCGCATGGCAGGGCTTGGAAAGGAAGCAGTAACGTTTTGGAATGCAAACATTGATGGGGTCATGTTCCGTTTGTAGTGCCCCAGATGAGCCTAAACAGTGGAAACCCCCACAAGTGACCCCATTTTGTAATCTTAGACCCCCTAAGGAACTTATCTAGATCTTTGGTGAGCACTTTGAACCCCAAAGTGCTTCACACAAGTTTATAATGCCCGGGCATGAAAATAAAAAATCCTTTTTTTTTTCCACAAAAATTATCTCTTAGTCACTATTTTTTTATTTTCCCTAGGTAACAGGAGAAATTGGACCTCAAAAGTTGTTGTCCAATTTGTCCTGAGTACGCTGATACCCAATATGTTGGAGAAAACTACTGTATGGGTGCACGTCTGGGCTCGGAAGGGAAGTAGTGACGTTTTAAATTGCAGATTTTGATGGAATGGTCTGGGGGCGTCATGTCGCATTTGGAGAGCCCCTGATGCGCCTAAACAGTCGAAACCCCCCACAAGTGACCCACTGTTTGGGCGCATGGCAGAGCTCGGAATGGAAGGAGCACCATTTGACTTTTTCCAACCAAAATTGGCTGGAATTGAGATTGGACGCCATGTTGCATTTGGAGAGTCCCTGATGTGCCTAAACAGTGGAAACCCCCCACAAGTGACCCCATTTGGGAAACTAGACCCCCTAAGGAACTTATCTAGATCTTTGGTGAGCAATTTGAACCCCCAAGTGCTTCACACAAGTTTATAACGTAGAGCCATAAAATTAAAAAATCATATTTTTTCCACAAAATTGATCTTTTCACCCCAATTTTTATTTTCCCAAGGGTAACAAGACTCCAAAAGTTATTGTGCAATTTATCCTGAGTACGCTGATACCCCATATGTGGGGGTAAACCACTGTTTGGGTGCATGGCAGAGTTTGGAAGGGAAGGAGCGCCGTTTGACTTTTTCAACGCAGAATTGGCTGGATGCCATGTCGTGTTTGGAGAGCTCCTGATCTGCCTAAACAGTGGAAACCCCCCACAAATGACACCATTTTGGAAACTAGACCCCTCAAGGAACTTATCTAGATGTGTGGTGAGCACTTTGAACCCCAAAGTGCTTCACAGAAGTTTATAACGTACAGCCGTAAGATAAAAAATCTTTTTTTTTTTTTTTTTTACAAAAATGATTTTTTCACCCCCAATATTTTATTTTCACAAGGATAACAGGAGAAATTGGACCCCAAAAGTTGTTGACCAATTTGTCCTGAGTAGGCTGATACCCAATATGTGGGAGTAAACTACTGTATGGGTGCACGTCTGGGCTCGGAAGGGAAGTAGTGACGTTTTGGATTGCAGACTTTGATGGAATGGTCTAGGGGCGTCATGTCGCATTTGGAGAGCCCCTGATGCGCCTAAACAGTGGAAACCCCCCACAAGTGACCCCATTTTGGAAAATAGACCCCACAAGGAACTTATCTAGATGTGTGGTGAGCACTTTGAACCCCGAAGTGCTTCACAGAAGTTTATAACGTACAGCCGTAAAAATAAAAAATCCTTTTTTTTTTTACAAAAATGATTTTTTCGCCCCCAATATTTTATTTTCACAAGGGTAACAGGAGAAATTGGACCCCAAAATTTGTTGTCCAATTTGTCCTGAGTACGCTGATACCCAATATGTGGGAGAAAACTACTATATGGGTGCACGTCTGGGCTCGGAAGGGAAGTAGTGACGTTTTGGATTGAAGACTTTGATGGAATGGTCTGGGGGCGTCATGTCGCATTTGGAGAGCCCCTGATGCGCCTAAACAGTGGAAACCCCCCACAAGTGACCCCATTTTGGAAAATAGACCCCACAAGGAACTTATCTAGATGTGTGGTGAGCACTTTGAACCCCGAAGTGCTTCACAGAAGTTTATAACGTACAGCCATAAAAATAAAAAATCATTTTTTTTTTACAAAAATGATTTTGTCGCCCCCAGTTTTTTATTTTCCCAAGGGTAACAAAAGAAATAGGACAAATTGCACAACTCTTGTGGTCCAGAGTACGCTGATACCCCATATGCGGGGGTAAACTACTGTTTGGGCGCATGGCAGAGCTCAGAAGTGAAGGAGCACCGTTTGACTTTTTCAACGCAGAATTGGCTGGAATTGAGATCAGACGCCATGTCACATTTGGAGAGCCCCTGATGTGCCTAAACAGCAGAAACCCCCCAATTCTAACTCCAACCCTAACCCCAGCACAACCCTAACCCTAGTCCCAACCCTAACCACAAACCTAACCCTAACACACCCCTAACCCTAATCCCAACCCTAACCCTAATCCTAACGTTAGCGCCAACCCTATCTTTAGCCGCAACTCTAACCCTAACCCTAATGGGAAAATGGAAATACATTTTTTTAATTTTATTATTTTTCCCTAACTAAGGGGGTGATAAAGGGGGGTTTGATTTACTATTTATAGCGGGTTTTTGTGATTGGCAGCTGTCACGCTAAAAGACGCTTTTTATTGCAAAAAGTAGTTTTTTGCATCACCACATTTTGAGAGCTATAATTTTTGCATATTTTGGCCCACAGAGTCATGTGAGGTCTTATTTTTTGCGGGACGAGGTGACGTTTTTATTGGTACCATTTATGACCACGTGACATTTTTTGATCGCTTTTTATTTCGATTTTTGGGAGGTTAGAATGAACAAAAATCAGCAATTCATGAATTTCATTTGGGGGAGGCGTTTATACCGTTCCGCGGTGTGGTAAAATTGATAAAGCAGTTTTATTCTTCGTGTCAGTACGATTACGGTGATCCTCATTTGTATCATTTTTTTATGTTTTGGCGCTTTTATAGAATAAAAACAATTTTATATAAAAAATTATTATTTTTGCATCGCTTTATTCTGCGAGCTATAACTTTTTTATTTTTTCGCTGATGATGCTGTTTGACGGCTCGTTTTTTGCGGGACAAGATGACGTTTTCAGCAGTACCATGTTTATTTATATCGGTCTTTTTGATCGCGTGTTATTCCACTTTTTGTTCGGCGGTATGATGATAAAGCATTGATTTTTTGCTTAGTTTTTTTTTTTAAGGGGTTCACTAAAGGGGTTAACTAGTGGCACAGTTTTATAGGGGGGGTCGTTACGGACGCGGCGATACCAAATATGTGTACTTTTATTGTTTTGTTTTTTTTATTTACAGGAAGAAATGAATTTATTGGGGATTTTTTTTTTTTTTTTATGATTTTTTTTACCACTTTTTATTTTTATTTTTTTTACTTTTTTACTTTGTCCCAGGGTGGGACATCACAGTATTTTAGCAGATTGCTGGTGTGACAGTGTGCACAGCACTCTGTCACACCAGCGATCGCTCTGGCATCGCTACAGGCTTCCTCAGCGCCTGCTCTCAGCAGGCACTGAGGAAGCCGCCTCCCTGCAGGACCCCGGCGCCATCTTGGATCCGGGGACCTGGAGGGAGGGCGGACCCTCGGAACTGCGCGACACATCGCGCTGCTCTGAGCGTCTCAGGGGAGCGCGCAGGGAGCCCCCTCCCTGCGCGATCCTCCCCTGTGCCCCCAGTACACCGCGATCATGTGTGCCAGGGGTTAATGTGCGGGAGTGGTCCGTGACCGCTCCTGACACATAGTGCTGGGTGTCAGCTGTGATAATCAGCTGACACCCGGCCGCGATCAGCTGCGCTCCCCCCGGGAGCGCAGCTGATCGCCCATGACGTACTATTCCGTCCATGGGAATTAGGTCCAGGGTCACATGGACGGAATAGTACGTCTGATGGAATAAAGGGGTTAACAGACATAATTGTATTTACTGGTATAATGAGAACATGCATTTAGCATTAGAGCAACACTAAGGAGCCTGGTGTCAATGTTTGGGGTGGTATTTCAAGTTTGGTGTTTTTGGACCATTTTTTTATGGAACAGTCACAGGAGATAGTGTCTCAAAATTCTAATGAATCAAGTTGTTCCCAAGTTACAGCAACAGCCTAATTCAAATGACCTTTATTTCCAACAAGATGGGGCCCCTCCACATAATTCAAGAGTAGTCCGCGAGTATCTTGATGAAACATTTCCTAATAAATGGATTGGCCGAAGAGGCCCACTTGATTGGCCGGCACGTTCACCAGACTTGACCCCAATGGATTTTTTCTTTTTGGGGAGTACTCCACGACAAAGTTTATAGTCAAAAACCAAAAAGTGTCAGTGATTTGCAAAAATTACATAAGAGATGCATTTCCAGAAATTAATACCCAAAGAGACTTGTGCAAAAATGTTTGTCAAAGCGTAAGAGGCAGACTTCAAAGCTGTGCAAATTGTGATGGAAAACAGTTTTGAGCAGTTTGATAAAATTTAAGGGCTTTTGTATTATTGTTCAGAATAAAATTTAATTGTCAATGTTATGCTTATGTTAGTAAATATAATTTTATTATAAAATCAAAATAAATCCATTATTTTCTGTCCACCTGCTTTTGGACCACCCTGTATATGAGACCGAAAATTCTGAACGCCACGGACACCTTCTAGGTGGGACTGGGGATAGATGAGACATCACTAATGATACGCCCACCACCCCCAGACATCGCTAATGACATGATCCCTACCCCCAGACATCACTAATGATACGCCTCCCAGCCCCAGACATGACTAATGATATGGCCCCCACCCCAGACATCACTAATAATATGATCCCCACCCCCAGACATCACTAATGATACGCCCCCCACCCCCAGACATCACTAATGATACGTCCCCACCCCATGACATCACTAATGATATGGCCCCCACCCCCAGACATCACTAATGATATGGCCCCCACCCTCAGACATCACTAATGTTATGAATCCCCACCCCCACACATCGCTAATGATACGCCCCCCACCCCCAGACATCACTAATGATACGCCCACCACCCCCAGACATCACTAATGATACGCCCCCACCCCCAGATATCACTAATGATACGCCTCCCAGCCCCAGACATCACTAATAATACACCCCCACCCCACAGACATCACTAATGATACGCCTCCCAGCCCCAGACATCACTATGATATGATCCCCCCCCAGACATCACTAATGATACTCCCTCCACCCCCAGACATTACTAATGATACGCCCCCCCCACCCCCAGACATCACTTATGATACGCCCCCCACCCCCAGACATCACTAATGATACGCCCCCACCCCCAGACATCACTAATGATATGATCCCCACCCCCAGACATCACTAATGATACTCCCTCCACCCCCAGACATCACTAATGATACGCCTCCCAGCCCCAGACATCTCTAATAATATGCCTCACACCCCCAGGCATCACTAATGATACGCCCCCCACCCCCAGACATCATAATGATACACCCCACCCCACAGACATCACTAATCATACGCCTACTAGCCCAGACATCACTAATGATATGATCCCCAGACATCACTAATGATATGATCCCCACCCCAGACATCGCTAATGATATGCCCCCCACCTCAGACATCACTAATGCTACACCCTGCCAGTCCCCCACAGACATCACTAATGATACGCCCCCGCCAGTCCCCCACAGAAATCCACTAATGATACGCCCCCGCCAGTCCCCCACAGACACCACTAATGATACCCCCCGCCAGTCCCCCACAGACATCACTAATGATACTCCCCCGCCAGTCCCCCAAAGTAATCACTAATGATACGCCCCCGTCAACCCCCACAGACATCACTAAATGATATGCCCCCCGCCAGTCCCCCACAGACATCACTAATGATACGCCCCCCCACCCCAGACATCACAAATGATACACCCCCCACCCAGACATCACTAATGATACGCCCCCGCCAGTCCCCCACAGACATCACTAATCATACGCCCCCCACCCCAGACATCACTAATGATATGCCCCCCACCCCAGACATCACTAATGATACACCCCCACCCCAGACATCACTAATGATACGCCCCCGCCAGTCCCCCACAGACATCACTAATGATACGCCCCCGCCACAACCCACAGACATCACTAATGATATGCCCCCGCCAGTCCCCATAGACATCACTAATGATATGCCCCCGCCAGTCCCCCAGACATCACTAATGATATGCCCCCCGCCAGTCCCCCACAGACATCACTAATGATGCCACCCGCCAGTCCCCCACAGACATCACTAATGCTACGCCCCCGCCAGACCCCCACAGACATCACTAATAATACGCCCCTGCCATACCTGTTGTGAATGTGTTACAAATGAATTCTGAGCAGAAGCTCCCTGGTGGTTAACATACTGTTGTGAATGGACTTGAAATGAGTTCTGAGCAGAGGCTCCCTCTGGTGGTTACAAGCGGTACTGGACTGTCCAGTGAAGATTGTGAGGATTGGGAATCAGGTGTTACTGACTGGTCTTATTTAAGGGAGTCGCCTTCCCATCAGGGTTGCCGGTGATCAATTGTTCTGGTCTCAATCCTTGATTCCTGTTTCCTTTGTAGCCTGCTGTGTCGTGTCTGCATCTCCTGCTAACAGATAAGACATTTTCTTCTTTTTGTTTTTGTGCTTGATTTTTGCATTTTGTCCTGCACTTCTGTGGGGGCCTTCAGGGTCCCCTCCGGGGGCTTTTGCCCTCTCAGTTTAGTTCAGCCACTGATGTTTTGTACATTTGCTTTTTCCAGTTTTTTCAGTGGCTGCTGTTTTGATTTTGTTACACCAGAGAACTAATTTGGTGGTAGAGGTCGTGTGATCTCAGGTGTTTTGAAATTAGTAGAGTTGGTGCTTTTCAGGGTTTTTTGGGATTGCTGTAAGTGCCCTTCCTATCCTTTTCTATTTAGATAGTTTGGGCCCCAACGTTTGCTCATACTATTTTTCTGTCTGTGTCAGTATTCCATCTTGTCTAACCGCCATTACATGTTTGGGGGCTTTCTATGTTCTTTGGGGATCTGCTCCGGGGCAGATAGCTTTCCTCTTTCTATCTTAGGTATAGTTAGTTTCTCAGGCTGTGACGAGGCGTCTAGGACCAACGTAGGAACGCTCCACGGCTGCCTCTAGTTGTGGTGGTTAGTCAGGGTACTGCAATCTCATAGATTCCAACTGCTCTGGTGTATTGCCTTTTTTACCTGTACTCCTCAGCTACCAAATCATAACAGTATCACCGCCAAAACTGAAATTATATGGTACTACAGAAGGGAAAAATATTGGAAAGAAAAAAAAAAAAGGTTGTCAGAGTTGTCAGAGATATTTTTCTGTTTGTTGCATTTTTTTTTTCCCTCTATCTCTGGGTGCTGGGGAGGATTTTTTCTCTCAATGGAGTTTGCACAGTTGTCTGGCCGTGTGGATCAGCTTGCCACTGAAGTTCGGAGTATTGCTACCTATCTTGCTAGGTTGCCTGTTGTGGAACCTAGGATTCCCATGCCAGATTTGTTTTTGGGGATCGAGCCCAAGTTTCTGAATTTCAAAAATAATTGTAAATTGTTTTTTTGCCTTAAAATCTAAGTCCTCAGGGAACGCAGCGCAGCAGGTTCAAATTGTCATCTCTCTCCTGCGCGGCGATCCTCAGGATTGGGCTTTTTCCCTGACACCTGGGGATCCTGTTTTGAGTGATGTTGATGCATTTTTTCAGCCTTGGGGTTATTGTACGATGAGCTAATGTCATGATCAAGCTGAAAAGCCTTGTTGGCATTAAATCAGGGGCTTGATGAGCTGAGTTTATACTGTCAGAGATTCCGCAGGTGGGCAGTCCTGACCAAATGGAATGACGACGCTTTGGCGGCCCTTTTTCGGAAGGGTCTGGGCAGATAATGTAAAGGATGTTATGGTGGGATTCCCTGTCCCCTCTGGTCTCAATATTCTATGTCATTAGCGATTCAAATTGACAGACGTTTGCGTGAGCGGAGAAGTATGCGTGGAATAGTTGTTGCCTTGTGAACCTGCTTCTGAACCTATGCAGTGTGATAGAGTGGTTTCTGGGGCACAGCGTCATGAGTTTCGAAAGCGCAATGGGTTATGTTTTACTGTGGTGATGCCTCTCATGCTATTTCAGTCTGCCCTAAGCGGGGAAGACGTTTTGCACGCTCAGTTGTCTTGGGTAGTGTGCAGACTAAGTTTTTATTAACTGTTACTCTGATATGCTCTCTTGTCCTCATTTTTGCTCAGGCTTTCGTTGATTCGGGAGCAGCTATTAACCTGATGGATTTTGATTTGCTAAAACGTTGCGGGTTTCCCTTGATACCCTACAGAAGTCTATTCCCCTACTGGGTATCGATTCTACCCCTTTGGCTGAGAATAAACCTAGTTTCTCTACTCAGGTGATAATGAGGGTTGAACCTGATCATCAGGAGAGCTGCAAATTTTTGGTTCTGTATAATCTGCATAACATTATCGTGCTGGTTTCCCTTGTTTACAGTCTCAAATCCTGTTTTGGATTGGAAATCTGTGTCTGTAACCAGTTGGGGCTGCCAATGTGTTAATACCAACACTCCTGTTTTTTTCCTCCCCCCAGGCTCAGGATGTTCCTGACTTTTTGATTGATTTTTCTGATGTGTTTAGCGAAAGTAAATCTGCTATCCTTGCCCCCCATAGGAGCTATGACTGCGCTATTGAATTAGTGCCTGGTAGTAAATTCCCTAAAGGTCGCCTTTTTAACTTGTCTGTACCTGAACATGACGCTATGCGGTCTTAACAAGGAGTCATTGGAGAAGGGTCATATCAGACCATCCTCTTCACCCTTAGGTGCCGGTTTTTTCTTTGTGGCCAAAAAGGAGGTTCATAAGGCCGTGTATTGATTATCGTCTTTTGAACAATATTACTGTGAATATCAATATCCGTTTCCCTTGATTTCTGACCTGTTTTCCAGGGTGAAAAACGCTACTTGGTTTACCAAGCTTGACCTCAGGGGGGCATATAACTTATTCGCATTAAGCATGGGGATGAATGAAGACGGCATTTAACATCCCTGAAGGGCATTTTGAGTACCTTGTGATGCCCTTTGGGCTCACTAATGCTCCTTCTGTTTCCAGTCTTCATGAATGACATTTTCAGGGATTTTGTGGATAAATTTCTGATTGTTTATTTGGATGATATCTTGATTTTTTCTAATGACTGGGACTCTCATGTGGAACATGTTCGAAACTGTATTCCAGATTTTGAGAGAGAATGCTCTGTATGTGAAGGGATCAAAGTGTCTTTTTGGCGTACAGAGGATCTCATTTTTGGGATTCATTTTGTCCCCATTGTTATTGAAATGGACCGGTCAAGGTTCAGGCCAATCTGTGATTGGGTCCAACCTACTTCATTAAAGGCTCTTCAAGATTTGGGTTTTGCCAATTTTTATCGTAAATTTATTGGTAATTTCCGGTTATTGTTAAACCATTAACTGATTTGACCAAAAGGGTTCTGATGTGGTGAATTGGCCTCCTGGAGGCAGTTTCTGCATTTCAGGAACTTAAGCAGAGATTCACTTCTGCTCCTGTTCTACGGCAGCCTGATGTTTCTCTGCATTTCAGGTGGAGGTTGATGCCTCTGAAATTGGGGCAGGTGCCGTTTTTGTCCCAAAGAATCCAAGACCCCCCTAAAAGTAACCCTTGTGCCTTTTTCTCTCAAAAATTTTTTCTCCTACTGAACGTAATTATGACGGGTAATCGGGAGTTATTGGCCTAAGTGGGCTTTTGAAGAGTGGAGACATGGCGGGGGACCAAAAACAGATGGTGGTCCTTACGGACCATAAGAATCGGGGTTTATCTTAATCTGCCAAGCGACTTAATCTAGGACAGGCCTGGGCCTTTTTTTTACACGTTTAATTTTGGGTTTCCTTTTTTCCCGGCACTAAGAATGTTAAGGCGGATGCCCTCTCGAGGATTTCCTTGCGGACCCCTCCTAGGTATCTGATCCTTTGTTATTTTGAAAGAAGGGTAGTTTTTCCGCCATCTCGCCCAATTTGAGACTGGCCTGGAGGGGGTCAGGAGGTAGGCCCGGCCTGCCTGTTGGGAAATTGTTTTCCCGGCCCAGGGGAAAAAAAAGGTGTGATGTCTGAGATTCATTGTTCCGCGTGGCCGGTCATCCCGGAATTTTGGTACCAAGACTTGGGTTGTCAGTCCTTTTGGGGGCCCCTACCTTGTCTGTGATGTCAGGGTTTTGGGGCATTTCCCTGCGGGACTTGCTCCGCTCCAAGCCTTGCTCTCGCTCTAGTGGTTTGTTGATGCCATTGCCTGTGCCCAAGGACCTGGACCCATATCTCTATGGATTTCTTTCCGACCTCCCTGTTTCTAAGAATGACCGTCATCTGGGTGATTTGTGATGGTTTTCCAAGATGATACATCTTGTGCCATTTACCTAATTTTCCTTCCTCCTCCGAATTGGTGCCTTTGTTCCTTCAGCCGTGGTTCGTTTACAGCATTCCCTGAGAACATTGTTCTGAAGAGGAGTCCAGTTTTGTTTCCAGATTTTGGAGGCCTTTTGTTCAAAGCTTGGTGTTCAGTTCTTTCTCCTCGGCTTTATCCTCAGACCAAGGTCAAAACTGAGAGAACAAACCAGACATTGGGGGACTTATCTAAGAGCTTTGTGTCTGTGATCAGGATGACTGGGTTTTTTTTGCCTTTGGCTGAGTTTGCCTTTAATTAGGGCTAGCTCTCCACTTTAATTCCCATTTTTTTTGTAATTTTGGGTTTCACCCCGAATTTTTTCAGGACGACGGAGGGGGTTCTGCCTTCCAGGTGTTTGACTCTGTTGTGGAGCGTAGGGAACGATTTGGGACCAGGTAGTGGAGGGTTGTCCCTCTCTCAGGAGAGAGCCTAGCGGTTTCTAACCGGCATAGGAGTGGTCCTCGTTTAAAAGGGGGGGGCTTGGTTGGTTGTCCTCAAAAAAATATCCTATGAAGTGGCACTCCTAAATTTAAGCCTAGGTTCTTGGACCTTAAAGACATGGAGATTCTTAATCCTGTTTCTTTTATTTGCTTCTCCAGGGAATTTAAGATCCATAACGTGTTCCACAAAAATCCTTGTTGAAGAGTTTGTTGAGCCCAGTGGTTCCTATGCTTTGCCTCCTGACCCTGTTCGGTTGAGGGCAAATATGGGTTTGTGGTTGAGAAAAAATTGAATTCTGTTTTTCTAGACGGAAACTGATTTTTGGGTTTAAATGGAAGGTTATGGTCAGGAAGACAATTCTTGGGTGTTTGCTTCAGACATCCATGTAGGAGATCATCCTTTTCGTATCATAGAACTCATCCTGACCGACCTGGTTGCTAAGGGGGTTTCGGTGCCTCCCAAGGGGGGGGTACTGTTGGAATGGACTTGAGATAGTTCTGGCAGAGGCTCCCTTGGTGGTTAAAGCCGTCGGAGTCATGAAGATTGTGGGATGGGAATCGGGTGTTACGACTGGTTTAATAGGGGAGTCGCCTTCCCATAGGGTGCCGGTGATCAGTTGTTCTGGTCTCAACCTTGATTCCCCCTTTCCTTTGTAGCCTGCTGTGTCGTGTCTGCATCTCCTGCTAACAGATAAGAATTTTCTTCTTTTTGTTTTTTGCTTGATTTTTTGCATTTTGTCCTGCATTCTGTGGGGCCTTTAGGGTCCCCTCCGGGGGCTTTTGCCCTCTCAGTTTAGTTCACCACTGATGTTTTGTACATTTGCTTTTTCCAGTTTTTTCGTGGCTCTGTTTTGATTTTGTTACACCGAGAACTAATTTAGGTGGTAGAGGTCGTGTATCTCAGGTGTTTTTGAAATTAGTTGAGTTTGAGCTTTTCAGGGTTTTTTTGGGATTGCAGTAAGTGCCCTTCCCATCCTTTTTTATTTAGATATTTGGGCCCCAAAAGTTTTGTCATACATTTTCGTCTGTGTCAGATTTCTTCTTGTTACCGCCATTCATGTTTGGGTGCTTTCTATGTTCTTTGGGGATCTGTCCGGGGCAGATAGCTTTCCTCTTTCTTCTTTGGATAGTTAGTTTCTCAGGCTGTGACGAGGCGTTCTAGGACCAACGTAGGAACGCTCCACCGGCTCCCCTCTATTTTGTGGGGGTTTTAGTTAGGGTATGCAATCTCATTGGATTCCAACTGCTCGGTGTTTTGCCTTTTTTACCTGTACTCGTCGTACCAAATCATAACCAGTACTGAACCATTCAATGATGATTGGAATCAGGAGTTACAAAATGGTCTTATAAAGGGAGGTTCCCTCCCATCATGGTTGCCGGTGATTCAAATTGTTTTGTCTCAATTTTTGTTCCGGTTCACTTGGAAGCTTGCTGAGTCTTCCCTCTTCTCCTGCTCTCAGATAAGATATTTTCTGTTTTTTTTTTTTTGTGTTGTTTTTTGCATTGTTCCCTGCACTTCGTGGAGGTCAGCCAGGCCCCCTCCGGGGGCTTGTTCCTCTCGTTTTCTGACCATGTTATTTGTTTTTTTTTGCCTTCTCCAGTTTTTTCAGTGGCTGCCTTAGTTTTTGTTACCCCAAAAAACTAATTTAGGTGGTAGAGGCGTGTATCTCAGGTTTTTTTGCAATTGTAGAGTTGGTTTTTTTTTAGGGTTTTTTGGTTGCAGTAAGTATCCTTCCATCCTTTTCTGTCAAGGAAAGTTTGGGCCCCAAACGTTTGCTCTACTATTTTCTGTCTGTGTCTTTATTTCTCTTTCTAACCGCCATTACTGTTTGGGGGCTTCCTTGTTCTTTGGGGATCTGCTCCGGGGCAGATACTTTCCTCTTTTATCTTTAGGTGAGTTAACCTTCAGGCGTGACGGGATTAGGACCAAGTGGAATGCCCACGGCTGCCTTTAGTTGTGGTGGTTAGTCAGGGTACTGCAATCCAGTAGATTCCAACCTCTCTGGTGTTTGCCGTTTTTTCCTACTTCCTCAGCACCAAAATCATACACATCCCCCACTGACTCAAATGATCGCCCCCCCCAGTCCCCCACAACATCACTAATGAACGCCCCCCAGACCCCCACAAACACCATTAATGATACGCATTTCCCCCCCCAGACATCACTAATGATACGCAACCCCACCCCCAGACATCACTAATGATACGCCTCCCAGCCCCAACATCACTAATGATCGCCCTCACCCCACAGACATCACAATGATACTGCTTTTTCGGTAGCTGAGGAGAAATACAAAAATACAATACAATACACCCGAGAGGCTGGGAACCTATTGGTTACAGGACCCTAAACTAACCGCAACACTAAATAGCCGTGGAGCGTACCTCGGTGATCCTAACGCCTCGTCACAGCCGGAGAGATAGGCCTTCATCTTTCTGCCTTTAGGTGTAGCTATCTCCTCGAGCAGAACCCCCAAAGAAAAGGAAGCCCAAAATGTAATGGCGGTTAGACAAGAAGAAAACATGGAAAAAAAGACAAAAATAGAATGAGCAAATGCGGGGCCCAATCTGTTGAAGAAAAAATAGAAAAAAATTCGACTGCCACCCAAAAACCCTGATAAAAATACCAACATTCTGATTAACAAAAAAAAATGAGATCACAAAACTCTACCACCTAAATCAGATCTCTGGTTTTAACCACACAGCAATTCAGCAAATAAAAAAGGACAAAGGAAAAAGAGCAAAAGGCAAATACAAAAAGGCACAATTGCAGCGCCCAGGCCCCAACAGGGGACCAGGCTGAAGTCCAAAAATACAAACCAGAAGGAAAAAACCAACCAGAGGAAAAAAACAGCAAATCACTTATCTGAATGAAAGGGAGGAAGCAAGCTGAGCTCCAACAGACCGAAAGAACAATTAATTACGGCAAGGTGATGGGAACTAGGGGCACTTATATCAACCATTCAGAGCCAGCTGGGAAAGGGCCCTTCAGCAACAGTTCATTACCTCAGCAAAAAACCGGGGGAGCCCAGCTAGAAGTGCATCCCCGATATTCACAACAGAACCCCCCCCCTTGAGGAGGGGTCACCAAACCCCCCACCTCGCAACCAGGCCCGACAGGATGAGCTCGATGATAGGCCGGGATCAGTCTCCCAGAGGATACCGAAAAAACACCCAAGAATTGCCTCCGCCATACCTCTCCACTTAACCAAATACTGGAGTTTCCGTCTAGCAAAACGAGAATCCAATATTTTTTAACCACATACCCAAATTGGCCCCCAACCCAAAAACAGGGTCGGGAGGCGCAGCCTAGGAACATGGCTCGAAAACCTCTTCAACAAGGACTTGTGGAACACATTATGGTCTTAAATGTCCCGGAAAAAAGCAAACGGAAGGAAAAGGATTAATAATTTCCATGATCTTATAAGGTCCAATGACCTTGGCTTAAACTTTGGGATGCAACCTTCTTGGGGGGATTT
>JARQOD010000001.1:157396187-157421295 GCA_033576555.1 Oophaga sylvatica
ACACAGCCCTCCATGTGGTCGCCAGAGGTAGCCTGACTGCAATTAGGAACCGAGATGAGATCCTCAGACCCCTTGTTAGACCATATGCTAGTGCGGTTGGCCCTGGGTTCCTCCTAATGCAGGACAGTGCCAGATCTCATGTGGCTGGAGTGTGTCAGGAGTTCCTGCAAGATGAAGGCATTGAAGCTATGGACTGGCCTGCCCGTTCCCCAGACCTGAATCCAATTGAGCAAATCTGGGACAGCATGTCTCGCTCCATCCACCAATGTCACGTTGCACCACAGACTGTCCAGGAGTTGATGGATGCTTTAGTCCAGGTCTGGGAGGAGATCCCTCAGGAGAACATCCGCAACTTCATCAGGAGCATGCCCAGGCGTTGTAGTGGAGGCCACACACAATACTGAGCATCATTTTGACTTGTTTCCACTTTCATTTTGGGGGTCTCTCCAAATCCAGGCCTCCATTGGCTCAAAAATTTGATTTCCATTGTTCTGTACAAAGTTGAATGTGCTGACAACATAATCACACAAAAATCATCAAAGTACTCAATGATAATATTTAATTCATTTAGATCTAGGATGTTTGAGTGTTCCTTTTTATTTTTTTTGAGCAATGTAGATTACCCAACAAATGCTAGTTACTATAGTATCAGATGGGGTTCATCTGGTGATGGGTTTTTAGATTTATTTCTTCTGTTGCAATATACTTACTGTGCGACTTTCCTTCATAATTTAATTATAGTGATGAGTGGTTGGACTTCCCTTGTAAGCTAAGAAAATTTGGCTATTGGCTCTAAGGAAAATTGGCAATTGTTTCTGAAACCTTCCAAATTTATATAAAATATTGAGTGAAGAAATTAATGCAAAAAATTACAACTTAAGACACCTGGCCATGTATCACATACTGCAGTGAAACCCTTCACTATGGCTGACTGGTGATGTCAGTGAGTGTTGTGGATGTTGAGTCCAGGAACTCCTCTGGTGCCTTCATGACTGGGCTGTTTTTTTTTTTTTGTTTGTTTTCCCCCCCCCCCATCCACATAACCATTTGAGGGCTTGTTTTTTGGTGGGCCGACTTAAAATGAATGATGTCATTCAAAAGTATATCATGTGATGCACTGAAAAGCAGGAAAAAAAATTCTAAGTGGATTGAAATTGTGGAAAGAAAAAAAAAAATTGTAATTCCACGATTGTTTACCATGTTCGTGAAACTGACCAAGCAATATGATTCTAGAGGTCAGCAAGATTATGCAGATACCAAACATGTATAGTCAGGGACATGACATATGAGGTAACACATGTTGTGAAGGGGTTAAAGGGAATCTGTCACCAAGTTTAAGTTTCCTAATCTTGAGCGCACCATAGAGCTGGAATAAAGGTCTCCAACCCTTCTTTGTTCATAGGAAAAGCCATGTAAAGTTGACTTTAACTAATAGATCTTAGAATAATTTCACAATTGTATGTAAAAAAAAAAAAAAAAAAAGTTCCTGTGTTGAGAATCTTATAAATGTGCCCCTGCGATGTGCTGTCTGACCATGAAAGAACATGGTCTGATCCTACCACATCTGCTGCTTTCTGTGAGGTAAAACATTTTCACGGTCCATCAGAGAAAAGCGTCACTCGACCCTCCTAGTACATTCCTTTGTTCAAGAACGTGAATACATGGCGGTGGGAGATGTGACGATCAGATCTGACTATGACAGTTTCACGCTGCGTGCGCTTCCACAGGTCTGGCAATAGAATCCGTTTTTTGCTGCCAAACTTGAGGACAACCTAAAGTGGCAGATTATCTCTAAGCTGGCTGCACACATTAGGTTTTCACATCCCGAATTAAAGGGATTCTGTCACTACAAATGACGCTGTTAACCTTCAGTGCAGATATAGTTACCATATTTTTCGGACTATAAGACACACTTTTTTTCCTCACAAAATGTGGAGGAAAATGAGGGGGGATGCCTCTTATAGTCCGGATGTATCGGCTGTGGATGGGGAGGTGGAGCGGCAGCGGCGGAGCAGCGGGTTACAGAGGCAGGAGCCGGCGGTTCCGGCTAACTCCTGCCCGCTGCTAAAGAGAAATCAATATGCACTGCATTCCATGCCCATGGGCGTGGAGGGCCATGAATATTCATTTCTTTCTGGCATCCTGGTATGACTGGCCCCATCCCGTTAAGAGAAATTAATATTTGGAATATTAAGTATCGGCACACGTGACTGCCGCAGCAGCAGGAAGCCGGTGGCTGACACTGCGTGCTACTGAAGAGGAATGAATACTCACCGCTCTTTGCGATGAACAGTCCCGGTAAGTATTCTGGTAGCTGTGCTCTGCTTGTGAGCAGCGCATGACGTCCCTGCCAAGCGCTGCTTACAAGCATTAGGCAGCTGCTGGCACCGGAGCAGGACACTGCGGGGGAGCGGAGGAAGGTAAGTAATTTTTTTTTTTTTTTTTTTAAATCTTTTCTGATGGGGCCGTGCATACCAGGACTGTGATGGGGCCAATCATACCAGAATAAGGATGGGGCCGTGCATACTCGAACGCGATGGGGACCCTGCATACCAGTATAGGGATGAGGGCGATCATTCCTGCCAGGCTAGGGATGAGGGAGCCATGCATATCAGGATGGGGATGAGGGGACCATATCTACCAGGATAGGTGATATTAAGTACAGAATTGACCACATTTCAGCAGCAGACTAAGGAAGGGAGACACACACTAGTCATTACTAGTGTGTAGGCGGAGCCCAGTTGAGATAGACACCTCAGATTAAAAAGAGTGTTGACCGGCCCCTCCAGCTCGGGCTCCTCCTACTCAGCTCTCCAGTCTAAAATTTGAGGTCTCAGAAGATAGTCGCTGCTGGAAGCAGCTCCTCAGAAGATTTTATTATTTTAAATCGGACAAGAGACTTGGATCACCAAAAGTGGTCTAGGGGTCTCAGCGCTGCTGGACTCCCACTTCTCCCTTGGCGGATCTGTATTTACCCTGTATGGTGGTCCCTGCAGAATCATGCCGGCCCTGGGGGATGAGGTGTCATGTGTGCATCGCCACGAAGATCGTCGCGGTTGCTCATTCTGACTTCTCACAGCTGAGTTGCTGTTTCTTTGTGTTTGGCAGTTAGGGAGTTAATTCTGTCTGTGCTCAGTTCTGGGACTGGGTGCAGTTTCTTCCGGCTGCAATTAATTATTTGTTGATTGGTTTCCTTTAAATCTTTGGTTGTCTGTGTTGGGAGTTGCCAGTGAAATTCTTCATGCAGACCACAGATAGGATTGTATCTGTATAGACTTAAGTTAAAGAGCTCCTTAGTTGTTTTAAGCTCACCTTGCTTAGAGTTTAATATCCCAGATCATTTATGTTCCTTCTGTGTTTGAGTGTGTATGCAAGTCTGTGTTTTCTCCAGTCTGTCTTATATGTCTAATCTGTGTATTTAGCAGAGATCAGCCCATATCCCTTTGGTGGTAATCAGAATCCTTCTTAGGACTGATTACAGGGTTCAGGGACTGATAGGAGACAGGGTTAGGCTGGAGACTTGGACCTCTGAACCATTATCAGTACCTCCAAGGTGAGGGATTAGTTAGGACCCCAGTTTAGGGTCAGGTTAGACCCCCGGTCCTCCTCTTTCCTGTGACAGTGTATCAAGTCCTCAAGATTAACCCTGAGTTCAACGGATATCGTGTCAGGTAAATCTATTCTATATTTACATGCTGATGTTGCTAATCTATATGTTGTATAGAGTGTTGTTCTTTTAAGAATAGTTTACTGACATCGTACACATATCATAAGACCGCGTGACATTTTCACTGGCCCATAAAATTATTCCCAGTTGCCATGGATCCAGTAGCCCAGCTGGCTCAGCAGTTGCAGGGATTATCCATGGAGCTGACGGACATTAAGTCCAAAGTTTTGTCTCCCTCGGAGCAAACCAGATTTGAACCTAAAGTAGCTCTCCCGGACAGGTTCACTGGTGGGCGAGACAAATTTTTTACCTTCAGGGAAGCATGTAAATTGTATTTTCGGCTTCGGCCTCGATCATCAGGGAGTGAAGAGCAGAGAGTGGGAATTGTTATCTCGCTCCTACAAGGGGACCCTCAATCCTGGGCCTTCTCCCTTCCTCCGGGATCCCCGGCTCTACAGTCAGTAGATCGATTTTTTACTGCCCTGGGTTTGGTATATGATGACCCAGATCGGGTCTCTCTTGCTGAGACAAAATGACGTAAGATACAGCAGGGAGATCGTCCGGCGGAGGAATTTGCTTCTGAGTTCCGTAGATGGGCCACAGATACTCAGTGGAATGACCCAGCTCTTAGGAGCCAGTTTTGTCATGGGCTTTCTGATAAATTAAAAGACGTTTTGGCTCAGTATGAGTCTCCTCCTTCTCTGGAGGCTGCTATGGCCTTAGCTATCCGTACTGATAGACGGCTTCGGGAGAGGGGTGAGGTAACCCCACTCCCTGTTGTTTCTCCACCTACCACTAAAGTCCCTTATGTTGAGGTTCCCCTTGTCTGTTCGGATGAGCCTATGCAGTTGGGAGGGACATCATTTCGTAGGAGGGGATTGGCGGTACGCCGCAGGACTAGAAGGTGTTTCTTCTGCGGGAAAGAGGGACATTTTGTTGGGGATGTCCATCCCGTGCCTTGTTGAGCAAAAAGTCGCCGGAAAACTGTTAATCCCAGGTTGTGTGGTGGACGACAACCTGGGAGTATGTATTTCGTCCGCTAGTTCTTCTCAGTTCCTTGTACCAGTGGAGGTGGTGGTTGGTACGAGAGTGGAGAGATTTTCTGTTCTTCTTGATAGTGGGTCCGGGGCTAATCTGGTTGACGCTCAGTTTGCTCAGGCTCAAGGTATGCATCTGAGTGTATTGGTCAAACCGATCCCTATATTCTCCATTGACGCCAGGCCTCTCGGCCAAGGTAGCTTTGTTCATGAGGTTCATAACATTGACCTTCGGGTAGGGGCAATACATAGGGAACTATTATCTTGTTATGTGTTGGAGGGTCTACCTACTCCTATTGTGTTGGGACTTCCTTGGTTGGTTAAACATAACCCTGTGATTAATTGGCAGTCCAGAGATATAAGCCAATGGGGGAGTTTTGCAAAAGTAACTGCATGAACACAGTCATCAGTGCGGTCGTGCCTAGTACTTTGCCTCCTTTTTTGGAGGACTTTGGGGATGTGTTCTCTGAGGAGGGTGTCAGGAGTTGCCTCCTCATCGCGTGTATGACTGCTCTATTAATTTACTTCCTGATGCTAAGTTACCTAAAGCTAGGTTATATAACCTTTCTGGTCCTGAGAGGCAGGCTATGAAAGATTATATTTCGGAAAGTCTGGCCAAAGGGCATATTAGACCTTCATCTTCCCCAGTGGCCGCGGGGTTCTTCTTTGTGAAGAAAAAAGATGGAGGCCTACGCCCTTGCTTGGATTTCCGCGAACTTAATCGGATTACTGTTCGAGATCCGTATCCACTCCCTCTGATTCCTGATCTCTTCAATCAAATTGTTGGCGCCAAATGGTTCTCTAAATTGGATCTCAGGGGGGCGTATAATCTGATTAGGATAAAAGAGGGGGATGAGTGGAAAACGGCGTTTAACACGCCGGAGGGACATTATGAGAACCTTGTCATGCCTTTTGGTCTGACTACTGCACCAGCAGTATTCCAACATTTTGTTAATGACATTTTTCGTCATCTGGTGGGGCTGTTTGTGGTCGTATATTTGGATGACATTTTAATTTACTCACCAGATCTTGTGTCTCACCAGGAGCATGTGAGACAGGTGTTGCAGATCTTGCGAGACAATAAACTATACGCCAAACTGGAAAAGTGTGTATTCGCCGTACAGGAACTTCAGTTTTTGGGTTTCTTGGTGTCAGCCTCCGGTTTCCGTATGGACCCTGAAAAGGTGAGAGCAGTGCTTGAATGGGATCAGCCAGAGGATCTTAAGGCTCTGCAGCGTTTTCTGGGGTTTGCTAACTACTACCGGAAATTTATTTGTAATTTCTCATCTGTTGTCAAACCTCTCACTGACATGACAAGAAAAGGGACGGATTTTTCTAAATGGTCGGACAAAGCTTGCCAAGCTTTTTCCTCTTTGAAAAAATGTTTTGCTTCGGCACCCGTTCTCATCCAACCAGATGCATCACAGCCGTTCGTTGTGGAGGTGGACGCGTCTGACGTAGGGGTGGGTGCAATATTGTCCCAGGGTCCGTCCCCTGGTAAATGGCATCCGTGCGCTTTCTTTTCTAAAAAATTGTCGTCCGCCGAAAGGAATTATGATATCGGCAATAGGGAACTTTTGGCCATTAAGTTGGCTTTTGAAGAATGGCGTCACTTTTTGGAGGGGGCAGTCCACCCGGTCACCGTCATTACTGATCACAAGAACCTGCTGTATTTGGAATCTGCTAAGCGTCTGAATTCCAGACAAGCTCGATGGTCGTTGTTTTTTACCAGGTTTAATTTTGTTGTCACTTATCGCCCTGGATCTAAGAATGTTAAGGCGGATGCCTTGTCTCGCAGTTTCCCAGGGGCCGGGAAAATGGATGACCCGATTCCTATCCTTCAGGAGGGGGTGGTAGTGTCGGCTGTATGTTCTGAGCTTGAGGAGGAGGTGTTAGAGGCTCAGGGGGACGCCCCTGCAGGACCTCCAGGGAGACTGTTTGTCCCAAATCAGTTGAGACAAAAGGTTATTGAGGCACATCATAATTCTGCTTTAGCAGGACATCCAGGGAGTAAGGCTACTTTAGATCTCCTTTCTCGCCGGTTTTGGTGGCCTAACGTTAATAAAGATGTTTTAACTTTTGTCGCGTCCTGTGGGGTTTGTGCTCGCTCTAAGACCCCTCATACCCGTCCGTCTGGGACCCTCTTACTCTTGAAACTTCCGGAGCGTCCATGGACTCATTTGTCTATGGACTTCATCACGGACCTTCCTCAGTCGTCAGGGAAGACTGTCATACTGGTGGTTGTTGACAGGTTCAGTAAGATGGCACATTTCATTGCTCTTCCTGCCCTCCCTAATGCTAAAACTCTGGCGCAGGTGTTCATTGGGGAGATTGTGAGACTTCATGGGTTGCCTTCTGATGTGGTGTCAGATAGGGGGTCTCAGTTTGTGTCCAAGTTTTGGAGGGCATTTTGTTTACGTCGGGGGATGCAATTGTCATTTTCCTCGGCTTTTCATCCGCAGACCAATGGTCAGACAGAGCGTCTGAATCAAAGCCTAGAGACTTATCTTCGGTGTTTTGTCTCAGAGAACCAGGAGGACTGGTCTTCTTTCTTGCCTCTGGCAGAGTTCGCTCTTAACAACAGGCGGAGCGAGTCCACTGGTAAGTCCCCGTTTTTTGGGGCATATGGTTTTCATCCCCAGTTTTGTACATTCAATGGGGGGGGCCCTTCTGGGGTTCCTGAGGAGGAGCGTTTCTCGTCGTCACTTGCTTCAGTGTGGAGAGGTGTATTGAATAATCTGAGTGCTATGGGGAACCGTTATAAACGTATGGCTGATAGGAGGAGAGTTTCTGGTCCAGATCTTAATGTGAACGATCTGGTATGGTTGTCTACCAGGAATATAAAACTTAAAGTTCCCTCCTGGAAGCTGGGCCCCAGATTCATCGGCCTTACAGGATCAGTTCCATAATTAATCCTGTGGCATTTCGTCTGGACCTCCCTCCTACGTTTAAAATTCATAATGTGTTCCACAAGTCATTACTTAAGAGGTACGTGGCACCAGTCATACCATCACCTCTACCTCCTCCTCCAGTGGTGGTCAATGGTAACTTGGAGTTTCAAGTGTCAAAGATCATTGACTCACGTCTGAATCGCCGGTCCCTTCAGTACTTGGTGCATTGGAAGGGGTATGGTCCAGAGGAGAGGACGTGGGTTCCTGCGTCTGACATTAACGCAGATCGTTTGGTGCGGACCTTCCACAGAACTCACCCGGGCAAACCTGGCCCTGAGGGTCCGGAGGCCCCTCGTAGAAGGGGGGGGTACTGTCATGTGTGCATCGCCACGAAGATCGTCGCGGTTGCACATTCTGACTTCTCACAGCTGAGTTGCTGTTTCTTTGTGTTTGGCAGTTAGGGAGTTAATTCTGTCTGTGCTCAGTTCTGGGACTGGGTGCAGTTTCTTCCGGCTGCAATTAATTATTTGTTGATTGGTTTCCTTTAAATCTTTGGTTGTCTGTGTTGGGAGTTGCCAGTGAAATTCTTCATGCAGACCACAGATAGGATTGTATCTGTATAAACTTAAGTTAAAGAGCTCTTTAGTTGTTTTAAGCTCACCTTGCTTAGAGTTTAATATCCCAGATCATTTATGTTCCTTCTGTGTTTGAGTGTGTATGCAAGTCTGTGTTTTCTCCAGTCTGTCTTATATGTCTAATCTGTATTTAGCAGAGATCAGCCCATATCCCTTTGGTGGTAATCAGAATCCTTCTTAGGACTGATTACAGGGTTCAGGGACTGATAGGAGACAGGGTTAGGCTGGAGACTTGGACCTCTGAACCATTATCAGTACCTCCAAGGTGAGGGATTAGTTAGGACCCCAGTTTAGGGTCAGGTTAGACCCCCGGTCCTCCTCTTTCCTGTGACAGTGTATCAAGTCCTCAAGATTAACCCTGAGTTCAACGGATATCGTGTCAGGTAAATCTATTCTATATTTACATGCTGATGTTGCTAATCTATATGTTGTATAGAGTGTTGTTCTTTTAAGAATAGTTTACTGACATCGTACACATATCATAAGACCGCGTGACATGAGGATGGCTTCCCTGGCGGGGACGCAAACCGCACATCGGGGGTCACTGCGTTCCCCGCCCTGGGGAGGAAGCGATGGGCACAGCGCCACAAACCCCTGGGGGTCCCTGTGGCGCTAAGCTGGTGAGTACTCCGCATTTTTCTAAATGTATGTGAGTGCTTTCAGCGGCTGCTGCGGCAGCCGCTGCTACATGTGAGTGTACATGGTTGGTGACTGTATTTTTGTTCGCAGGCAGATGCCTGCAGGACAGAGGAGAGCACGAGGGGGTTCGCGCTCTTTTTTTGAAGCCGGCGGGGGGCGTGGCCTCACGCTTCCCGGTCTTCTGGGGCAGAAGCGCGCGATTATGTGCTTCTCTTCCGGCTTCTCTCAGCGCGGCGGCCATTACCAGGGCTCCTCATACTACCGCTCCTCCCGATTATATATTATGCATCACCGCGGCCAGCTGGGTGAGTGAAAGTCGTCACCCCCACAGCGCAGGACCTATCTGTATGACAAGTGGCAGATAGCGCTATCCTTCGCTGCGGTCTCATATAGAGACCTTGTTTCGCCTGGGACTCGCACACTCCCTGTTATTTTAATAAGGGAGTTGTGGGGAGCCTGCGACATTAACCCCTATGAAGGGTTAACCCTTTTCAGCAAGAGTCCAGCGATACCCGCCGTAGGTTCTATTCCGGTACGGATCAGAACATAAAGGGTTAATCATACTGCTGACATATTCTGCTGATATTTTAGAGTTAGCTGGGGTAGCTCTCTACTTTAAGAGCTTTAACCCTTCAGCGTATTGGTTTCGTCCACTTAAGAAACCACACTTTTCTCTAATTACTGACAGGTTTTGACCTGCCATATACTATGTGAGGGCATGTCGAATCAGAGTCCAGAAGGTGCAGACCATCTCTCAGATCCGCTTCAGGATCAGTCGCGCGTATCCGATACGCAGACCTCGACGGCGTCAAGTGCAGCGGTCGGAGGTTACAGCGATGCCAAATTGGATGCCATCGCTCGTTCTATTGATGGCCTGTCTGACCTTTTAGGTCATTGGGTGTCAGCTAGATCCTCTCTTGACAGGAAGCGACACAGACCGGTTCCATCCTTTCCGCGTAGCGAATCAGAGGTCTCTGATATGGAATGCGGACAGGGTTCCCCTTCAGACTCGGATGGGGAGTTATCCGATTCGGATAAGGAGGATCGGCAGGGGCACTCTGCCTCTCTTGTGAGCCGAACAGAGGCTTTCATTGAAGCCATGAGAGAGGCGTTAGTTACCGGAAGAGGTAACTAGACGTCCTGGTAAATCGGCCCGAATGTACCAGGAGTACCGTAAGTCGCGATCAACATTGCCGGCTCTGGTTGAGCTTAATGAAGCAGTGGAGAAGGAACGCCTGTGTCCAGATAAACGTTTTCAAGGGACACGTTTCTTTGAGGCATTATACTCTTGTTCTACGGAGTTGATTGATAATTGGATTCCTTCTCCTGAAGTGGATGTTCCTTTATCACAGCTTAGTAAATCCTCGTTGCTCCCTGTTAAAGGGAAGGCGAGTCTGCAGGACCCGCTAGACAGAAAAACGGAGGTGGCGGCGAAATCCTCCTACGAGGCCGCGGGTCATGGATTCAGGGCGGTGCTAGGATCCATGTGTGCTTGTAAAGCTTCCCTGAGCTGGTTGGTCCGTATACGGACGGCGTTGCAAAATAGATCTCCGTTATCCGAGATAGAGGGACTTCTCGAATTGTTGGAGATTGCAGCCAAATATAGGTATGATGCAGGTCTGGATACTGCGTCTCTGTTGTCCAGGGCGCAATCCTCGGCGGTCACAGTCAGAAGAGCACTGTGGCTTAGACAGTGGACCGGGGACGCGGTTTCCAAGCAAGGTTTGCTGTCTTTAGCTTACAAGGGAGGTCAGCTATTTGGGTCTGACCTCACAGAGCTGATTGCCAAGGCAAAGGCAAAAGAAGCTGCTTTAACCGCAGCGAAGGGCTATGGCTTCTGCGTCTGGCAGGCCTAATGCCAGTAGTGCTCGGCGGTCCTTTCGGTCCAGGGGACGATTTGGTCAGTCCTCTTGGGGATCGGGTCGTCCCTCTTTTTCGGGAAAGAAGTCCTCTCAGAAATCCCGCACCCCCTGGAAACAAAATTTCCGTCAAGACAAGCTGGAAGCTGACAAGAAGCCCGCCAAGGTGGACTGACGCCAGGGTCCCACTCGAGAGCTCTCGAGTGGGGGGTCGCCTGCTCCAGTTCAAAACGACTTGGCTTTCCCGCGTTCCGGACACCTGGGTAACGCGGGTCGTGTCGGCAGGCTATTTCATAGAGTTTTCTTCTCGACCCCCGAACAGTTTTTGCCAGTCTCACATTCCGTCAGAACCCGAGTTTTGTGCCGCTCTGCTGCGAGAGGTCGACTCCCTTTTGCAGAAGGGTGTAGTAGTACCGGTTCCGCCAGAGGACAGGGGAAGAGGATTTTATTCCAACCTCTTTGTGGTCCCCAAAAAGGAGGACAGATTTCGCCCCATCCTGGATCTCAAAAGATTGAATCGGCATGTCCACACCCGAAAATTTCGCATGGAGTCGCTTCGCTCCGTTGTAGCAGCCTTGTCACGGAACGACTTTTTGGTGTCAATCGACATTCGCGACGCTTATTTACACGTTCCAATCGGAAGGGCTCACCAACGCTTCCTTCGTTTTGCCATAGGCCAGGACCATTACCAGTTTGTGGCTCTGCCATTCGGGTTGGCCTCAGCGCCCAGAGTTTTTACAAAGATTCTGGCGCCTCTCATGGCGATTCTCCGAAGACAGGGCGTCACGATTTTCCCCTACCTGGACGACCTTCTGATTGTGGCGTCTTCTAAGGAGGAAGTGGTAACTGCTCGCAATCTATCTCTTCAGCTCCTGGAGGACTTCGGGTGGCTGGTCAATTGGGAGAAGTCATTTCTGGAACCGTCGCAGTCAATCCTGTTTTTGGGAATGCATTTCGACACGGTACGAGCAGTGGTATCCCTGCCTCCAGACAAGCAAGCATGTCTTCTTCAACATGCACAGGTTATGAAGTCTTCGACAGCTATGTCCCTTCGAAGCTGTATGCGCCTTATGGGTCTGATGGTGGCGTCCATGGAAGCAATTCCATTTGCTCAGTTTCATTCCAGGGCCCTCCAGAGGTTCATTCTGAACCGTTGGGATCGAGCGCAGACTTCACTGGATTGCACTGTCATCATCTCCCACAGGGTACGAGAGTCTCTGGAATGGTGGTTACGTCCGGAGGCGCTATCCTGGGGAAGTCCTTCCTCCCTCCGAAGTGGTCGGTCATAACCACAGATGCCAGCCTGACGGGCTGGGGGGGTGTCTGGAACGATCTCTGGACTCAGGGAGTATGGTCGTCGGAGGAGTCTGTTTTGCCGATCAACATCCTGGAATTGAGGGCAATTTTCCTTTGCCTCCAACACTGGACGGTCCCTTTAAGCGGTCTACCAGTCCGAGTGCAGACAGACAATGCGACGGCGGTCGCATATATCAATCATCAAGGCGGGACAAGGAGTTCCAGACTCATGGTGGAAGTATCCCGGATCCTGGTATGGGCAGAGACCAGAGTACCAGTCATCTCTGCGATCCACATTCCAGGAGTTCAGAATATCACGGCGGACTTTCTCAGTCGCGAGAAGATGGATCCCGGAGAATGGAGTCTTCATCCGGAAATTTTTGCACTGCTGTGCTCCCGTTGGGGAACTCCCCAGGTGGATCTGATGGCATCCAGGTTCAATGCCAAATTACCGACTTTCATGTCCAGGTACAAGGATCCGAAAGCTTTGGCGGTGGATGCTCTAGTGGCTCCGTTGGACCAATTCGAGCTAGTCTGTGTTTCCGCCAATTTCCTTACTTCCTCTGGTACTACGTCGAATCAGACTGGAGAGAATCTCGGCTATATTGATAGCCCCAGATTGGCCAAGGAGGACGTGGTTCTCAACACTGATGTCGCTCCTGGCAACGACGCCGCTTCCGCTTCCTCTTCGCTTGGACCTGTTAACCCAAGGGCCCGTTCGTCATCCGGACCTGAAGTCTCTGCGTTTGACAGCGTGGCTCTTGAGACCGAAATATTGACCCGTCGAGGTTTTTCAGCCGAAGTCATTGCCACTTTACGGGCTGCCAGAGGTCCGGCTACTACAAGGATTTATCACAAGACTTGGGAAGCTTTCTTTTCGTGGTGTTCGGGTTCTGCAAGGAACCCGAGGATTTTTTCCATTCCCAATCTGTTGGCTTTTCTGCAATTCGGACTGGACAAAGGTTTGGCAGTAAGCACCCTGAGGGGTCAGGTTTCTGCTCTGTCCTTGCTGTTTAGGAAGGTTATCGCCTCGCGTAGGGACGTACGTTCCTTTTTTCGCGGAATAACCCGGCAGTTTCCGCCGCGGAAGGCGCCTGTGTCTCCTTGGCGGCTCAATCTTGTTTTGGAGGCTCTTCAACATGGGCCTTTTGAGCTTATGGATTCCGTTGACCTTTCGTTGCTTTCTTGGAAGGTTGCCTTCCTGGTGGCGGTCACCTCTTTGAGAAGAGTTTCTGAGTTGGCGGCTCTTTCTTGTTTGCCTCCTTTTCTGGAGTTTCACCCGGATCGGGTGATACTTCGCACTCGGGGTGATTTTCTGCCTAAGGTGGTGTCACATTTTCATGTCAACCAGGATATTGTATTACCTTCGTTCTGTCCGAGGCCGGGGAATGCGAAGGAACGAGCTTTGCACACATTGGATTTGGTGCGGGCTTTGAAGTTCTATTTGTCTGTTACCCAAAGTTTTCGGAAGTCAGACTCTCTTTGTGATTCCAGCAGGTCGTCGACGTGGTCAACGAGCTTCTAAGGATTCCATAGCTCATTGGATCCGGTCGGCTATCTTGGAGGCTTACCGACTTAAGGGCGAACCTTGCCCGATTAAGGTTCGAGCTCACTCCACGAGAGCTGTAGGCTCATCGTGGGCTTTTCACCAAGGGGCCTCGGCAGCTCAGCTCTGCCGGGCTGCGACCTGGCACTCTGTCCACACTTTTACAAAATTTTACAAGGTGGACGTTTGTGCTTCCGCTGATGCAGCCCTAGGACGTAGGGTCCTGCAGGCGGCTGTAGTTTAAAAGTTCTCGTTAACTTGTTTGTTAGCGCTGGTTGTGCATTAATTTAGGTTGTTGGGTTCTGCCTTTTCTGGTTTTTTTCCTACCCTTAATTTTTTGGACTGCTTTGGGACGTCCCACTAGTAATGACTAGTGTGTGTCTCCCTTCCTTAGTCTGCTGCTGAAAGACAGATTTTGGTAAGGACTTACCTGTAAAATCCTTTTCAGCGAAGAAGGAAGGGAGACACACACATCCCTCCCATGGCAGAAGTGTGTTGTTGTGTTTCAGATGTGGCGTGACCCTTCTCTGATAGTGATTATCTGAGCTGAGGTCGGCGCGCTAAGGCTCTGTTCCAGCATCGCCAGCTCATCGCAGTAGTCAGGTTCAGTGAGTAGTACCTGGAACTGTGTGGTTTTTTCCTCGTGACATGCATAACCTGTATTCTTGTTTCTTTTCTGAAGTCCTTCAGAAGGGGTTATGTTGCTCCGCTGGTGATATTTGCTCTTCCTTAAGCTTGTGTACGACTGGAGAGCTGAGTAGGAGCCCGAGCTGGAGGGGCCGGTCAACACTCTTTTTAATCTGAGGTGTCTATCTCATCTGGGCTCCACCTACCCACTAGTAATGACTAGTGTGTGTCTCCCTTCCTTCTTCGCTGAAAAGGATTTTACAGGTAAGTCCTTACCAAAATCCGTCTTTTTTTGCTTCATTTTTTTTTTTCCTTATTTCCTCCGGTAAAACCTAGGTGCGTCTTATGGTCCGGTGCGTCTTATACAGTAATCTGCAGGTTATCAGTGTTATTATGCAGTCCGGTGCCTGCACACAGCAGGAATATCATTATTTCCCGGCAGCTGCTGTAACCGCACCCCTGGCCCTGACTGACAGCTCAGCCCCTATAACTGACTGAATACCAAATGGTAGCAGTAAAATACAGATCATTTTTTCCCTGCTGCGTGCAGGCGCCGGACAGCATCAGAACACTGTTAACCTGCAGATGAAGCGCATATCTGCAGGTTAACAGCGTTATTTCTGGTGACTGGTTCCCTTTAACCCCTTACTGATCTGACCTAATGTATGTCGTATATCTGCTCCCAGTCTTTGCATATATGGTAAGTGGACGAAGCTTCTGTGCCTGCAACAGAAATGGCTGAATATAGCCATCTGCCGACAAAGAACAACCACGAGAGGAGTGTAGACCTGCCCATGGCTGATAATTTATAAAATGCCCCTTCAACCGAACAGTGGCATTTTTCTGCACACAGCCCAGCGTGGGGGGTGTAAGTTTCTAAACTCTTAGTGTCATAGTTGCCATTACAGCTGGGGGATGTCTGAAGACCCCATGCCTATCATTAGGGCATTCCTGCGGTAGGTGTTCGTAGGCGACAGTCTGATCACTTGAACTTGAAATCACGATTTTCCACATTTACAGGAATCCATTGGTAGATTTGGTACAAGTACTCAATTTTTACACTTTACTGCATTTTGTAGCCCCCTTTATCTCAAATATATCAAAATATAAATGGTAATTAACTATTTAATGAGAGCAAAATCTAAATGCCACAATTTCATATTTTCAAAACCACAAAACCACATAATTCCCTGGCAATGTTTTTTTTTTTTTTTTTAGAACTATAAACTAGATTTTTTTTTTTTTTTTAAATTCAAATTGTGAAATGGCGAAAAAACTGACTTTTTTTTTTTTCCATGTTTTCCAGTACATCACATGATAAAGTAAAATGCAGTACAAGTCGTCCTGCAAAACATTAAGCCCTTACATGGCTACATCAACAGAAATAAGAAAAAAAGTTATAGCTCTAGGAAGAATGGGAGGAAAGCACAAAAAGGAAAAATCGTCTGATTGGGAGGGGTTAATTCGCACCAGGAAAATCTTGGCATGCATGTCACGTGCACCCCTAAGTTGGGTGATGCTTCAGTATGTGCCATGTGGGTGTTCTTGCTGACTAACTGGTATTTTCTCCATCCTGTTCCTCATTTAGGATTGAGTCGAATGATCTTCCTTTGCTGGCTGCGGTGGCGAGTACTCACTCTCCTCATGTCGCCCAAATCCTTTTATAAGCTGCATCATACACTTGGTCCCTCTATAAGCTACAGCGGAGAAATGCCCAATTCAGGAATATAGGGGATGCCGCTGCTGTCCTAATGAGCTGTACCCCCGGGATCCTACGGGGGACACTACATAAAGTTTACATGACGTGAAGGCATTATTCTGTCCCCAGTGGCCTTTAGTCGCTTCACAGGGAAGAATTTTGGACGAGTCTAAAGTTCTAAAACTCTCTAGTGCTGACGTCTGGACAGCCACTGATCCACAGTAAGGTTCCTGCTTCCCACAAGTTTCTTTTTTTCCCTCAGTCTCCTGCACTGTGGTTCTAATCGGAACATGTAGAGGATTCGGCATGTGTTTTCTAACTTGGCATTTACGGGACATAAGTTCGCACAGGTGGTTGTGTGCATTCATTTCTCTTATCAATGATAAACTACGTAACAATGTGACCAAGTATTAAAATGTCTTTTGAGAACACAGTATTGCGGCTTTTCCATCAGGCTTAAAAGTCCCAGCATGCGCTAGTAGATAACTGGGCTGGGGAGCTGCAGAATATCCCAAAACTGAGCTCTGACATCCTGGCATGTAATTGACCAGCTGGAGGGACATTCCAGGCTGATTGGAAGCTGCCGTGTTTTAGGGTGATGGCGCTTATTACTGATCTTGCTGTTCACTGATCTGTGGTTTCTGGTACACTGCACCTGGCTCACCAAGTAACTGATGAGACTATGAAAATCCAGGTTCAGCTCTGGGTGTGGTAGCCTGCACATGAGGGCAAATGCGTTTTACATTTAAAGTGTAACCATAGTTTATTTTTTTCATAAATCAGTAGTATATGCAAAAATAAGCAACTTTTTAATATCTTATCAGCAAAATCTGCTTCATTCTGTGCCTGGACGGATCATTAGTTTCCATAATTCTCAATCTCCACTGAATACAGCTTATACCCAAAGATTCTATTTTCTCTCGATAATCTATCTGTAGCTACGGCCATGTCCTATGTAGAGGGGAGGCGCTACAGGCAGAGCCCCTCCATCTACATAGATGACAAGATCACTGAACCCCACCAGTAGAAGCCGTCTTCACTGAATACAGATTTTACCTTGAAAATGAATCAGTCCAGGAGGAAAAAGCAGCAGGTTTTTCTAAAATTACAAAGTTGCTTGTTTTCTCATGTGCGACTGACTTGATTTTATGAGCAAATGAAATTGATTACTCTTGAACACCATTTAGGAATTCCCAAGGAAAATCTGAATTCTCTCAAACGGTTATGTAAAGTTTAAAGGGAATCTCTCCACATTATGCTGCTCATAGTGGCAAAAACCTGGTGACAGAGACCCTGATTCCAGAAGTGTTCACTGCTGAGCTGCTTTCTGTAGTTCAGTGATCTGCTAATAAAACGGACTTGTCAAGCTGCAAGCAGTCCCCATCGGAACAGAGGTCTCTGCCCCTACTTTATGCTGCTTTGACAGATTCCCTTTGGAGGCAATTCGGTGCATATCCACTGTCATGCATTGGTGGCTCGTAGGGTCAGATCCTCTAACACCTCTGTAAGCAAAAAAAAAAAAAAAAATATGAGCTAAGTTATACTTCTAGTGTATGCTATGTCACCCGATTACACAATACTATGGGGAGAAGTCAAAATTGTAAATGAAAAACAAAATGTGACCCGAGCCTAATTGAGACCCAACAGCCGCTACGCTTTATTGCGTGACTGGTGCTTATAATACAAGCCATTCACGGGAATACTGGCATACATATTAGTGCTGGTGTGGGTGTAACGTGTGCTACTTAAATATCTGGATGGTTCTAGTTCAGATAAAGCTATGACCAATCAGAAATGGACCGTTATATCGGGCATTAAATAAGACCGTCAGTCTCTAGTAAATGTCTTCCATTGTAGCCTGGGTTCTTATGTGTATCGTATCCTATTAGCATGGTACTAGTCTTCAAAATGATACCTACATGCTTCACTCACGAAGCCCTCGCGTGGTATACATGGCCATACTTTAGGTCCTAGGGTTTTCATTCCACATTTTTTTTCTCTACTTTTATATATTGCATTTGACCTATACTTTTAGCAATGCTCAGTTACCCATTGGAAAATGCAGAGAAAACTTGTCCAGAAACCTTGGACATTTTTTTTTTTTTTTTTTTTTTTTTAAGACCAGTCAGTACAATAGGTCTTGTAGATTTCGGACCATTCACATTACACGATTAAAAATGACACTAACTATCCAGACCTTCATCACTGTCTCTTCACTATTCTACCTCAATTGTTCAGAATAACTCTTTTCTATATATTTAAAAGGCGAAGTGTGAATATTGTAACGTGACAAGCTAAATTTTGTTGGAATGTGAAAAATTTAGACCTTAGTGCAAATAGGAGATAATACACTGCTTGCATGTATGCTAGATTTATTTTTTTTGTTTAGCCCCTAGTTTTTGTATTTAACTTTTAAAAAAAAAAATACTTTTTAACTGCTGTCAGTATTAGTTTTGCTACAACATCGTAAGCTTTGATTTGTTATCCTACATACTTTATTGTAGAAATGTACCATTTACATACTTTTCTGCATTAATGTAGGAGGAAAGTCTTAATCTGCTGCCGCAGTGTTAAAGCTGGGTTTTCTGTGTTTTATTTATTTTTTATTTTTTTACCTAGTTATGATTTTTGTATTTGTTTTGTGTTTTTTGGTAGTGAACTTTTTTTTTAATTCATGATTTACCAGTTTTATTTATTGAGATGCTGATTTCAAATGTTCCTGATGTGAGTAATACCTGATCAGTCTGCATTGGATATTCACTTGCTGAGCAGTCGTCAGACGAAATTGGGAAATGCTTACTTTTAATCTATTGTATCATTTGAATATATTTTATGGAATTTGGTGTAATAAACCTTTGCATTTAAACTTTTTTTTGCAGTGTTTTTTTTTATACATTTTACTGCTTTTATATAGCCCCATTGATTTATTTTACTCTCTTGTATAGCGCCATTATTTCCACAGTGCTTTACATACATTAGATTGTGAGCCCCAGTGGGGACAGTGATCGTAAATTCCCTTTCTGTATATCTTTGGAGTGTGGGAGGAAACCCATGCAAATATGGAGAAAACAAACTCCTTGTAGATGTTGTTCTTGGTTGGATTTGAACCCAGGCGCTGCAGTGCTAACCACTGAGCCACTGTGCAAGTCTGTCCAGTAGTGTTGAAGGGCTGCTTGAGGAGATAAGGAGCGTATAGAGCTTAAATAGTGTTTACCAGGTCTGAAACAGATTTCCAGAAAGAAGCTGTATCTGGAGAGAGCAGTATACCATGAAATGGGTCTGAATTAAGCATGTGGTTAACCTGTCAGATGCTGGATCTGTTTTAGGAATATTGAAAACAAGAATAGTTCTACACATAATTTTAAACTGTTTCCCTCATAGATTCGTTAATGTTTCTTCAGAAAGTAGACCATCCCATTCTAATTTGGTAGGGATATCGATGTCAGCCATTTGTAACCGCCAGTATTTAAAAGGAATCTGTCACCCCATTTTTGCCCTATGAGATACGGCCACTGCCATCAGGGGCTTATGTACAGCATTCTGTAATGCTGTAGATAAGCCCTCGATGTCACCTGAAAGAAGAAAAACGAGTTATATTATACTCACCCATTGGCGGTCCGATGGGTGTCGCAGTCCGGTTCGGCGCCTCCCATCTTGTAGCGAAGCCTGCCTCTTCTTTCCGTCCCGGCTCCTGCGTAGGCGCCCTGATCTGCCCTGGTGAGGGCAGAGCAGAGTACTGCAGTGCGCAGGCGCCGGACCTCTGACCTTTCCCTGCGCACTGCAGTACTCTACTCTGCCCTCACCAGGGCAGATCAGTGCGCCTGCGCAGGAGCCGCGATGGGACGGAAAGAAGAGGCTGGCTTCGCTACAAGATGGGAGGCGCCGAACCGAACTGCGACGCCTATCGGACGGGACGGCGGAACGCCTCTGGGTGAGTATAATATAACTCGTTTTTCTTCACTTTCAGGTGACATCGGGGGCTTATCTACAGCATTACAGAATGCTGTACATAAGCCCCTGATGGCGGTGGCCGCATCTCATAGGGCAAAAATGGGGTGACAGATTTCCTTTAAAGGGAACCTATCACCAGGTTTGGCCGATACGAGATGTGGCCACCACCTTTCAGGGCTTATACACAGCATTCTATAATGCTGTATATCTGCCCCCAACCTGACCTGTAAGAACTGAAAAATAACTTGTACTCGCCTGCGGGGCCGTCTGGTCCGAGGGGTGTCACTCTTCTAGGTCTGGCAACTCCCATCTTGTGATGACGTTGTCCTGCTTGCTTCATGTGGATGACGCGTCCTTGCATAATCCACACGCTCCTCTGCACCGTCCTCCTGCCCTGTTGAGTGCAGAGCAAGTACTGCAGTGACTTAATACTCCTGCGCTGGAACGTGATGCCGAGCTGACTGTGGATGATGCAGGGACGCATCATCCACCCGAACCAAGAAGGAGCACGGCATCGCATGAAGATGGGAGGCGCCAGACCAGGAAGAACGCCACCCCTCGGATAGGATGGCCCCGCAGGGGAGTATAATAAGTTGTTTTTTCTCCTCTTACCGGTCGGATTGAGGGCATTGTAGAATGCTGTATATCAGCCCTGAAAGGCAATGGCCGTAACGCGTATAGGCCACATCTGGTGACAGGTTCCCTTTAAAATAAATATTGGGATATACTCCCAGTAGGTTAGGCTTCATCATGGAGTAAAGTGATTACTGAGGGGGTACCTCCTGGGTAAAGAAAAATGGAAGGTAGATTTAAAAGTAACCTCCCACAGATTGGTCATACTGGAGAGCCTAATTTGTTCGCATTGTAAATAATGGGAGGCTGAAAGTGGTAGTTTTCAATGCTTCTGTGCCTGTCTGCTATCTGGATTCTGCTGGGTGAAGGTGGGAAATATTGGACATGCCCACGTTTCACCATATGCCATAGAGCTTTCTCTCTGTCCTGAGGAAGTTTTGGGTTACACCTCAAAGGAAAGATGCTTTCAAATTCTTAAATGAGGCTTTTTTTTCCTTCCCCCCTCCCCCCACCCCCTCCCCGACTTTTCCAAGTTAAGTGTTGCTAAAACGATCAAATGTTTGCAGTAGGTAAAGAAGCAAAACTAGAAGTGCTGATAGATAAAGAGGGTAAGCAAAATCTATTCTAAAATGGAATCGGCGTAAATGTGTCTTTTATGGATCCAGTCCACTACATAACATGAGACAAGGCAGGTTATGCTTTCTAGCACTGAGAAGGTTTATGCCACAATCCTCTGCTTAAGTAGGCTGATTCTGGAATATTTACCCCCCCCCCTTTTTTTTTTTCTAAAGAAATGATTAGACATCATTATACTCGATAAAATCTTAAGTGTTTGAGCAACAGCGGGAGGAAGTTGTAGTGCTAGATACTAGAGGAGTGACCTTGTTTGTGCCGAATTTGCAGCCCAAGTAATCCTTCTATTCCCCTGCATCTTTGATCTGTCAATCCCTTCACTGCCTTCCCATTACCCAGAGACTCTAGTTCAAAACCCTAACCATGGCATACAAATCCATCCACAATCTGTCTCCTACATACATCTGTGACCAAGTCTCCCAGTACTTACCTGCACGCAATCTCCGATCCTCAGTAGATCTTGTCTACTCCCCTCTTATCTCCTCTACTCACAATCACATACTAGATTTCTCCTGTACATCCCCTCTACACTGGAACTCTCTACCCCAACATATCAGACTCTCGCCTACCATAGAAACCTTCAAAAGTAACCTGAAGAGCAACCTCTTCCTACAACCTACAGTAATCACCATACCGCCACACGACCAGCTCTACCTTCACCTACTGTATTCTCACCCATCCCTTGTAAACTGTGAGCCCTCAGGGTCCTCTCTCATCCTGTACCAGTCGGTGACTGGTATTGTTTAAGATCATTGTACTTTGTTTTTATTATGTATACCCCACCTCACATGTAACGCGCCATGGAATAAATGGTGCTATAATATAATATAATTCCGCTGTGTGGCTGACAAAGAAAGGGATAGCCCATCCAGTAACAGTATAAATGCGCAGCATTTTGACTACTTCTATTTCTACTCTGGGGAAATTGATGCCGCTTTAGTGGTGTGTGCAATAATTTTTGGAAATGTTTTGACTACAGGTTGAGTCTCCTTCATATGTGTTGCGTGAATTTGGCAGGGCTCTCAGAGCATCAGGCTTACACCTGTTACTGATTAATGTTTAAGCTAGAAATGCTGGTCCAAACCCTATCCCATTCATCCATGCTGTGCAGTTATACTATTTGTACTCTGGGTCAATTGATGCCACTTTTCCTGGTGTCTGCCCCTAATTTGAGCTTTTTGGCCTCACTGAAGACATTGTCAATGTGTTTGCCTCCCATTGAATTCAAAAACCAATCGGGTTTGGATATGTTCGGCAAGTATCGGGACGTTCATCGAACCAAGCCAAACCTTGAAAGGTTCACTTTTCATCAGTTTGACCATAGATTCCCTTTTGAAATAACTGCTTTGTTTTGGATTCTTCCTGTTGCTTTTTATAATTTTTTATTAAAACTGTACAGATTACATGCGTTTCTAGTGAGTTTCCATTGCAGGTACACAAGTATATAAATGGGCCAACCTTTCCCTAAAAAACGTGCCCCCTGATGAAGCGAGGACACAACGTGTGTTGGGGTGGCGGGGACATCACTTAAACCTCCAAACAACTTGTGTTTTCATCTACCTTGAGCTTCAACTTGAACATTTTCCACGTCTAACCATTCTGGCAGCCATTAGGTCCAAATATAAATGATAGTACACATAGTCAATTTATTATGCTTAACCTTATAGTTGTTTGATTGCATTTGCCACTGTTTGCCTTACTGTGGTTTTACATATCAATGATAACACATACAGAAATTTAATTCAAGCCATGCTTAACCTTATAGGTATGACTACACTTGTCACTTTATGTGCTATTGTAGCTATCCAATTATGATTACCATGTACATATACCATGAGGACCTTGTTGTCTAATTACGGTATATAATTGCCAATACAAAATAGTTCATTTTTTTTCCCATCAGAGGTTAATGCACTACTTATCTGGTAGTTTTGGATGGTATAAAAATATTCACTATATACTGTAGACTCCTGCACTTTCATAGCAGCACTATGTTTTATGTCTTTTGAATTTTAAATATTTACTAATAAGGATTAAAGTAGTTGTCACTACTTGGCCCCACTTAAATAATAAAGCTTATACTTACCTCTCATGCTGGCACTTGTTCTCCCGGGTTTTCATGCTGCTGTTGTGCCCTATCAGCACTGTCGTCACAGTCTCCGCCTCCGGACAAATCGACCATGAAGAGGAAGTACGAGATCAGCTGCAGCCCGGACTTCCTCTTCATGTTCGATTTGTCCGAAGGCGGGGGCAGTGATGCCAGCGCTGATTGGGCACTAACGTCACGTGTCACAACACTGTACAAGAACCCTGGGAAGAGCGAGTGCTGACTCTGGAGGGGAGTTTTTAAGCTTTTTTATTTTATGGGGGCCAAATATTTTGATCAAGAAGGGGTTGTCCGAATAGTGGACCAACCCTATAATTATGGTTTAAATGTACTGTGGGAGTTGGGCTTTTCTTGTGCCTGTATTTGTGACAATGTTGCATAATGAGTTATGATCTTTTGAATAAGTGTATATGTTCCATATGGGAATCTTTGTTTCTAAACAAAAGTGTCTGCATTTTTTTAATTCTGCAGATTTTCTTCATCACATTAAAGTCTAATGGGAAAATCTGCAAATAAAAAATGTCAATTTCTCTTGCGGTGAATATACATGTAGTGGATTGTCACGAACACCACTTGCTTGTGAAACGCGAGCCTCGCATGCTATGGTAAAGAGACATCACTTCTCACACTCAATTGCCCACTCACTTCTTGCAATCAGCTGACGAATGATCTAAGTGCAACAGATTGCCACCAATTGACACTCCTGCACTGGGTCACGCACACTAGCACACACAACCCAGCTTTCCCAAGCACCTGATCAGTACTGGTACTCTTCTTGCATATTTCACTATCTGATGTGTCTTAGAATTTGATGGCTGGAGAGACTGGTAACACCTAGTCAGACTAAGGATTATATGCCATATTTTTCTTTGAAAATAAGCCAGATCCCTCAGGAATTGATAACGTTATCTTCCTTTTGATAAATGAAGTAAATTATACTTTAATTGAAGTGATCTTTCTCTCCTTTCAAAATCCTTCAGTAGAAAATCTGTTTGTTCTATATTCTCCTTTTCACGATTTGCTATTCTAAAATTATTTCTCTTCCTCCAATAGGAGCGATTATAAATCTCAGGACACTATTTTACTGGGGACTATTTTATTTTATAGATAATTTTGTAACACTTGGACCGATATAGTCCTTATAAAACTGTAGTCAAATGCTTACATCCCGCATTAATTGAAACTGCATACATATCTATAGGTATCTTTTTCTGAAAAGACATTTATATATTCATTTTACCTCTTTTAACCACCTTTCAGTATTAATGTTGGAGGACAAAATGGATAAATTAAAATAACATTTTTATCAGATTAGAACCCACAATGTATATAAAGATCCAAAATATTGAAATTATATCACTGTCTGGCAAAATCTATCTAGCAACATATGATCAATAATGTTGCAATTCTAATAAAACTAGATCAAATGACAAATATTGTATCCCTCCAAATCTATCCACTTTTCATGTCAAATAATTGTGTGTTGCTAGATACTAATAGTTTATACCATTGATTTCCTGTTGCCTTAAGTTTCATACAATCCTGGGGGAATTCATTGGTGTTGGTCCATGTGCGCACGCCGATTATATAGTGAGTGTTTTTTTACCTGTGTATTCATAAGTAGAGATGTGCGAACCCTAACAGTAAAGTTCAGCGTCCGTACCAAACACTTACTGCTCGGCACGGACACCGAACACAGACTTCATCAGGAAGTCCGTGTTACTATTCGGGTTTGGCCCCTCGAACACCAGATGTTGCATTGTCATGTGCATGACAGCGCGGCAAACACTGCTTCTGATCAGCGGTAATATCATTACCGCCGGTCAGAGAGCTGCGGTTCCCACGCTGTCAAATGAAAGCATGAGCCCACAGCTATGATTGGAGGTATAAAGTTTACCTCCAGTCATTGGTGTAAGCTGAAGGGACTACTGCTCCCATCAGCCGTCGC
>JARQOD010000001.1:157421395-157516112 GCA_033576555.1 Oophaga sylvatica
CTACTTTATGCTGCTTTGACAGATTCCCTTTGGAGGCAATTCGGTGCATATCCACTGTCATGCATTGGTGGCTCGTAGGGTCAGATCCTCTAACACCTCTGTAAGCAAAAAAAAAAAAAAAAATATGAGCTAAGTTATACTTCTAGTGTATGCTATGTCACCCGATTACACAATACTATGGGGAGAAGTCAAAATTGTAAATGAAAAACAAAATGTGACCCGAGCCTAATTGAGACCCAACAGCCGCTACGCTTTATTGCGTGACTGGTGCTTATAATACAAGCCATTCACGGGAATACTGGCATACATATTAGTGCTGGTGTGGGTGTAACGTGTGCTACTTAAATATCTGGATGGTTCTAGTTCAGATAAAGCTATGACCAATCAGAAATGGACCGTTATATCGGGCATTAAATAAGACCGTCAGTCTCTAGTAAATGTCTTCCATTGTAGCCTGGGTTCTTATGTGTATCGTATCCTATTAGCATGGTACTAGTCTTCAAAATGATACCTACATGCTTCACTCATGAAGCCCTCGCGTGGTATACATGGCCATACTTTAGGTCCTAGGGTTTTCATTCCACATTTTTTTTCTCTACTTTTATATATTGCATTTGACCTATACTTTTAGCAATGCTCAGTTACCCATTGGAAAATGCAGAGAAAACTTGTCCAGAAACCTTGGACATTTTTTTTTTTTTTTTTTTTTTTTTTTAGACCAGTCAGTACAATAGGTCTTGTAGATTTCGGACCATTCACATTACACGATTAAAAATGACACTAACTATCCAGACCTTCATCACTGTCTCTTCACTATTCTACCTCAATTGTTCAGAATAACTCTTTTCTATATATTTAAAAGGCGAAGTGTGAATATTGTAACGTGACAAGCTAAATTTTGTTGGAATGTGAAAAATTTAGACCTTAGTGCAAATAGGAGATAATACACTGCTTGCATGTATGCTAGATTTATTTTTTTTGTTTAGCCCCTAGTTTTTGTATTTAACTTTTAAAAAAAAAATACTTTTTAACTGCTGTCAGTATTAGTTTTGCTACAACATCGTAAGCTTTGATTTGTTATCCTACATACTTTATTGTAGAAATGTACCATTTACATACTTTTCTGCATTAATGTAGGAGGAAAGTCTTAATCTGCTGCCGCAGTGTTAAAGCTGGGTTTTCTGTGTTTTATTTATTTTTTATTTTTTTTACCTAGTTATGATTTTTGTATTTGTTTTGTGTTTTTTGGTAGTGAACTTTTTTTTTTAATTCATGATTTACCAGTTTTATTTATTGAGATGCTGATTTCAAATGTTCCTGATGTGAGTAATACCTGATCAGTCTGCATTGGATATTCACTTGCTGAGCAGTCGTCAGACGAAATTGGGAAATGCTTACTTTTAATCTATTGTATCATTTGAATATATTTTATGGAATTTGGTGTAATAAACCTTTGCATTTAAACTTTTTTTTGCAGTGTTTTTTTTTTATACATTTTACTGCTTTTATATAGCCCCATTGATTTATTTTACTCTCTTGTATAGCGCCATTATTTCCACAGTGCTTTACATACATTAGATTGTGAGCCCCAGTGGGGACAGTGATCGTAAATTCCCTTTCTGTATATCTTTGGAGTGTGGGAGGAAACCCATGCAAATATGGAGAAAACAAACTCCTTGTAGATGTTGTTCTTGGTTGGATTTGAACCCAGGCGCTGCAGTGCTAACCACTGAGCCACTGTGCAAGTCTGTCCAGTAGTGTTGAAGGGCTGCTTGAGGAGATAAGGAGCGTATAGAGCTTAAATAGTGTTTACCAGGTCTGAAACAGATTTCCAGAAAGAAGCTGTATCTGGAGAGAGCAGTATACCATGAAATGGGTCTGAATTAAGCATGTGGTTAACCTGTCAGATGCTGGATCTGTTTTAGGAATATTGAAAACAAGAATAGTTCTACACATAATTTTAAACTGTTTCCCTCATAGATTCGTTAATGTTTCTTCAGAAAGTAGACCATCCCATTCTAATTTGGTAGGGATATCGATGTCAGCCATTTGTAACCGCCAGTATTTAAAAGGAACTGTCACCCCATTTTGCCCTATGAGATACGGCCACTGCCATCAGGGGCTTATGTACAGCATTCTGTAATGCTGTAGATAAGCCCTCGATGTCACCTGAAAGAAGAAAAACGAGTTATATTATACTCACCCATTGGCGGTCCGATGGGTGTCGCAGTCCGGTTCGGCGCCTCCCATCTTGTAGCGAAGCCTGCCTCTTCTTTCCGTCCCGGCTCCTGCGTAGGCGCCCTGATCTGCCCTGGTGAGGGCAGAGCAGAGTACTGCAGTGCGCAGGCGCCGGACCTCTGACCTTTCCCTGCGCACTGCAGTACTCTACTCTGCCCTCACCAGGGCAGATCAGTGCGCCTGCGCAGGAGCCGCGATGGGACGGAAAGAAGAGGCTGGCTTCGCTACAAGATGGGAGGCGCCGAACCGAACTGCGACGCCTATCGGACGGGACGGCGGAACGCCTCTGGGTGAGTATAATATAACTCGTTTTTCTTCACTTTCAGGTGACATCGGGGGCTTATCTACAGCATTACAGAATGCTGTACATAAGCCCCTGATGGCGGTGGCCGCATCTCATAGGGCAAAAATGGGGTGACAGATTTCCTTTAAAGGGAACCTATCACCAGGTTTGGCCGATACGAGATGTGGCCACCACCTTTCAGGGCTTATACACAGCATTCTATAATGCTGTATATCTGCCCCCAACCTGACCTGTAAGAACTGAAAAATAACTTGTACTCGCCTGCGGGGCCGTCTGGTCCGAGGGGTGTCACTCTTCTAGGTCTGGCAACTCCCATCTTGTGATGACGTTGTCCTGCTTGCTTCATGTGGATGACGCGTCCTTGCATAATCCACACGCTCCTCTGCACCGTCCTCCTGCCCTGTTGAGTGCAGAGCACAGTACTGCAGTGACTTAATACTCCTGCGCTGGAACGTGATGCCGAGCTGACTGTGGATGATGCAGGGACGCATCATCCACCCGAACCAAGAAGGAGCACGGCATCGCATGAAGATGGGAGGCGCCAGACCAGGAAGAACGCCACCCCTCGGATAGGATGGCCCCGCAGGGGAGTATAATAAGTTGTTTTTCTCCTCTTACCGGTCGGATTGAGGGCATTGTAGAATGCTGTATATCAGCCCTGAAAGGCAATGGCCGTAACGCGTATAGGCCACATCTGGTGACAGGTTCCCTTTAAAATAAATATTGGGATATACTCCCAGTAGGTTAGGCTTCATCATGGAGTAAAGTGATTACTGAGGGGGTACCTCCTGGGTAAAGAAAAATGGAAGGTAGATTTAAAAGTAACCTCCCACAGATTGGTCATACTGGAGAGCCTAATTTGTTCGCATTGTAAATAATGGGAGGCTGAAAGTGGTAGTTTTCAATGCTTCTGTGCCTGTCTGCTATCTGGATTCTGCTGGGTGAAGGTGGGAAATATTGGACATGCCCACGTTTCACCATATGCCATAGAGCTTTCTCTCTGTCCTGAGGAAGTTTTGGGTTACACCTCAAAGGAAAGATGCTTTCAAATTCTTAAATGAGGCTTTTTTTCCTTCCCCCCTCCCCCCACCCCCTCCCCGACTTTTCCAAGTTAAGTGTTGCTAAAACGATCAAATGTTTGCAGTAGGTAAAGAAGCAAAACTAGAAGTGCTGATAGATAAAGAGGGTAAGCAAAATCTATTCTAAAATGGAATCGGCGTAAATGTGTCTTTTATGGATCCAGTCCACTACATAACATGAGACAAGGCAGGTTATGCTTTCTAGCACTGAGAAGGTTTATGCCACAATCCTCTGCTTAAGTAGGCTGATTCTGGAATATTTACCCCCCCCCCTTTTTTTTTTTCTAAAGAAATGATTAGACATCATATATACTCGATAAAATCTTAAGTGTTTGAGCAACAGCGGGAGGAAGTTGTAGTGCTAGATACTAGAGGAGTGACCTTGTTTGTGCCGAATTTGCAGCCCAAGTAATCCTTCTATTCCCCTGCATCTTTGATCTGTCAATCCCTTCACTGCCTTCCCATTACCCAGAGACTCTAGTTCAAAACCCTAACCATGGCATACAAATCCATCCACAATCTGTCTCCTACATACATCTGTGACCAAGTCTCCCAGTACTTACCTGCACGCAATCTCCGATCCTCAGTAGATCTTGTCTACTCCCCTCTTATCTCCTCTACTCACAATCACATACTAGATTTCTCCTGTACATCCCCTCTACACTGGAACTCTCTACCCCAACATATCAGACTCTCGCCTACCATAGAAACCTTCAAAAGTAACCTGAAGAGCAACCTCTTCCTACAACCTACAGTAATCACCATACCGCCACACGACCAGCTCTACCTTCACCTACTGTATTCTCACCCATCCCTTGTAAACTGTGAGCCCTCAGGGTCCTCTCTCATCCTGTACCAGTCGGTGACTGGTATTGTTTAAGATCATTGTACTTTGTTTTTATTATGTATACCCCACCTCACATGTAACGCGCCATGGAATAAATGGTGCTATAATATAATATAATTCCGCTGTGTGGCTGACAAAGAAAGGGATAGCCCATCCAGTAACATATAAATGCGCAGCATTTTGACTACTTCTATTTCTACTCTGGGGAAATTGATGCCGCTTTAGTGGTGTGTGGCAATAATTTTTGGAAATGTTTTGACTACAGGTTGAGTCTCCTTCATATGTGTTGCGTGAATTTGGCAGGGCTCTCAGAGCATCAGGCTTACACCTGTTACTGATTAATGTTTAAGCTAGAAATGCTGGTCCAAACCCTATCCCATTCATCCATGCTGTGCAGTTATACTATTTGTACTCTGGGTCAATTGATGCCACTTTTCCTGGTGTCTGCCCCTAATTTGAGCTTTTTGGCCTCACTGAAGACATTGTCAATGTGTTTGCCTCCCATTGAATTCAAAGAACCAATCGGGTTTGGATATGTTCGGCAAGTATCGGGACGTTCATCGAACCAAGCCAAACCTTGAAAGGTTCACTTTTCATCAGTTTGACCATAGATTCCCTTTTGAAATAACTGCTTTGTTTTGGATTCTTCCTGTTGCTTTTTATAATTTTTTATTAAAACTGTACAGATTACATGCGTTTCTAGTGAGTTTCCATTGCAGGTACACAAGTATATAAATGGGCCAACCTTTCCCTAAAAAACGTGCCCCCTGATGAAGCGAGGACACAACGTGTGTTGGGGTGGCGGGGACATCACTTAAACCTCCAAACAACTTGTGTTTTCATCTACCTTGAGCTTCAACTTGAACATTTTCCACGTCTAACCATTCTGGCAGCCATTAGGTCCAAATATAAATGATAGTACACATAGTCAATTTATTATGCTTAACCTTATAGTTGTTTGATTGCATTTGCCACTGTTTGCCTTACTGTGGTTTTACATATCAATGATAACACATACAGAAATTTAATTCAAGCCATGCTTAACCTTATAGGTATGACTACACTTGTCACTTTATGTGCTATTGTAGCTATCCAATTATGATTACCATGTACATATACCATGAGGACCTTGGTTGTCTAATTACGGTATATAATTGCCAATACAAAATAGTTCATTTTTTTTCCCATCAGAGGTTAATGCACTACTTATCTGGTAGTTTTGGATGGTATAAAAATATTCACTATATACTGTAGACTCCTGCACTTTCATAGCAGCACTATGTTTTATGTCTTTTGAATTTTAAATATTTACTAATAAGGATTAAAGTAGTTGTCACTACTTGGCCCCACTTAAATAATAAAGCTTATACTTACCTCTCATGCTGGCACTTGTTCTCCCGGGGTTTTCATGCTGCTGTTGTGCCCTATCAGCACTGTCGTCACAGTCTCCGCCTCCGGACAAATCGACCATGAAGAGGAAGTACGAGATCAGCTGCAGCCCGGACTTCCTCTTCATGTTCGATTTGTCCGAAGGCGGGGGCAGTGATGCCAGCGCTGATTGGGCACTAACGTCACGTGTCACAACACTGTACAAGAACCCTGGGAAGAGCGAGTGCTGACTCTGGAGGGGAGTTTTTAAGCTTTTTTATTTTATGGGGCCAAATATTTTGATCAAGAAGGGGTTGTCCGAATAGTGGACCAACCCTATAATTATGGTTTAAATGTACTGTGGGAGTTGGGCTTTTCTTGTGCCTGTATTTGTGACAATGTTGCATAATGAGTTATGATCTTTTGAATAAGTGTATATGTTCCATATGGGAATCTTTGTTTCTAAACAAAAGTGTCTGCATTTTTTTAATTCTGCAGATTTTCTTCATCACATTAAAGTCTAATGGGAAAATCTGCAAATAAAAAATGTCAATTTCTCTTGCGGTGAATATACATGTAGTGGATTGTCACGAACACCACTTGCTTGTGAAACGCGAGCCTCGCATGCTATGGTAAAGAGACATCACTTCTCACACTCAATTGCCCACTCACTTCTTGCAATCAGCTGACGAATGATCTAAGTGCAACAGATTGCCACCAATTGACACTCCTGCACTGGGTCACGCACACTAGCACACACAACCCAGCTTTCCCAAGCACCTGATCAGTACTGGTACTCTTCTTGCATATTTCACTATCTGATGTGTCTTAGAATTTGATGGCTGGAGAGACTGGTAACACCTAGTCAGACTAAGGATTATATGCCATATTTTTCTTTGAAAATAAGCCAGATCCCTCAGGAATTGATAACGTTATCTTCCTTTTGATAAATGAAGTAAATTATACTTTAATTGAAGTGATCTTTCTCTCCTTTCAAAATCCTTCAGTAGAAAATCTGTTTGTTCTATATTCTCCTTTTCACGATTTGCTATTCTAAAATTATTTTCTCTTCCTCCAATAGGAGCGATTATAAATCTCAGGACACTATTTTACTGGGGACTATTTTATTTTATAGATAATTTTGTAACACTTGGACCGATATAGTCCTTATAAAACTGTAGTCAAATGCTTACATCCCGCATTAATTGAAACTGCATACATATCTATAGGTATCTTTTTCTGAAAAGACATTTATATATTCATTTTACCTCTTTTAACCACCTTTCAGTATTAATGTTGGAGGACAAAATGGATAAATTAAAATAACATTTTTATCAGATTAGAACCCACAATGTATATAAAGATCCAAAATATTGAAATTATATCACTGTCTGGCAAAATCTATCTAGCAACATATGATCAATAATGTTGCAATTCTAATAAAACTAGATCAAATGACAAATATTGTATCCCTCCAAATCTATCCACTTTTCATGTCAAATAATTGTGTGTTGCTAGATACTAATAGTTTATACCATTGATTTCCTGTTGCCTTAAGTTTCATACAATCCTGGGGAATTCATTGGTGTTGGTCCATGTGCGCACGCCGATTATATAGTGAGTGTTTTTTACCTGTGTATTCATAAGTAGAGATGTGCGAACCCTAACAGTAAAGTTCAGCGTCCGTACCAAACACTTACTGCTCGGGCACGGACACCGAACACAGACTTCATCAGGAAGTCCGTGTTACTATTCGGGTTTGGCCCCTCGAACACCAGATGTTGCATTGTCATGTGCATGACAGCGCGGCAAACACTGCTTCTGATCAGCGGTAATATCATTACCGCCGGTCAGAGAGCTGCGGTTCCCACGCTGTCAAATGAAAGCATGAGCCCACAGCTATGATTGGAGGTATAAAGTTTACCTCCAGTCATTGGTGTAAGCTGAAGGGACTACTGCTCCCATCAGCCGTCGCCTGCTGCCGCTAACAGTGAAAGCAAAAGTGGCTGATGGGAGTATTCATCAGCCAGCGCCAGCACGGTAAATAATTAAAAAAAAAAAAAAAACAACTGTGGGTTCCCCTGTAACCAGCCAGGCAAATCTCAGCTGGGAGCTGCATCCCTCAGCTGTCAGTGTTAGCAGGGCTGGTTATCAAGTTTAGGCAGGGATCACACATGCGACGAAGTCGTCCGACACTCGCATATGAAATCCCAGCTCTGGCGCCGTCACTCGGGAGTGGAGCGAGCGGCTGCATAGAACTACATGCAGCCGCGCACTCCACTCCTGAGTGCCGGCGCCAGACCTGGGATTTCACATGCGAGTGTCGGACGACTTCGTCGCATGTGTGATCCCGGCCTTAGAGGGGGTCTCCACTCCGATTTTTTTTTTTAATTATTTAAATTCTCACGATGCAGAGGCGAGTTCACTGCAGTGAAATTCTCCCTGTGAACTGCGGTGAACTCTACTCTGCACCATGAGACTTTCTCATCGAAGGGAGGTCACCACAGTTCATTGACCCGCCTGGGAATGCAGCCTCAGTGACCATCACAGTAACCTCGATGACATCACAGCTAGTCACTGAGGCTGCGCTCGCACCAGCTCATTCCCCAGTGATTCTCAGCCTGGATGGTCACATCTTGGCACTGTCCAGGTTGAAAACTATTTATTCCCCAGACATGGATTACAGCGCGGGACAGAACGTCGGACAGGTGAGGGATATTGTTGTTTTTTATTTTTGCTTTATTACAGGAGACGAGGGATTCAATGGAATGGGCATTGACATGAGTATGGTTTAATTTAGAATCATTAAAGGAGTCTGTGTCATTCTTTCAATTGAAAGACTTTTCTGGCTGTGTGTTTACAATATAACTATAGGATTGTATTATTAATAGACAGGTGTCTTATAGATTCTTCTCCATTACTAAGCCGTGGACTTGATGTCCCCAGACAATACAAAGGTGACATCAACCCCACAAATATGAATCCCACTTGCCACCGCTACAAGGCAAGTAGGAAGAGCGAAGTAATGTGCCAGAATTGGTGCATCTAATAGATGCAACTTTTCTTGGTGGCTGCGGGCTGCTATTTTTAGGCTGGGAGGACTAATATCCATGGCCCTTTACCTGCCTGAGACTACCTGCCCCCAGCTGTCTGCTTTAGCTTTGTTGGTTGTCAAAAGTGAGGGGGACTCCATGTTGTTTTTTTAAATTATTAAAAAAAAAATGGTGTGGGGGACCCTTCTTATTCTTCATAACCAGCCTTGCGAACGCTGACAGCTGAGGGTTGCCTGGCTGGTTATCAAAAAAACAGGAACTGACAATACAAAGGTGACATCAACCCCATTTGCACCGCTATAGGGCAAGTGGGAACAGCTGGGCAAAGCGCCAGAATTGATGCATCTAATAGATGCACCTTTTCTGGGCGTCTGCGAGATGCTATTTTTAGGCTGGGGGAGCAATATCCATGGCCCTTTATCAGCTTGAGAATACCAGCCACCAGGTGTCTGCTTTAGCTTGGCTGGTTGTCAAAAATGGGGGGACCCCACGTCATTTTTAAATTAATTAAAAACCGGTGTGGGGACCCCTCTATTAGTGATAACCAGCCTTGCTGAAGCTGACAGCTGAAGGTTGCAGCCCCCAGCTGTTAGTTGTGCCTTGCTGTTTACAAAAATACAAGGGAACCCACACTGTTTTTATTTATTTACAGCACATACGCCGTCTGATGAATACTTCTATTAGCTGCTCCTGCTCTCACTGTTAGTAGCAGCAGGCATAGGCTGTTAGGAGCAGTAGACCCATCAGCTTGTGCTAGTGACTGGAGGTAAACTTTATACCTACCTCCGATCACAACTGCGCACTCAGTGTGGGAATCGTGTCTCTCTGACCGACGGTGATGATTTTACTGCCGATCAGAAGCGGTGTTTGCCGCACTGTCATGCACCTGACAGTGTGACAAACACTGGATGTTCGGGGGCCCCCATTCAAGCGAATTGGGTCTGGGTACTTTTCTGGTACCCGAACTTTTTATAACTGTTCGGCCGCACTGCTGGAGTCAAACATCCAGGTGTCCGCTCATCTCATATAAGCCAAAACCAGAAGTGAGTGATAAATACAGAAGTGGTGATGTGTTTCTATTATACTTTTCCTCTGATTGTTCCACTCCTGGTTTTTAACTTGCATATACTGACCAAATACTGAATGTGTGAATGTGGCCTTAAGTTAATTTAACCTGCGGAGTTGCATCTATAGATAAAAGTGGCATTCATTGAACACAATCCGCGTAATAGATCTCCTGCCTAATATGTCTCTACGTGTTTCGCCTACCCTGTAATAGGTGAGCATATCAGGAAAATGTACTAGCTTTTATCAACAACTGCCTGCTTCCAAAATGACGTGCTAATCGTCACACCAATCAGAGTGCTCCTTATAAATAGCCAATTAGATTCACTCGGGAGTGGTCATATGTACGCCCGTACTCGGAAGTGCGGCTGCAGTCAAGGTTACGGGATGCTACCCACTGAAAGCGAGTAGCAGACAAGATTCGGCTCTAATGTTTCTTTACATAGCGTTCCACCTTGTTACATATACGCCATGTCAGCAGAGGTTTGCACATTGCTCATTGCAGCATAATTGCCAGCATGAGATATATATAAATCATCTGACTACCCAGTCCATTCATAGACTGTTCAGATAATCCTACAACATATTCGCAACCCATCATACCATCTAATTCATGAATATATTGTAAACCTTTTGCCCATTTTTTTATATGTAGGACTTTGAAGAAAAAGCGAGGGAATTGGAAATTACTAGGTTTAAAGGGAACAAGTTATGTAAAATAATGCTATAACATGTGACTACAACACCGCGAGCCCTGCGGCCGAGAGGAAATTAACTTAATTCCTTCGGCAGGATTGGCCTTTCAGTCGCAAGGGTGGTGCTGGCACAGTTCAGTCACCACTGTGTATAACGAGCGGCTGCTGTAATTGCGACCCTGGCCCTGACTGACAGCCAGCCCTAATGATGAGCCAGAGTATAGTCAGTCCTTGGGGCATGGTTACAGCCGGTTCTCACTATGCACAGACTTCTGAATTCTCACAGCGTGCACTGCATGCTGTCAGGATTTTCTGGTGCTGGCAGTGATAGTGGGAGGTCTCGAAACCACTAGTATGTGATTTGCATACATGTGGTCACATACAGACTAGACATGTGGAAATAAATTGTGCGAGGCCAGACATGTCTAGTCTGAATGTGGCTAGAAGTATACAAATCACATACTGTCCAGAGGGCAGAGTACTGCAGTGCGCAGGTGCCTGGAAAGGTCAAAGAGGTCCAGTGCCTGCGCACTGCAGTACTCTGCTCTGCCCTCACCAGATGGGAGGCGCCGAACCGCGACGCCCATCGGACCCGACCGGACCCCGGACCGCCCCTGGGTGAGTATAATCTAACTCGTTTTTCTCATCTTTCAGGTAACATCGGGGCTTATCTACAGCATTACAGAATGCTGTAGATAAGCCCCTGATGACGGTGGCCTCATCTCATACTCCAAAAATGGGGTGACAGATTCCCTTTAATCTTTCACTCTCAATGTGACTACTGACTACAGATGTTACCCATTCCAGATAGGGGAGGTCAGGTAATTTTAAAAGTCTATGGAGAGGGGAGCTAGAGGCAAGAGCAGATATTCTACTGAAGCAAGTTACAGTTCTCCATACAACATTATGAGCACCAACCGTCATCTCCAACTCCTATTTCAATAATGGTAAAATTTTTATTCACTGAAGACAGATTTTTTCCCAGGAATTGAAAATGAAAGATCACCACGGGATGTGAAAGAAGCAGATTTCTCTAAAATATATTACAAAGTTTCTTCTTAGGAGTACCACTGATATATGGAAAAGAGAAAAAAAGGTTACTATTTAACCTCTTCAGCAGTTACCTGACAAGCACTGCCTTGTGAAGCCGGTAGGCACATTGTATGGAATACATAGGACTATTACAGCATTTCAAACTGGCTGTTTAATGAGAAATATGATGTATTGTTCATTCAACCATTGAGCAAATTCTGTTTCGCCAACGTTGGCTGCTTCCAGACACCTGGGCCATCAGCTGATCTCTGGGGAAACCAAAAGGTTTAGGTGTTTGCGTTCAACGTCCACTGAATAGAATGGGAAAGAGAAGGATCAGGTGGAATTAGAACAACCCCATACACATTAGATGTACGGCCGACTTTTAATGTGTGTATGGGGTTCTCAAGGGAATTAAGTTCTAGGTCAGCCATAGACATAAAATAACTACAGTATATTTAGTGTATATGCACTTTGTTTTCTCCAGTTGTCGTTCACTTTATATCTGCTATTAACGGTCCATACTGCACTTCATTCTAAAAGAAAAGGAAAAAAAGTTAAATAATGTTAGATATATTAGGGATTCACACTGTTAGGCCGGCGTCACACACAACTACAAAAAATCGGACCGTTTTAGTCGGTCGATTATCGGAACAAAATGCAAACATCACACATCAGCCTGGCATCCGATTTTCCTTCAAAGATGCGATTTAGTCGCATGTGTGTGTAGCTTGTAACATCCGAATTTCATCCGACTTGCGAGAAATTCTCGCAGGCTTGCAAAACTGACATATAATGGATCCAAAAGAATAGTATTTAAATCACAAAAGAAAGAATAGATATATACACATAGAGCACATATATATATATATATATATATATATATATATATATATATATATATAGTTCCTAGACTTCTACATACTGTAATAGCCGCTAATTCAATTGCCGGCTTTTGTGAAATCACAGAAGCCGATATGAAATGATACATTGTTTAGACACCGTTAACCATGTCATTTCCTGTATTTTGATATATGGTTTGAACTTACAATTACAGAAGTGTATGTGTGCAAAATTTCAGACATGTAGGGGTTAATTAAAGGTGTAAATTCGTTGAAAAAAAATGCGTGGGCTCCCGCTGTATTTTCTCCACCAGACAGACAAAGCAAGCGAGTGGGGGCAGATAATAATAGCCTAGGGAGGGTACATTTTTTTGTGCCCCCCTGGCTACTAACATCTGCCCCCAGACACCCCAGAAAGGGCAAATTTCTAATTAGATTTGCCCTTTCTGGTACTTTGCCCGTCTATTCCCATTGCCCTGTAGCGGTGGCGAATGGGTTAATAAGGGGTTACAGCCACCTTGCAATTGAAAAGTGACTGTAAGCCAGGTTAATAATTGAGAGCTGTCAATTAGACAACTATCAATTATTAATCCTATTGTATGAAAGAAAAATCAAACACACACAGTTTAATAAAAAAGAAGTTTAATGAAATAAAAACAGTTTTTGACCATATTTTATTTTCCTGCTAAAACCATTTCCTGTAATAAAAATAAAATAAAAAACCAAAATTATTCTTACCAATCCGATGTACAGTCAGGTCCCACGGTGTAATCCATCAGAAAGGGTTAACAGGTTACAGCTCGCAGACAGCTAAATGCTGTCTCCGAGCTCTAACCCCCTGAATGAATAACTTACTCTCCCAGCGAAAGGAGAGGAAGAGATGAATGAATGGAGCTTAATTGATTTATTGCCACTTTCACTTCAGTGACCTGACCTAAGGTGAAAGTGGGACACAATCAATTAAGCTTCATTCATTCATCTCTTCCTCTCCTTTCGCTGGGAGAGTAAGTTATTCATTCAGGGGGTTAGAGCTCGGAGACAGCATTTAGCTGTCTGCGAGCTGTAACCTGTTAACCCTTTCTGATGGATTACACCGTGGGACCTGACTGTACATCGGATTGGTAAGAATAATTTTGTTTTTTTATTTTATTTTTATTACAGGAAATGGTTTTAGCAGGAAAATAAAATATGGTCAAAAACTGTTTTTATTTCATTAAACTTCTTTTTTATTAAACTGTGTTGTTTGATTTTTCTTTCATACAATAGGATTAATAATTGATAGTTGTCTAATTGACAGCTCTCAATTATTAACCTGGCTTACAGTCACCTTTCAATTGCAAGTGGCTGTAACCCTTATTAACCCATTCGCCACCGCTACAGGGCAATGGGAATAGATGGGTAAAGTGCCAGAAAGGGCAAATCTAATTAGAGATTTGCCCTTTCTGGGGTGTCTGGGGGCAGATGTTAGTAGCCAGGGGGGCACAAAAAAATGTACCCTCCCTAGGCTATTATTATCTGCCCCCACTCGCTTGCTTTGTCTGTCTGGTGCAGAAAATACAGCGGGAGCCCACGCATTTTTTTTCAACGAATTTACACCTTTAATTAACCCCTACATGTCTGAAATTTTGCACACATACTTCTGTAATTGTAAGTTCAAACCATATATCAAAAAATAGGAAATGACATGGTTAACCCCTTAGTGACAGAGCCATTTTGCAGCTTAATGACGGCCAATTTTTACAATTCTGACCACTGTCACTTTATGAGGTTATAACTCTGGAACGCTTTAACGAATCCCGCTGATTCTGAGATAGTTTTTTCGTGACATATTGTACTTCACGTTAGTGGTAAAATTTCTTTGACATGACTTGTGTTTATTTATGAAAAAAAACGGAAATATGGCAAAAATTTTGAAAATTTAACAATTTTCAAACTTTAAATTTTTATGCCCTTAAATCAGAGAGATATGTCACACAAATTTCTTAATAAATAACATTTCCCACATGTCTACTTTACATCAGCACAATTTTGGGACCAAAATTTTTTTTTGTTACGAAGTTATAAGGGTTAAAAGTTGACCAGCGATTTCTCATTTTACAACACCATTTTATTTTAGGGACCACCTCACATTTGAAGTCACTTTGAGGGGTCTATATGATAGAAAATAGCCAAAAGTGACACCATTCTAAAAACTGCACCCCTCAAGGTGCTCAAAACCACATTCAAGAAGTTTATTAACCCTTTACGTGCTTCACAGGAACTGAAGCAATGTGGAAGGAAAAAATTAACATTTAACTTTTTTTGCAAAAACTTTACTTCGGAACCTATTTTTTTTATTTTCACAACTGTTAAAAGAAAAAATGAACCACAAAATTTGTTGTGCAATTTCTCCTGATTAAGCCGATACCCCATATGTGGGGGTAAACCACTTTTTGGGCACACGGCAGAGGTTGCAAGGGAAGGAGCGACATTTGACTTTTTCAACGCAGAATTGGCTGGACGCCATGTCGCGTTTGTAGAGGCCCTGATGTGTCTAAACAGTGGAAACCCATCACAAGTGACCCCATTTTGGAAATTAGACCCCCTAAGGAACTTATCTAGATGTGTGGTGAGCACTTTGAACCTCCAAGTGCTTCACAGAAGTTTATAACATAGAACCGTGAAAATAAAAAATCATATTTTTTTCCACAAAAACGATCTGTTCACCCCAATTTTTATTTTCCCAAGGGTAACAAGACCCCAAAAGTTTTTGTGCAATTTGTCCTGAGCATGCCGATACCCCATATGTGGGGGTAAACCACTGTTTGGGCGCACGGCAGGGCTTGGAAGTGAAGGAGCGCCGTTTGACTCAATTCCAGCCAATTTTGGTTTGAAACAAATTGGACGCCATGTCGCGTTTGGAGAGCCCCTGATACGCCTAAACAGTCGAAACCCCCCACAAATCACACCATTTTGGAAACTAGACCCCCTAAGGAACTTATCTACATATGTGGTGAGCACTTTGAACCCTCAAGTGCTTCACAGAAATTAATAAACGTAGAGCCGTGAAAATAAAAAATAATTTTTTTCCTCAAAAATGATTCTTTAGCCCGCTATTTTTTTTATTTTCCCAAGGGTAACAGGAGAAATTGGACCAAAAAAGTTGTTGTGCAATTTTTCCTGAGTACGCTGATACCCCATATGTGGGGTGAAACCACTGTTTGGGCGCATGGGAGTGCTTGGAAGGAAGGAGCGCCATTTTGTAATGCAGACTTTGATGGAATGTTCTGCGGGCGTCATGTTGTGTTTGCAGAGCCCTTGATGTACCTAAACAGTAGAAACCCCCTGCAAGTGACACCATTTTGGAAACTAGACCCCCCAAGGAGCTTATCTAGATGTGTGGTGAGCACTTTGAACCCCCAAGTGCTTCACAGAAATTTATAAACGCAGAGCCGTGAAAATGAAAAATCATTTTTTTTCTCAAAAATGTTTTTTTTAGCCAGCTATTTTTTATTTTCCCAAGGGTAACAGGAGAAATTAGAACCCCAAAATTGGTGTGCAATTTGTCCTGAGTACGCTGATACCACATATGTTGTGGTAAACCACTGTTTGGGCGCACGGCAGGGCTCGGAAGGGAGGGAGCGCCATTTGACTTTTTGAACGCCACGTCGTGTTTGGAGACCCCCTGATGTGCCTAAATAGTGGAAATCCCTCAATTCTAGCTCCAACCCTAACCCCAACACACCCCTAATCCTAACCTAAATCCCAACCCTAATTGTAACCCTAACCCTAATTTTAACCCTAACCCTAATTATAACCCTAATTATAACCCTAAGGCTAGGTTCATTTTGCGTTTTACCAGCCCGTTCAACACATAGCGTTGACGGGCTGGTAACGGTATAGCATAACGCGATCGCGTTATGCTATACCCGCTAGCGCAGAGGAATCAGCAGATGATTCATCTGCGCTAGCGGTGACTTAGCCCAAACGCTGCAGCCCGCGTCCGAGGCTCCGTCACTGAATGATGGCACGTCGCAAACGCATGCTGCTTTACGGCATGCGTCGCGATGCACCCTCAAATGGGGGTGAATGGCAGCGTTAACGGACTGCGTTACACCGCGTTATACCGCGGTGTAGCGCAGTCCGTCTAACGGACTGCCATAACGCAGTATGAACCCAGCCTAACCCTAATTATAACCCTAACCCTAATGCTAACCCTAACCCTAATTATAACCCTAACATAATAAAAAATAGAAATTATATTTATTTTCATTTTTCTATGTCCCTAACTAAGGGGGTGATAAATGGGGGGGTTATGTACTGTTTTTTTTATTTTGATCACTGTGATAGTTTATCACAGTGATCAAAATGCACTTTTATGAGAATGAATGAAAAAATTTTTGAATCTGCCGCCAAGCAGATCGGCGTGCGCACTGCGCATGGCGCCCGCCATTTTTTTTTTTGCAGGAAGAAGATGTCGGGATCCTGGGCCTGCGGGAGGACGGAGGACACCGGTAAGTATACGGGGGGGGCGATCGGGGGACCCTCATTTTCTCCCCTCTGATGTGCGATCACATCAGAGGGGAGAGAAATCATTTTTTTTTTTTTTGCGATCGCATCTATGCTTGCATAGACACGATCGCAACACCGGGATCGGTGAATACAGACCCGGATCATGTTCTCTGGGGTCTCGGCTACCCCCGGTAGCCGAGACCCCAGAGAATATTTGCCCATCCCCCCCAGGACACAGCGGCACATAGCGGCGGGCGCACTGAGCATGCGCCCGCCATTTTCTTCATGGCGCCAGCCCCGGGGGACACCGGAGGGCCCTGGGGCCACATACAGGACATCGGGGGCCACATGGGGGTCCCGGGACCCTTTTTCTCTGTCCTCTGATGTCCGATGACATCAGGGGACAGAGAAATTAAATGACACAACTTTTTTTTTTGTTGTTGCGGTCGCCGTTATAGGGTTAATAACGGCGATCGCAACATCGGTGTCGGTAAAAACCGACCCGAATTATGTTCTCTGGGGTCTCGGCTACCCCCGGTAGCCGAGACCCCGGAGAAAATGCGCCTCTGGGGGGCGCTATTCACTTTTTCCACAGCGCCGTTAATTAACGGCGCTGTGGTTTAAGTACCCTTAATGACCGCCGTTAAAAGGCGTATTGGCGGTCTTTAAGGGGTTAACTGTGTCTAAAAATGTATCATTTCATGTCGGCTTCTGTGATTTCACAAATGCCGGCAATTGAATTAGCGGCTATTACAGTATGTAGAAGTGTAAGAACTATAAATATGTGTATATATTATATATCTAACAATGATATATATTCTATGTGTGTATATCTATTCTTTCTATTCTTTATTAAAGCTGTCAGTGTGCTTTTACAGTATAGCCGGGGATGAATTGCCGGCTTTTCTAAAGGACACCGATGCGATTTAATCGCAAGTCACACGTGCGGTCCGTTTGTAATCCGATTTTTCATCGCTCCCATAGACTTGCATTGGCGATAGTCGACCCACAATCTGTGACAATCGCAGCATGCTGCGATTGCACTCGCACGTATCCAACGGACCACAAAAAATCTGATACTGGGAGCTGCTCCATAGATTAACATAGGGCAGACTGCAATGCGATATTTCATCGTATTGCAGTCGTCCGATTCTGTCGCCAGTGTGATGCCGGCCTTAGGCCGGGATCACACATGCGACGAAGTCGTCCGTCGCTCACATGTGAAATCCCAGCTCTGGCGCCGGCACTCGGGAATGGAGTGCGCGGCTGCATGTAGTTCTATGCAGCCGCTCGCTCCACTCCCGAGTGCCAGAGCTGGGATTTCACATGCGAGTGTCGGACGACTTCGTCGCATGTGTGATCCTGGCCTTAGGGGTTAGGAAGCGTTCACACAGGTAATGCGGTTTTGTCCAAACAGGTGAAGTTTATTGCTTTCATAAAACTCCAAGGGATTCAAAACCAAAAAAGCCTATTCTGGGCACAATGCGGTATAACCGCAAATAAACGCTTCATTCAGCAGGCACATGTATGTCACAGTTTACAGTTCTTTCTCCTGTAGCAAACTTTATTCAGAACGGGGCCCGATCCCACCAGTCTCTGTATCCGTTTCCAGCACCAGACATAAGTGTTCAACTCTAGACACAGTTCACGCTAAGCAGGCTGCAGCTTCCACACGGTTCTCTGCTCCAATATACAGACTGCTTAGCTTTCCTACCTCACCCATGCAGTCTCCATTTAGGCCGGCGTCACACTAAAGAGGAATATGGACGAGTGAGAGGCGTGAAAATAACGCATTACACTCAGACCAATATTTCTCTATGGGGCAGCTCTGATCATCCGTATATTTCTCGGCCGTATTTTACAGGCAGAGAAACTCTCAGCATGCTGCGATTGTCAGCGTATAACGCCCATAGTACGCCAATGCAAGTCTATGGGTGCAAGAAAAATACGGATTACACACTGACCACACGTGTGACTTGCGGGAAATACGCACCGGTGTCCTTTAGAAAAGCCGACAATTCATCCCTGGCTATACTGTAAAATCACACTGACAGGTTTAATAAACAATGGAAAGAATAGATATATACACATAGAGAAAATATATATACAGTTATATGAAAAAGTTTGGGCACCCCTATTAATCTTAAGCTTAATGTTTTATAAAAATTGGTGTTTTTGCAACAGCTATTTCAGTTTGATATATCTAATAACTATTGGACACAGTAATGTTTCTGCCTTGAAATGAGGTTTATTGTACTAGCAGAACGTGTGCAATCTGCATTCAAACAAAATTTGACAGGTGCATAAGTATGGGCACCCTTATCATTTTCTTGTTTTAAATACTCCTACCTACTTTTTACTGACTTACTAAAGCACTTTTTTTGGTTTTGTAACCTCATTGAGCTTTGAACTTCATAGCCAGGTGTATGCAATCATGAGAAAAGCTACTTAAAGTGGCCACTTGCAAGTTCTTCTCCTGTTTGAATCTCCTCTGAAGAGTGGCATCATGAGCTCCTCAAAACAACTGTCAAATGATCTGAAAACAAAGATTATTCAACATAGTTGTTCAGGGGAAGGATACAAAAAGCTGTCTCAGAGATTTAACCTGTCAGTTTCCACTGTGAGGAACATAGTAAGGAAATGGAAGAACACAGGGACAGTTCTTGTTAAGGCCAGAAGTGGCAGGCCAAGAAAAACATTAGAAAGGCAGAGAAGAAGAATGGTGAGATCAGTAAAGGACAATCCTCAGACCACCTCCAGAGAGCTGCAGCATCAACTTGCTGCAGATGGTGTCACTGTGCATCGGTCAACTATACAACGCACTTTGCACAAGGAGAAGCTGTATGGGAGAGTGATGCGAAATAAGCCGTTTCTGCAAGCACGCCACAAACAGAGTCGGCTGAGGTATGCAAAAGCACATTTGGAGAAGCCAATTTCTTTTTGGAAGAAGGTCCTGTGGACTGATGAAACCAAGATTGAGTTGTTTGGTCATACAAAAAGGCATTATGCATGGCGTCAAAAAAACACAGCATTCCAAGAAAAACACTTGCTACCCATAGTAAAATTTGGTGGAGGTTCCATCATGCTTTGGGGCTGTGTGACCAATGCCGGCACCGGGAATCTTGTTAAAGTTGAGGGACGCATGGATTCCACTCAGTATCAGCAGATTCTTGACAATAGTGTTCAAGAATCAGTGACAAAGGTGAAGTTACGCAGGGATAGATCTTTCAGCAAGACAATGATCCAAAACACCGCTCCAAATCTACTCAGGCATTCATGCAGAGGAACAATTACAATGTTCTGGAATGGCCATCCCAGTCCCCAGACCTGAATATCATTGAACATCTGTGGGATCATTTGAAGAGGGCTGTCCATGCTCGGCGACCATCAAACTTAACTGAATTGGAATTGTTTTGTAAAGAGGAATGGTCAAAAATACCTTCATCCAGGATCCAGGAACTCATTAAAAGCTACAGGAAGCGCCTAGAGGCTGTTATTTTTGCAAAAGGAGGATCTACTAAATATTAATGTCACTTTTCTGGTGAGGTGCCCATACTTATGCACCTGTCAAATTTTGTTTGGATGCAGATTGCACATTTTCTGTTAGTACAATAAACCTCATTTCAAGGCAGAAACATTATTGTGTCCAATAGTTATTAGATATATCAAACTGAAATAGCTGTTGCAAAAACACCAATTTTTATAAAACATTAAGCTTAAGATTAATAGGGGTGCCCAAACTTTTTCATATAACTGTATATATATATTTTTTTTAGTTCATACACTTCTACATAGTATAAAAGCCGCAGATTCAATTGCCAGCTTCTGTAAAATCATTACAGAACCCGACATGAAATGACACATGGTTTACATACAGTAAACCATGTCACTTCATGTAGTTTGATATATGGTTTTGATTAATAATTAGATGAGTGTATTTGTGTAAAATTTCATACATGTAGGGGTTAATTAAATGTGTAAATTCATTGAAAAAAATGCGTGGGCTCCCGCGGTATTTTCTCCACCAGACAGGGAAAGCCAGTGACTGAAGACAGATATTAGTAGCCCTGAGAGGGACCATTGTTTTTGTGCCCTCCCTGGCTACTAACATCTGCCCCCAGCCACCCCAGAAAAGGCACATCTATTATTAGATGCGCCTTTTCTGGCACTTAGCCCGTCTATTCCCATTGCCCTGTAGCGGTGGCTTATGGGTTAATAATGGGTTAAGGCCACCTTGCTATTGGAATGTGACATTAAGCTGGGTTAATAATGGAGAGTTGTCAATTAGACAACTCTCCATTATTAATCCTATTGTATTAAATGGTTAAAAAAACACATTAATTAAAAATTATTTTTATGCAATAAATACACATACTTTTTGACCATATTTTATTGTACTCCCTCTGACGTCACTGCTGCTGTGCGGAGTCCCCGGCTGACCTGAAGTGAACTGATTAGCTTGGGAAACAATCAATTAAGCTTCCCACACTAATCAGCTCATCTCCTGTGAGCCGGGGAGATGAGCTCATTCATTCGGTGGTTTACAGCCAGGCTGATAGCATTAGCAGCGGTCCCTGCGGTAAACCTGTTAACCCTTTCAGATGGATTGCAGCGTGGTACCTGACTGAGCGCCGGAGAGGTAAGAATATGGTTGCTTTATTATTTTATTTTTATTACAGGAGAACAAGGGATTCGGAAGGATTACCAGTACAAAAAAATATGGTCAAAAACTGTGTATTTATTTTATTAAAATAATTTTTGATTGTGTGTGTTTTTTTAACCATTTAATACAATAGGCTTAATAATGGATAGTTGTCTAATTGACAACTCTCTGTTATTAACCCGGCTTAATGTCACCTTCCAAAAGCCAGGTGGCCTTAACCCATTATTAACCCATTAGCCACCGCTACAGGGCAATGGGAATAGACAGGCTAAGTGCCAGAAAAGGCGCATCTAATAATAGATGTGCCTTTTCTGGGGTGGCTGGGGCAGATGTTAGTAGCCAGGGGGGGGCACAAAAAAAATGCTCCCTCCCTAGGCTATGATTATTATCTGCCCTCATTCACTGGCTTTCCCTGTCTGGTGGAGAAAAAACCGCGGGAGCCCACGCATTTTTTTTTCAACGAATTTACACATTTAATTAACCCCTACATGTTTGAAATTTTGCACACATACACTCATGTAATTGTTAATGAAAGCCATAAATCAAATTACATGAAATTACATGGTTTACGGTATGTAAACCATGTGTCATTTCATGTCGGGTTCTGTAATGATTTTACAGAAGCTGGCAATTGAATTTACGGCTATTATATTTTTAGTTCATACACTTCTACATAGTATATGTGTATATATATATACAGTACAGGCCAAAAGTTTGGACACACCTCATTTAAAGATTTTTCTGTATTTTCATGACTGAAAATTGTGAATTCACACTGAAGGCATCAAAACTATGAATTAATACATGTGGAATTATATACTTAACAAAAAGTGTGTAACGACTGAAATTATGTCTTATATTCTAGGTTCTTCAAAGTAGCCACCTTTTGCTTTGATGACTGCTTTGCACACTCTTGGCATTCTCTTGATGAGTTTCAAGAGTAGTCACCGGAAATGGTTTTCACTTCACAGGTGTGTGCTGTCAGGTTTAATAAGTGGGATTTCTGGCCTTATAAATCGGGTTGAGACCATCAGTTGTGTTGTGCATAAGTCTGGTGGATACACAGCTGATAGTCCTACTGAATAGACTGTTAGAATTTGTATTATGGCAAGAAAAAAAGCAGCTAAGTAAAGAAAAACGAGTGGCCATCATTACTTTAAGAAATGAATGTCAGTCAGTCCGAAAAATTGGTGACGTATCTCCGCCACTTCTCGAATGTGCACCAAAACAACTGGTCCGACTTACTTTCTTGGGCAGAATTTGCTTATAACAATCATACCAGCAAATCTTCCTCCAAGTCGCCTTTTTTCATCGTCTATGGACAACATCCTGGTGTACCTTTTGCCGGTTTCTCCTGTATCCGGGTGTGTCGGTGGCGGATCTTCTTTCAGGGGAATTCTCCAGGATCTGGCAGGAGACCAAGACCGAGCTGGAGTGTGCTAGTCTCAGTATGAAAAAAACATGCCGACAAAAGACGGTTGGATCCTCCAGTATTCCACCCTGGTGACAAGGTCTGGTTAGAGTCCAAATTTATTCGCCTTATGATTCCCTCATTCCATTATATCGGACCTTTTGAGGTTTTGGCTCGCATTAATGATGCTGCTTACCAATATAAGTTGCACGCCTCTCTTCGCATCCACAATTCTTTTCACGTTTCTCTCCTGAAACCTGTTACCCTCAACCAGTTTCATTCCTCTACTGGGCATTCTCCTTCGCCTGTTTCTGCCGAGGATGTCTTTGAAGTTAGGGACATCATCGCCATGAAAAAGGTACGAGGAAGGACCTTTTTCTTGATTGATTGGAAGGGTTTTGGTCCGGAGGAGAGGTCGTGGGATCCCCAGGAGAACATCCAGGCTCCCCGAATTTTGGCAAGATTTCTTTCCAGCTTTAGGAGGAGAGGATGTTAAGGGGGGAGGGGGGGGTTACGGTCACGCTGCCCTGTCATACTTGCCTGTCCTCCTGGTGCGCTCCTGGCTCTCGGCGTCCCGGCACGTTCCCGTCTCTCCTCCTGTCCTGCAGACCCGGCGCGCTCCATCGGCTGGGCGTCTAGTGCGCGTGCGTCAGTGCTCCTGCATTCCGGCCGTGGCCTCCGTACATGTGTTCCTGTATACCCGCCATAGCCTCCGTCCCAGTGCTCCTGTATACCTCCTGTATCTTCCCTCCCTGTGCTCCTGTATACTTGCTGCAGCCTTCGTCCCAGTGCTCCTGGATACCTCCTGTATCTTCCTTCCCTGTGCTGTATACTTGCTGCAGCCTCCGTTCCAGTGCTCCTGTATACCTTCTGTGTCTTCCGTCCCTGTGCTCCTGTATACTTGCTGCAACCCCCGTCCGAGTGCCCCTGTATACCAGCCAGACCCTCCATTTGTGGTTCTGTCTCCTGCTGTGATTCCACTGATCGCCTCTGGGTACCAGCTGCCGTGGCGATAGTCTCCTCTGGGCCTGCCCCTAACGCTCCTTGTATAGGGGGTGGTTCACCTGGTCAGCTCGCCCTTGGGAGGTTCGTTGCCACGGTCTAGAGGGTCCACCCTTGGAGTTCCCCTGGTTCTCACAGGAGCCTTCCAGGCCCTCTGGAGCCAGACGATGACGCAGGCTCAACACCTCCTGCCTTAGGTGCTATTGTGCTTTTGGCACTACCAGTAGATGCACCACCATCTGTACCAGCTGCCCCCCCAGCCCACGTCCGCGGCCTCTTCCAACATACTTCCTCATGTTTGGGAAAATGTAACAAAAATACCAGCAGATACATTGTACTGTATCAGAAGCGTACAGCTGTATACGGTGTAGGGGAAAATTTAAATCTCCGTATATATTTCCGGAGTCACACACAGACGAACTCTCAGTATGGATTTGACCAGAATACAAAAAGCAGAAAAATGGTACTGTATCAGAAGCCTACAGCTGTATATGGTGAAGGGGAAATTTTAAATCTCCGTATATATTTGCGGAGTCACACACAGATGCTATCAGTATGGATTTGACCAGAATACAAAAGGTAGAAAAACGATGCTGTATACAGTGTAGGGGAAAATTGAAATTTCCGGAGTCACACACAGACGCTCACTCAGTATGGATTAGACAAGAATACAAAAGGCAGAAAAATGGTACTGTATCAGAAGCGTACAGCTGTATACAGTGTGGGGGAAAATTTAAATCTGTATATATTTCCGGAGTCACACACAGATGCTATCAGTATGGATTTGACTGTAATACAAAAGGCAGAAAAACGGTACTGTATCAGAAGTGTACAGCTGTATACGGTGAAGGGGAAAGTTTAAATCTCCGTATATATTTGTGGAGTCACACACAGACGCTCACTCAGTATGGATTTGACCAGAATACAAAAAGCACAAAAACAGTACTGTATCAGAAGCGTACAGCTGTATACAGTGTAGGGGAAAATTTAAATCTCCGTATATATTTCCGGAGTCACACACAGACGCTCACTCGGTATGAATTATCAGAAGCGTACAGCTGTAAATGTGTAATAATAATAGGGAAAAATTTAAATCTCCGTATATATTTCCAGAGTCACACACAGACGCTCACTCAGTATGGCTTTGACCATAGTAACATAGTAACATAGTTATTAAGGTTGAAGGAAGACTTTAAGTCCATCTAGTTCAACCCATATCCTATCCTAACCTGCCCTAACATGTTGATCCAGAGGAAGGCAAAAAAACCCCAAGTGGCAAACAGTAAGCTTCACATTGGGGAAAAAAATTCCTTCCCGACTCCACATACGGCAATCAGACTAGCTCCCTGGATCAACGCTGTATCTAGGAAACTAGTGAATATAGCCTGTAATATTATACTTTCAAGAAAGGCATCCAGTCCCCTCTTAAATTTTAGTAGGGGACTGGATGCCTTTCTTGAAAAGTATAATATTACAGGCTATATTCACTAGTTTCCTAGATACAGCGTTGATCCAGGGAGCTAGTCTGACCAGAATAGAAAAAGGCAGAAAAACTGTACTGTATCAGAAGGGTGCAGCTGTATACAGTGTAGCGGAAAATTTAAATCTCTGTATATATTTCCGGAGTCACACACAGACGCTCACTCAGTATGGATTTGACCAGAATAGAAAAAGCAGAAAAAAGGTACTGTATCAGAAGCGTACAGCTGTATACAGTGTAGGGGAAAATTGAAATCTCCGTATATATTTCCGGAGTCACACACAGATGCTCTCTCAGTATGGATTTGACCGTAATAAAAACAGCAGAAATATGGTACTGTATCAGAAGCGGACAGCTGTATACTGTGTAGGAAAAAAATTAAATCTCCGTATTTATTTCCGGAGTCACACACAGACACTCTCAGTATGGATTTGACAAGAATACAAAAAGCAGAAAAACAGTACTGTATCAGAAGCGTACAGCTGTATAAAGTGTAGGGGAAAATTTAAATCTCTTTGTATATTTCCGGAGTCACACACAGACGCTCACTCAGTATGGATTAGACCAGAATACAAAAAGCAGAAAAACAGTACTGTATCAGAAGCGTACAGCTGTATACAGTGTAGGGGAAAATATAAATCTCCGTATATATTTCCAGAGTCACACACAGACTCTCTCTCAGTATGGATTTGGCCGTAATACAAAAGGCAGAAAAAAGGTAATGTATCAGAAGATACCAGGTGTATATAGTGTAGGGGAAAATTGAAATCTCCGTATATATTTCCGGAGTCACACACAGACACTCACTCAGTATGGATTTGACCATAATACAGAAGGCAGAAAAAAGGTACTGTATCAGAAGATACCAGGTGTATATAGTGTAGGGGAAAATTGAAATCTCCATATATATTTCCGGAGTCAGACACAGATGCTCACTCAGTATGGATTTGACCGTAATATAAAAGGCAGAAAAAAGGTACTGTATCAGAAGATACCAGATGTATATAGTGTAGGGGAAAATTTAAATCTCCGTATATATTTCCGGAGTCACACACAGACGCTCACTCAGTATGGATTTGACCGTAATACAAAAGGCAGAAAAAAGGTACTGTATCAAGATACCAGCTGTATACGGTGAAGGTGAAAATTGAAATCTCCTTATATATTTCTGGAGTCACACACAGACGCTTACTCAGTATGGATTAGACCAGAATACAAAAAGCAGAAAAACGGTACTGTATCAGAAGCGTACAGCTGTATACAGTGTTGGGGAAAATTGAAATCTCCGTATATATTTCCCGAGTCACACACAGATAGTCAGTATGTATTTGTCCGTGATACCTGCTGGTACACGGTAGTGTGTCAGGAGCATACAGCTCTATACGGTGTGGGAAAAAATAAAAGCTCGGTAACTGTGCAGAAAAAGAGACAAAAAGTATTAGTGCTGTGTAAAAAGCAGTCTGCACAGCAGTGTACACACAGCAATACAGCTATCAGGCAGCCTAATAACCAGCGCTGCTGCACACAAGAAAATCCTCCCCTGTCACTGCACACTAACTGTGCAGCACAATTGCTATCAGCACAAGCACATAAGAGCTTTTCTTTCCAGCCCTAACTCTCTCCCTAATGATAGGAAGTAAAATGGCGGTCGAGGGTCAGGGCTTTTAAAGACACTATGACGCCCCCCAAAGCAAGCCAATCACTGCAATGCCCTTCTCTAAGATGGTGGTGGATGCTGCCCATGTCATCTCGTTGCCCACAGTGTACGTCCTTGCTCATTGGCTGAAAAAAGACGCCTGCAAGCATTATGGGAAAACCGACTTTGGCGTTCGTTTTGCTGAACGCTTGGCCGACTTCACGCTATGGTCGAGTTTCGCTCGGCGAAAGTCGGCAACTTAAGAATCTGACCGACCTGTTTCGCTCAACTCTAGTGGTGAACACTCTGTATTTTCTCCCATGATGTCTTCTCTTTATGGTAGACTTGGATACTGAAATATCAACTTCCTGGAGAGTGTCTTACTTGGTCACCATTGACTGGATTCTGTGATCAACCAACACTATTTTCTGTGGATGTCCAGGCCTTTTTGGGTTCCCAAACTTACCAGTGCACACTTTTTTTGATGAATGTACCAAACTATTGATTTGGCCACCCCCCAACATTGCTGCTATCTCTGATGTATTTTTTCTTTTTTTTCAGCCCAATGATGGTCTGTTTCTCTTCTAGTGAGAGCTCCTTTGACCGTATGTTGTGGGTTCACGGCAATGGTTTCCAATTGTAAATGTCACATCTGGAATCAGCTCCAAATCTTTTACTGGCTTAATTGATGATGGATTAAGAAGGAAATACCCCTTGCCGCCCATTGAAGAGTATTCGAGAGTTGTTCAATTACCTTTGGTCTATTTAAAAAGAGGCAGCTACATATTAAAGAGCTGTAATTCCTAAACCCTTACTCCGATTAGGATGTGAATTTGGTTTCTACCTTCCTAACCTTCCCTTTATTCCTCTCTACCCTTGGTGAGTGTTTTTGTATGCAAGTTGCTTTTTGTTATCCCTGTTTGTCTTACGTGTATAAAAACTAACATATCTGCTCCAGGCCTCCTGGGGGAGGGGATAGCTTAGGACATTAACAGGAGCATAGTAAGGTTGGAGACTCGGGCCTCCTACCTTTAGGCGTACCCCCGGGACAGGGATAGTTAGGTTCCCCATTCCAGGGACAGTTTGAGGCTCCCCCTTCCTAACCAAAGACCGTCAAAGCTTGGCAATATGTCTAGTTGGAATGTCGCTGAAGTTATGCAAATTGCCTACATGTGGTCTCATGACTGCCTGCTCCAAGGGCCGGCACCAGAGAATCCTTACACGATTCACAAGTCTGCAGTCACATAGATTGACTGCAACTTGTTGCCTAAAGCCCCCGTCACACACAGCAATCTCGTTTTGTGACGCAACAGCGATCTCCCCAGCGATATCGCTGTGTGTGACATTCAGCGACGATCAGCCCCCCTGCTGGGTATTGCTGATCGTCGCTGAATGTCCTAGACATTTTTTTGCTCGTTGGTCTCCTGCTGGCCAGCACGCATCGCTACGTGTGGCAGGCAGGAGACCTGCGATCAGCTTGTAACCAAGGTACACATCGGGTTACCAGGTGCCGGGCAGCGCCTGGAAACCCGATGTGTACCTTGATTACCAGCTCCCTGCACCAGCGGGCTGGTATCCAACGTACACTGTGGGTAACTAAGCGACGTTACCCGCAGTGTCGCTGTCCTGATCGCTGACTGAGCTGCCTGTTTGGCAGCTCACCAGCGATCATGTAGCGACACACCAGCGATCCTGACAAGTGCATATCGTTGTCGGGATCGCTGGTGTGTCGGGAACCTAAGGCCAGACAACCCCTTGAAATAAAATCTGGTGAAATCTGCGTTCACCAATTCAAATACTTCACTCCCTTCTGTGCCCCACAGTGTGCAGAAACTGCAATGAGCGTCGACATATTTAGAATTACTGTAGTGAGAAGAACTCAATTTATGAGGTACACGTCTCCAGAAGTTAGGCACATTTACTTTACTTTTTTCCTTCAACACCTGTGGGACCAAAATAGTCACTCTAACTGTAGATGAATTAATTGAGGGGAATAGTATTCAAAAGGGGTTACTGATGTTCTAGCATCTTGGAGGCACTAGAAATGGTGCCCCCCAACTATTTCTCCAAATGTCAAATGACGCTCCCTTTTTTTGGCCAAACAGTTTTTGACTACATATTTTGTATCACAACATTTAGCAGAAATTCCAGAACAAATTATGAGGTCCATTTTCTTCCAGTACCACTTGTCTTGGAGGTAGAACTAGACCTGTTCCATACATTCCTCACACCATGATTGGATAACCAAGTTCTTCCTATCTGTGGTGTCTGTGACCTGGCCTACAATCCATACTCTAATGTGAAATTTCAGAAAGAAATATTAATTTGGGTAGCAAGCACTCTGCTGATAAACGTAATATGGACTTTGCATTTGAAAAAGGGTTACCTGCACTAAAGAAGATGGAGCTGGACAAAGAGTGTCTCGTATTATTCAAGCATTGGTGTCCATTCTGATTCAGGATAGCAGCAATCAATATGTCTGTCCTGAGTCCATGCTAGTGCTGCTCGTGATCCAGATCCTTGTGAGTCAAGAATATGTGGCAGAGGGTGCCTGTATTCAACCAAAAAAAAGCATTTAACGGATTTTTTTTCATTCACCAAATTAATGTAAAGTGAAACTGTCAGTACAAGTTTACTATTGAAACTAGTGGTAAGGCAGGACAGGGCCAAATAGAAGAGTAGTCGTACCAGTTCTGTAGTAATCTGATGCTCCTTTGCTGAGAAATTAAACTTTGAAGCCATATGCAAATTGCTTGAAAGTGTACTGGGGGAGGGATTAATCTCAGCGTATATAGACAAGCCCCCAATGCACTTCAAAGCTAATTTGCATATGGTTTTAAGCTTGATTTCTGGGTTGGCAGATCAGATTGCTTAAAAGGTTTTATATATATTTTTGAGTTCAGTTCAGTTTCAGTTGTAAAAATCCCCTGACAGGTTCTGTAACATCCATCAATAAACTGATACATGCCAATATACCTGAACCATATATTATCCTCAATTTCTATGTTCCAGCATTTTAAATGGCATTTATACAAAGTTGCCAAATGTGTACAGTATATAAAAACTTAACCCCTTCACCCCCAAGGGTGGATTGCACGTTAATGACCGGGCCAATTTTTACAATTCTGACCACTGTCTCTTTATGAGGTTATAACTCTGGAACGCTTCAACGGATCTTCGCGATTCTGAGACTGTTTTCTCGTGACATATTGTACTTCACGTTAGAAGTATAATTTCTTCGATATAACTTGCGTTTATTTTTGAAAAAAAACACAAATATGGCGAAAATTTTGAAAATTTTGCAATTTTCAAACTTTGAATTTTTTTTCCCTTAAAACAGAGAAATATGTCACACAAAATAGTTAAGAAATAACATTTCCCACATGTCTACTTTACATCAGCACAATTTTGGAACCAAAATTTTTTTTAGTTAGGAAATTATAAGGGTTAAAAGTTGACCAGTGATTTCCATTTTTACAACAAAATTTACAAAGCCATTTTTTTAGGGACCACCTCACATTTGAAGTCACTTTGATGGGTCTATATAGCAGAGAATACCAAAAAGTGACACGATTCTAAAAACTGCACCCCTCAAGGTACTCAAAACCACATTCAAGAAGTTTAATAACCCTTCAGGTGCTTCACAGGAGCTGAAGCAATGTGGAAGGAAAAAATTAATATTTAACTTTTTAGCCACAAAAATGATCTTTTACAAACTTTTTTTTATTTTGACAAGGGTAAAAGGAGAAAATGGGCAGATAAAGTTGTTGTGCAATTTCTCCTGAGTACGCCAATACCCTATATGTGGGGGAAAACCACTGTTTGGGCACACGGCAGAGCTCGTAAGGGAAGGAGCGCAGTTTGATTTTTTCAAACTAAAATTAGCTGGAGTTGAGATTGGACGCCATGTTGTGTTTGGAGAGCCACTGATGCACCTAAACAGTGGAAACCCCCCACAAGTGACACCATTTTGGAAACTAGACCCCTAAGGAACTTATCTAGATCTGTTGTGAGCACTTTGAACCCCAAAGTGTTTCACAAAAGTTTATAATGCCTGGGTGTGAAAAAAAAAAAAAAACAATTTTCCACAAAAATGATTTTTTAGTCCCAAATTTTTGATTTTTCCCAAGGAAATTGGACCCCAAAAGTTGTTGTCCAATTTGTCCTGAGTACGCTGATACCCCATATGTGGGGGGGGGGGAACTGTTTGGGCGCACGGCAGGGCTTGGAAAGGAAGCAGTAACGTTTTGGAATGCAAACATTGATGGGGGTCATGTTCCGTTTGTACTGCCCCAGATGAGCCTAAACAGTGGAAACCCCCACAAGTGACCCCATTTTGGAAGCTAGACCCCCTAAGGAACTTATCTAGATCTTTGGTGAGCACTTTGAACCCCAAGTGCTTCACACAAGTTTATAATGCCGGCATGAATTAAAAAATCCTTTTTTCCCACAAAATTATCTCTTAGGCTATGGTTCCACGTCCGGAACCATAGCGCTTTTGACGGAGCGGAAATTCCGCTCCGTCTAAGCCCCGCCCCCTTCTGACGCGCCTCTTTCCGAGGTGTTCAGGACACCTCCGGAACACCTCCGAAGAGCGCAGGGCTACATAGCCCTGTGTTAATTCTGTTGCGGCGACGCACCGTCGCCGCAATACGCGAGGACATGCTGCGGTCTAAAAGACGCGCGCATGTCCGTTTACGCAGGTTTGCCACCTGCGTATTGTTACGCATGTGGAGACGGGATTCCTTGAAATCCCCTCCACTATGCTGTAACATCTGGACGCTGCGTGTTTGGCGCTGCGCCAGCGCACAGCGCCAAACACGCAGCGTTTCCTGACCGTGGAAACTCACCCTTAGTCACTAATTTTTTATTTTCCCATAGGTAACAGGAGAAATTGGACCTCAAAAGTTGTTGTCCAATTTGTCCTGAGTACGCTGATACCCCATATGTGGGGGGGAACCACTGTTTGGGTGCATGGCAGAGCTCGGAATGGAAGGAGCGCCATTTGACTGTTTCCAACCAAAATTGGCTGGAATTGAGATTGGACGCCATGTTGCATTTGGAGAGTCCCTGATGTGCCTAAACAGTGGAAACCCCCCACAAGTGACCCCATTTGGGAAACTAGACCCCCTAAGGAACTTATCTAGATCTTTGGTGAGCAATTTGAACCCCCAAGTGCTTCACACAAGTTTATAACGTAGAGCCGTAAAATTAAAAAAATCATATTTTTTCCACAAAAATGATCTTTTCACCCCAATTTTTATTTTCCCAAGGGTAACAAGACTCCAAAAGTTATTGTGCAATTTGTCCTGAGTACGCTGATACCCCATATGTGGGGGTAAACCACTGTTTGGGTGCATGGCAGAGTTTGGAAGGGAAGGAGCGCCGTTTGACTTTTTCAACGCAGAATTGGCTGGATGCCATGTCGTGTTTGGAGAGCTCCTGATCTGCCTAAACAGTGGAAACCCCCCAAAAATGACACCATTTTGGAAACTAGACCCCTCAAGGAACTTATCTAGATGTGTGGTGAGCACTTTGAACCCCAAAGTGCTTCACAGAAGCTTATAACGTACAGCCGTAAAATAAAAAATCTTTTTTTTTTTACAAAAATGATTTTTTTCGCCCCCAATATTTTATTTTCACAAGGGTAACAGGAGAAATTGGACCCCAAAAGTTGTTGTCCAATTTGTCCTCAGTACGCTGATACCCAATATGTGGGAGTAAACTACTGTATGGGCGCACGTCGGGGCTCGGAAGGGAAGTAGTGACGTTTTGGATTGCAGACTTTGATGGAATGGTCTGGGGGCGTCATGTCGCATTTGGAGAGCCCCTGATGCGCCTAAACAGTGGAAACCCCCACAAGTGACCCCATTTTGGAAAATAGACCCCACAAGGAACTTATCTAGATGTGTGGTGAGCACTTTGAACCCCGAAGTGCTTCCCAGAAGTTTATAACGTACAGCCGTAAAAATAAAAAATCCTTTTTTTTTTTTTTTTTTTTACAAAAATGATTTTTTCGCCCCCAATATTTTATTTTCACAAGGGTAACAGGAGAAATTGGACCCCAAAAGTTGTTGTCCAATTTGTCCTGAGTACGCTGATACCCAACATGTGTGAGAAAACGACTGTATGGGTGCACGTCTGGGCTCGGAAGGGAAGTAGTGATGTTTTGGATTGCAGACTTTGATGGAATGGTCTGGGGGCGTCATGTCGCATTTGGAGAGCCCCTGATGCGCCTAAACAGTGGAAACCCCCCACAAGTGACCCCATTTTGGAAAATAGACCCCACAAGGAACTTATCTAGAAGTGTGGTGAGCGCTATGAAGCCCCAAGTGCTTCACAGAAAATTTATAACATACAGCCGTAAAAACAAAAAAATCATTTTTTTTTTTACAAAAATGATTTTGTCGCCCCCAGTTTTTTATTTTCCCAAGGGTAACAGAAGAAATAGGACAAATTGCACAATAACTCTTGTGGTCCAGAGTACGCTGATACCCCATATGCGGGGGTAAACTACTGTTTGGGCGCATGGCAGAGCTCAGAAGTGAAGGAGCACCGTTTGACTTTTTCAACGCAGAATTGGCTGGAATTGAGATCAGACGCCATGTCACATTTGGAGAGCCCCTGATGTGCCTAAACAGCAGAAACCCCCCAATTTTAAATCCAACCCTAACCCAAACACACCCCTAACCCTAGTCCCAACCCTAACCACAAACCTAACCCTAACACACCCCTAACCCTAATCCCAACCATAACCCTAATACTAACTTTAGCGCCAATCCTAACCCTAACTTTAGCCGCAACCCTAACCCTAATGGGAAAATGGAAACAAATACATTTTTTTAATTTTATTATTTTTCCCTAACTAAGGGGGTGATAAAGGGGGTTTGATTTACTATTTATAGCGGGTTTTTGTGATTGGCAGCTGTCACGCTAAAAGACGCTTTTTATTGCAAAAAGTAGTTTTTTGCATCACCACATTTTGAGAGCTATAATTTTTGCATATTTTGGCTCACAAGTCATGTGAGGTCTTATTTTTTGCGGGACGAGGTGACATTTTTATTGGTACAATTTTTGAGCACGTGACACTTTTGATCGCTTTTTATTTCGATTTTTGGGAGGAATGAACAAAAATCAGCAATTCATGAATTTCTTTTGGGGGAGGCGTTTATACCTTCCGCGTGTGGTAAAATTGATAAAGCGGTTTTATTCTTCGGGTCAGTACGATTACGGCGATACCTCATTTATATCATTTTTTTATGTTTTGGCGCTTTTATAGAATAAAAACAATTTTATATAAAAAATCATTATTTTTGCATCGCTTTATTCTGAGAGCTATAACTTTTTTATTTTTTCGCTGATGATGCTGTATGGCGGTTCGTTTTTTGCGGGACAAGATGACGTTTTCAGCGGTACCATGTTTATTTATATCTGTCTTTTTGATCGCGTGTTATTCCACTTTTTGTTCGGCGGTATGATGATAAAGCATTGATTTTTTTGCTTAGTTTTTCTTTTTTTTTCTTTTAAGGGGTTCACTAAAGGGGTTAACTAGTGGGACAGTTTATATAGGGGGGGTTGTTACGGACGCGGCGATACCAAATATGTGTACTTTTATTTTTTATTTTTTTTTATTTTTTTATTTACAGGAAGAAATGAATTTATTGGGGAATATTTTTTTTTTTATGATTTTTTTTACCACTTTTTATTTTTCTTTTTTTTACTTTTTTACTTTGTCCCAGGGTGGGACATCACAGTATTTTAGCAGATCGCTGGTGTGACAGTGTGCACAGCACTCTGTCACACCAGCGATCGCTCTGGCATCGCTGCAGGCTTCCTCTGCGCCTGCTCTCAGCAGGCACTGAGGAAGCCGCCTCCCTGCAGGACCCCGGCGCCATCTTGGATACAGGGACCTGGAGGGAGGACGGACCCTCGGAACAGCGCGACACATCGCGCTGCTCTGAGGGTCTCGGGAGCGCGCAGGGAGCCCCCACCCTGCGCGATCCTCCCCTGTGCCCCGGGCACACCGCGATCATGTTTGATCGCGGTGTGCCAGGGGTTAATGTGCCGGGAGCGGTCCGTGACCGCTCCTGACACATAGTGCTGGGTGTCAGCTGTGATATACAGCTGACACCCGGCGGCGATCAGCTACGCTCCCCCCGGGAGCGCAGCTGATCGCCCATGACGTACTATTCCGTCCATGGGAATTAGGTCCAGGGTCACATGGACAGAATAGTACGTCTGATGGCAGAGAGGGTTATACTCCTGAGTTAATTCTTCACAAATTGACTAAATGTTCATTTTGCCCAATAATTGCTCTTAAAAGACAAAACAAATGAATGACTTTCCATGTGGGAGTTTGAATATGTTTGTGGCACCCCAGGAGTTCGGTTGCCACAGTGGCCTTGCCTCCCTCCAGGGGCGAGTGATGTCATGCCTGGAAGCAAAGAAGGGATACCCCTAACAGGTAGTTCCAGCATACAACACAGTTCCTGCTCCAGGCCGCCAGCAGGGGGAGCTCTAACCTGATTTTAGGAGGTCTGCTCTCTGGTCTGAAGCAGGAAGTTAGTAGTTAGTGCCTGAGCAGGGTTGAGACAGGACGTGTGGAGAGGAGTTGGGGACAGGAACTAAAGCTGAGCTCACCCCCAGGTTTGAGCGCCAGAGACCAGGCTCCGGAGTCCGAGGCTTAGGGAATAAAGCCCCAGCAGCAGAGTGCAGAGGGCAGAAGACCGCAGATCCTCTGTGCCCAACTGATACTTGACGACACAGCAGCACGTGTGAGCCGGAGATGCTATACAGGAGCTATCCCTGAAGCAGGCTACAGTTGCCTGTCATGCCATTGGAGTTCTACCTAAGTAGCAGACAGAGAGAGGAACTTGAATAGAGTTTACAGCAGCAAGTACCTCAGAGAATAGAACTAGAAAGGAGTCGTCACAACCCACCTGAATAAGGAGATTCCCAAATTGCTTTCAGGCTGACCGACTCCAGAACCATCTGTACCTGCACAACTCAGTGAAAGGTAAAGGAAACTGCACTCTGTTGTGTCTTCTGAATCTTTCCTGCGTCACCTGCCCTCCACCACACTTACTATCAAGATCTCCTCTAACATCCTAACTGCCCTGGGACATAGCCCTGCCTGTGGAGGGCTGAACCAACTCTGCTGCATCAACAACTGTCCCAGTGGACTGAATCTGCAGCATCGGCTAACATCTTTTTTGCTGAGTACCACAGGTGGCGTCACAAACACTTTATTACAAACTCTTTATTTTTCCCCTTTTTCATCATCATCCCCTTTTTATTGGATGCCCAGGGCCATGAACCGGTTCACTGCTGCCATGACACTGCCCCTTTAAGAAATGACCCGGTACCGAGTATCCCCACTGCCCTAGCAGGCGCTCCATGTTCTTATGGAGCAGGTGTCAATTATGACTCATAGATGGAAGTACTGCGAGACGGAAACCTTTTTATGTTGTCTGGGTGTACTAACATGACATGTGAACCTGAATTGTCATGTCTTCTAACCACAAGATAAACAGTATATAAATTAAAATATAAAAGGGTTCACATGCACTTATTAAGGGTTCGCAGCGCTTATCTAATAAGCGCTGCTGAGTGGGCAGATAGGAGGTAATATCTTCATAAGAATTTATTAAAAGAACAAGGGCTCTGCATTTCAACATCGGACAGATGTTTTCCTCAGGCCCGGCACGTATGGTAGCAGTACAACAGAGTTTAAATGGTTAAAAAAGGAGGGAAAAGAATTATACACTGACCTCATGGGGTAAGGGTCAGTGCATATAAACTAATAAGATGTAGGCAATGTGATTATGTCCTGGCCTGAAGAAGACATCTGTCCGACGCTGAAACGCTTAACCCTTATTCTTTTAGTAAATTCATATGAAAATATTACCGCCCAGCCAGTCACACTCAACAACGCTTATATAACCCCTTTTTAATTTTGCTACAATTTAACTGATACCGGGTGGTTCCTGCACCGAACCATCACCTGGGGCAGCTGCAGCCGATTCCTTCCATCTCTGGATTTGAAACATGGTTGTGCCTGGTTTTTGCACATCCCTCCAAGGTGAGTACACTACTATATGCAGTAGTGTAGCTAGTGTGGGGCAAATGTAGCGCTCTGAGGGGCCCACCCGAAGCTACGCTACCCTTAGCTGATTAGTGTACATAGTTCGCCGATACAGGTAAGCCCTGTGGTAGAGCAGGGAGATATGGCCTCCCTGCACTACCAATCTCTGTTCTGTATACTGCAGGTTGCTTTAAGCCTGCGGTGTACAGAACTCTCGAGGCGCCGACGCTTGCATAGGATGTCAGAGTCCTGGCTTAGGTGAAATGGGGGTATCATAAACAATGGGGGACCGTTATAGTCTATTGGGACCCTGAAATAGTGCGAGGGAGCATCATACATTTTAGGGACTAATGCAGGCAATTATACAGCTTGTGGACTAATGCAGGGACCATTATACAGTTTGGGGACAACTGCAGGGGCCACTATACAGCTTGAGGACTAATTATTAACCAAAAATTCAAGATGCACATTATAAATCTATAGAGTCGGGAACTTAATCAATGTAGTGCAGTTCCCCCATTGTGAAGGATATATAAGAATGGAGTACTCCTACAGATTGCAAACAAAGAGAAGAAAATTGAGTAGCCATAAACCACAAAGATTAAATAAAAGATGAAGTTTATTCAATAAAGTACATAAAATATCAAAAATACCAAACAAAAGGTCTTGAAGCAAAGGAGGAACAAACAGTAGGGGGATATGCCATAAACAATGTCATATATGGGATCAGAATCACCAAATAGTAATAAGATGTATTTAGATGATGAGTGGTGAGTGTGAACTAGCAGAAAATTCAACAGATTTTGTGAGGAAAATTCAGTACATAGAGGCGCACAAAAAAAGTAAAAAAAATAAGTGGGAGTACTGGTTACAGATGTGTCAGCATAAAGAAAAGTGCATGCAGTGCAAATTTTATAAATAATACCTAATAAGTTTAAGCAGATTACAGGTTTCCATGTGTGCCTCAAAGGTAACCACTAGTCACTAGCCAAAAATAAGACCTACTACTTACCCATGTTGTGCTGAAATGGAATGCCCCACACAGCCCCGACGCGTGTTTTACTATCACTTTCTCAAGGGTAGTTGCTTGCTCAGACTAATGCAGGGTCCATCATACAGTGTGGGAGCTAATGCAGGGTCCATCATACAGTGTGGGAGCTAATGCAGGGGCCATTATAAAGCTTGTGGACTAATGCGGGGGCCATTATAAAGCTTGTGGACCAATGCGGGGGCCATTATAAAGCTTGTGGACTAATGCAGGGGCCATTATAAAGCTTGTGGACTAATGCGGGGGCCATTATAAAGCTTGTGGACTAATGCGGGGGCCATTATACAGCTTGTGTACTAATGCGGGGGCCATTATAAAGCTTGTGGACTAATGTAGGGACCATTATAAAGCTTGTGGACTAATGCAGGGGCCATTATAAAGTTTTTGGACTAATGCGGGGGCCATTATAAAGCTTGTGGACTAATGCGGGGCCATTATAAAGCTTGTGGACTAATGCAGGGGCCATTATAAAGCTTGTGGACTAATGCGGGGCCATTATAAAGCTTGTGGACTAATGCCGGGGCCATTATAAAGCTTGTGGACTAATGCGTGGGCCATTATAATAGCTTGTGGACTAATGCAGGGGCCATTATAAAGCTTGTGGACTAATGCGGGGCCATTATAAAGCTTGTGGACTAATGCGGGGGCCATTAAAGCTTGTGGACTAATGTGGGCCATTATAAAGCTTGTGGACTAATGTAGGGGACCATTATAAAGCTTGTGGACTAATGCAGGGGCCATTATAAAGCTTGTGGACTAATGCAGGGCCATTATAAAGCTTGTGGACTAATGCCGGGGCCATTATAAAGCTTGTGGACTAATGCGTGGGCCATTATAAAGCTTGTGGACTAATGCGGGGGCCATTATAAGCTTGTGGACTAATGCGGGGCCATTATAAAGCTTGTGGACTAATGCGGGGCCATTATAAAGCTTGTGGACTAATGCGGGGCCATTATAAAGCTTGTGGACTAATGCGGGGCCATTATAAAGCTTGTGGACTAATGCGGGGCCATTATAAAGCTTGTGGACTAATGCGGGGGCCTAAACATTGTAAGGCATTAAAGCTTGTGGACTAATGCGGGGCCATTATAAAGCTTGTGGACTAATGCGGGGCCATTATAAAGCTTGTGGACTAATGCGGGGGCCATTATAAAGCTTGTGTGGACTAATGCGGGGCCATTATAAAGCTTGTGGACTAATGCTAGGGCCATTATAAAGCTTGTGGACTAATGCAGGGCCATTATAAAGCTTGTGGACTAATGCGGGGCCATTATAAAGCTTGTGGACTAATGCAGGGGCCATTATAAAGCTTGTGGACTAATGGGGCCATTATAAAGTGTGTGGACTAATGCAGGGCATTATAAAGCTTGTGGACTAATGTAGGGACCATTATAAAGCTTGTGGACTAATGGGGCCATATAAGCTTGGGACTAAGGGGCCATATAAGCTGTGACTAATGCGGGCATTAAAGCTTGTGGACTAATGGCCGGGGATGGCCATTTAAGCTTGTGGACTAATGCGGGGCCATTATAAAGCTTGTGGACTAATGCGGGGCCATTATAAAGCTTGTGGACTAATGCAGGGCCATTATAAAGTGTGTGGACTAATGCGGGGCCATTATAAGCATGGTGGGACTAATGCAGGGGCCATTATAAAGCTTGTGGACTAATGGGGGCCATATAAAGCTTGTGGACTAATGCGGGGCCATTATAAAGCTTGTGGACTAATGCGGGGGCCATTATAAAGCTTGTGGACTAATGTAGGGGCATTATACAGCTTGGGAACTAATGTAGGGACCATTTATAAAGCTTGTGGACTAATGCGGGGGCCATATATAAAGCTTGTGGACTAATGCGGGGGCCATTATAAAGCTTGTGGACTAATGCGGGGCCATTGTAAAGCTTGTGGACTAATGCGGGGCCATTATAAGTGTGGGACTAATGTAGGGGCCATTATACAGCTTGTAGGACTAATCTGGGCCATTATAAAGCTTGTGGACTTAATGCCGGGGCCATTATAAAGCTTGTGGACTAATGCGGGGGTCTTATAAGCTTGGGACTAATGTGGGGGCCATTTTACATGTGGAGCTAATGTGGGGGCCTTTATACAGTTGTGGACTAATGCGGGGGCCATTATAAAGCTTGTGGACTAATGCGGGGCCATTATAAAGCTTGTGGACTAATGCAGGGGCCATTATAAAGCTTGTGGACTAATGCGGGGGCCATTATAAAGCTTGTGGACTAATGCGGGGCCATTATAAAGCTTGTGGACTAATGCGGGGCCATTATAAAGCTTGTGGACTAATGCAGGGGCCATTATAAAGCTTGTGGACTAATGCGGGGGCCATTATAAAGCTTGTGGACTAATGCGGGGGCCATTATAAAGCTTGTGGACTAATGTGGGGCCATTATAAAGCTTGTGGACTAATGTAGGGCCATTATAAAGCTTGTGGACTAATGCAGGGGCCATTATAAAGCTTGTGGACTAATGCAGGGGCCATTATAAAGCTTGTGGACTAATGCGGGGCCATTATAAAGCTTGTGGACTAATGCTGGGCCATTATAAAGCTTGTGGACTAATGCGGGGGCCATTATAAAGCTTGTGGACTAATGCGGGGGCCATTATAAAGCTTGTGGACTAATGCGGGGGCCATTATAAAGCTTGTGGAGGGCTAATGGCAGGGGGCCATTATAAAGCTTGTGGACTAATGCGGGGGCCATTATAAAGCTTGTGGACTAATGCGGGGCCATTATAAAGCTTGTGGACTAATGCAGGGGCCATTATAATAAAGCTTGTGGACTAATGTAGGGACCATTATAAAGCTTGTGGACTAATGCGGGGGCCATTATAAAGCTTGTGGACTAATGCAGGGGCCATTATAAAGCTTGTGGACTAATGTAGGGACCATTATAAAGCTTGTGGACTAATGCAGGGGCCATTATAAAGCTTGTGGACTAATGCGGGGGCCATTATAAAGCTTGTGGACTAATGCAGGGGCCATTATAAAGCTTGTGGACTAATGTAGGGACCATTATAAAGTGTGTGGACTAATGCAGGGGCCATTATAAAGCTTGTGGACTAATGCGGGGGCCAATATAAAGCTTGTGGACTAATGCGGGGGCCATTATAAAGCTTGTGGACTAATGCGGGGCCATTATAAAGCTTGTGGACTAATGTAGGGATCATTATACAGCTTGGGAACTAATGTAGGGACCATTATAAAGCTTGTGGACTAATGCGGGGGCCAATATAAAGCTTGTGGACTAATGCGGGGGCCATTATAAAGCTTGTGGACTAATGCGTGGGCCATTGTAAAGCTTGTGGACTAATGCGGGGCCATTATACATGGTGGGAGCTAATGTAGGGGCCATTATACAGCTTGAGGACTAATATTGGGGCCATTATAAAGCTTGTGGATTAATGCCGGGGCCATTATAAAGCTTGTGGACTAATGCGGGGGTCGTTATACAGCTTGGGAGCTAATGTGGGGGCCATTTTACATTGTGGGAGCTAATGTAGGGCCTTTATACAGTTTATGGACTAATGCAGGGACCATTATACAGCTTGAGGACTAATATTGGGGCCATTATAAAGCTTGTGGATTAATGCCGGGGCCATTATAAAGCTTGTGGACTAATGCGGGGGTCGTTATACAGCTTGGGAGCTAATGTGGGGGCCATTTTACATTGTGGGAGCTGATGTAGGGGCCTTTATACAGCTTGGGGACTAATGCAGGGACCATTATATAGCTTGAGGACTAATGCGGGGCCATTTTACAATGTGGGGGCCATTATACAGTGTGGTAGCTAATGTAAGGGGGCCATTATACATCTTGGGGACTAATGTAGAGGTCATTATACATCTTGGGGACTGATGTGGGGTCCGTTATACAGTTTGGGGACTAATGCGGGGGCTGCTATACAGCTTGAGGACTAATATGGGGACATTATACAGGGTGTGAGCTAATGTGAGGGCTGAAGGTTGAAGGAGACACCAGGTCGGGTGGTAGATATGGCGCAGTTGATAGTTATGGAAGGCTCAGGAGGGAAGCGAAAGGGAGGAGTCGACTCCGAGACCAGTAGCAGGCTAGACATGTGAGGCCGAGAAGTTGGCTTATAGCCATCATTATAAAGGGACTAGATTTGAGTGAAGGAACCAAGAGATCAGATCCGAGTGACCAGAACTGTAGACTAGAGAACGGAGCTGGGAGATCCAAGCCAAAAGAACAGAACCAGGGTCGAAAAGGAGACCACCAGATTGCAGAAGAGAGGCATCCATGTGAGCTTCAAACTCCAATGTAGACATACGATACAAAAACAAGGCACCTGGCCGTGCTTCAAGCTTGGAGGCGGGCAGCGTGAGGGGGCTAGCAAAAATACTCTTAAATTCGTGACTTTGTCCTAACTGTGGAGTAGCCTAGCCAGCTATTCGGGCCTGTATCATGTTTCATATTGCCTAGAGAGTGATGATGGTTAGAGGCCGGAGAGATTTGGTGGTAACTTAGGGTTAAGACCTTGGGACCAAGATGCCTTTGATGATACTGGTGTTTACAGTGACTTGCAAAAGTGTATACCCCCTTGGATTTTTACCTATTGTTACATTACAACCTATGTTTAATATTCTTGCAATCTGATTTTTGTGTGATATATCAGAACTAAATAGTCTAACTTGAAGTGAATTGAGAAAAATATAGGCATAAATTAAATTTATGGGATCAAATAAAAAATATTTGGTACAAACAATTTGCTTCATAAGTTACATGTTTAGTGAAAAGAAGTTCACCTATGTGTCACATGGTCTGTCAGTATGTATACACCTTTTATTTTAAAAAGGCCACAGAGGCTGCAACACCATCATTCTCAATTGGATTGAAGTCTGGGCTGTGACTAGGCTACTCCAAAACTTTAACACGTTTCCCTTTATATAACACGAGTGGTGCTATAGAAGTATGCTTTTGATCATTGTCTTGTTGGAAGGTGAACCTCCTTCCCAGTCTTAAATAAATAACAGACTGAAACATGCTTTGCTCAAAAATATCCCTGTATTTTGCACAATCCATCTTCCCCTCAACTTGGATCATTTTCCCTGTCCCTGCTGCCGAAAAACATCTTCACAGCATGATGCTGCACCACCATGTTTCACTGTGGGTATGGTGTTTTCGGGTGATGCGCTGTGTTTGTTTGGCACCAGACATAGCATTTAGCTTGGTGGCCCAAAGATTCAATTTTGGTCTCATCTGACCTCTGCATCATCCTCCATACATTTGAGGAGTCTCCCACATGTCTTTTGGCAAACTCAAAATGAGCCCTACAATTTTTGTGTCAGTAAAGGCTTTTTTCTGCCCACTCTTCCATACAGGCCATCTCTCTGGAGTGTACAGCTTATTGCGATCTTATGGACAGATACTCCAGTCTCTGCTTGGGCACTCTGCAGCTTCTTCTGAGTTCCCTTTGGTCTCTGTGCTGCCTCTCTGATTAATGCCCTCCCTATTCAGGCTGAGAGTATTGGTGGGCAGCCCTCTCTTGGCAGGTTTGTTGTGGTACCATGTTCTTTCCATTTAATGATAAAGCATTTGACGGTGCTCCAGGGGATCATCAGAATTTGGGATTTTTTTTATAAATCCCAATCCAGACTTGTACTTCTCAACAACTTTATCCCTAACTTGTTTGGAGATCTCCTTGGTCTTCATGGTGTTTGGTTAGTGGTGCCTCTTGCTTAATGGTGTTGCAGCCTCCGTGGCCTATTAGAAACTGTGTATATACACTGACAGACCATGTGACACTTGGATTGCAGACAGGTCCCCCATCCATCCCAAGAATAGGGATCTCAAGTCTCCTGTGTGAATGGAGCAGTAGTGTACATGCTTGATCACTGCTCTTTTCACTTCTATGAGAGTGATGATATAGTTATCTTCATCAGTTCTGTAGAAGTGAATGATGTGGTGTTTGAGCATGGGCATGACGACTGCAGTTACATGGTAAGCTCTTTGGCGCCCTACTTTAGACATTCTTAATATAGGCTGTAATTTCTGCATCATGCTTTCGTTTTTAACTTCTCTGTTTTTTGGTTGATCTAACAGGTGCACGGCTTGTTACTAGTAAATCACAGATTTGCAATTTAGGTTAAGACTACTGAATAAAAAAAATGTCAGTATTAGTAAATTCCCGCCTTTGCACTTGCATAAATAAGGCTCGCTTCCTATCACACTCTTCATAGAGGTTTCCTTCTCTGCCAGCAGGTGGCCCTAGAGAGCTGTGTCATGTGTATCTCCCTTTTCGCCAGTGACATCACAGAAGTTTCCTAATAGATCCCATCTGGATTTTGATCCTCACAGACAGGTCAAATTAAACATAAATATTTTTTTTTCCACAATACAGCATTCCATTTGTTCCTAGTCAGTAGAAAGAAGTCTGAAGTCCAAAACATTCTGCAAACTAATCTCTCAAACATTTTTACACAATCTTAGTCATCATTTTTAGTTTCAGCAGCGAAATAGTTGAAAAAAAATATTAGTTTATTTGAAGTCATCTACTGCAAAGGATATCATAGTGTGACGTCATTTGTCTTTAAAGGCAACCTGTCATCAGCGTCACACTGTCAGAACCACGGACACCGTGAATCTCAGTCCCCGGCCGACTTTTCACAGTAAATTTATTCTGAAACTCTGCAGCATTTCAGAGTAAAACATGCCTGGCAGCCAGATCCTGATTCATCCGGCCCGTGGTTCAGGCAGCATGCCTCTGATGACCGGACCACTTTAATATGTTCATCAAAATTTATTTTTTAATATAAATATGTGAATTTTTATTACAATCCAGGGTCTCTGTTTTCATAGTAAGATATGGATTCCAGCACTGTTTTCAGTGGAAAATATTGGAGTTCTGCGTATATCGGGTGTTCTGCATCCTGGATAATAAACACCATTCTGAGTGACGGCTGATCAGCGGGGGTGCAAGGTGTCGCACCCCCACAGATCAGACATTGATGACCTATCTTAAGGATAGGCCAAAGTCCCAGACAACCCCTTTAATGGCCATGCCTATGTGAATAAGACCTTCTGTCTCCTCTATGTGGGACGTGCCTGACCAGTGAGTGACTACATAGAGGGCATCTCTCTCTAAGTATCACACATCCATTCATTATACGTATATGAGTCCACTGATGTCAGTGGGTATTGTGCAGCGCCTTATTTCCCATGTCCTGGTCCTATGGGGTAATTAAACAGTTATTGCTGGGACCACCCTGCAGATTGCAGGTGATTACTGTGGACACACAGGCCACCTTTTAAAAAGTCACCGGAGGACCCGAAAGGCATTATACAAAAAGTGTTTTCTAGTTAAAAAATAAAACCTCCTAAAAATAAAACCTCCTAAAGGTTGTGGAGCACGGCCATTTATTTCAGAATCAGGGTCAGGTTTGTCCTTACAAGTCCTGATAAATGAGATCCCATGATGATGATCATTTGTGGACTACAAGAGTCATCCTATTGACTTGGGGTAATAACGTGACATGCTGGTTGTTTTGGAGCCTCGCTCACTTATCTTTGTGATGTAGAATTAATCTTCTAAATGTCAGTGGAAATGAAGTATTCCATGAACGCACACCGCTGTATGAATCACTGGTGCTTTATAACAAAGGTTAATGATAATATTAGCAGTCAATAGCTCTGGCACACGGCACTTACCAAGGATTTTGAAATCTGTGAGTTATTTTATCTTCACAGTTTCTGCGAAATTCTCCAATCTAATGTAAGAGATAAAATCACAGTAGTGTGAGCATCAAACGTAAGACCATTGTGTACAGTGCTTCCACCAAATGGGGTAGTGACCTGTCATAACCAAGATACTATAGAGACATGTTCTACTAGGGTCTCCATTATTTTCCTGATGACCCATCATTAGGGGAAGATTATTATGGCACACAGAGAACTACTCAGAGATTAACTTGGCAGGCATGAACTCTATACTATGGCCAAGGCTGTGGTCAACCCATTCTACATAGTCCGTAGACCCATAAAGACCAGGCAGATGCCTCCATCGGGCAGCTATACTTCATTGAACCTTTCTGTTACTATATTGTAAGTAGCTGCTGGTCTTTCCTCTACAGTTAGCTATCGCAAAGATGTACAAGGCCCATGGATGATGCATGCTGTTGTATGAGAGGATATGATGAAAAATTACCCTGGTATATTCACAAAATGTAAAAAATAAAGATGATGTAGCCTCATGCCATGTTTTTTTTACATACAGTTGAATCCTGTTGCCGTTACTTTTGCCTTAAGTGTATGACCACAGTGAATAGATTGATGCAAGTCCTCAAAGCTTAGTCTGGGCTTTTATTCTACACATATGCTTTTGTAGTGCACTGGGGGCGTGTCTATACACTTGGACTACTTCTTTCGAATGCATTGACACGCCCCCACTGCACTTGCAGTTTGATTTGCATATGGCTTCTACACAAGATTTCCCATGACTGCCACATCAGATCTCTACAAAAAAAGGTATAATTTATATTGGGACATAAGTGCCTACACAGCCAAACCATTACTTGTATAGGTAAAACTGTTCTGACAGGTTTTCTTTAAAGTATCACTCCAGTGGGTTTTCTTTTTAATTGCTGGAGTGGTGCTACTCATCTAAGGTCCCTGACACTAGTATTATACTTACTAGCTGAAGTCTTCACCTTTTATTGGTGCCATCTTGTGACTGCATCTTTTGCCTGATCGGAAGTCAGAACTAACGATTACAAGCTCTCAATGGAAGATTATGAGAGCCAGATCGGGGCTCTTGTAGACTGATATTAAATAGTGACTCCTGGATCGCTCCATGAAATACTGGAGCGATCCAGCAGGTTACAAACTGCTGAAGACCAACTGGATTGGCGATGATAAAAAGTGAAGATGGTGACTGGTATGTACCAGACTGGGAGCAGGGACCTTACACTAGTAGCACCACTTGAGCACTGCAATAATAAAAACTGCTGGATTGGTGCTTTAAAGAAGGGGCATAACCATAGGCAGGGAGAGGGTAGCTGTTACACAGAAACAGAGCCTCACAGTACCATAAGACATTCATGTGCCAGAGAAAAAAACACCAGTATTGGGCCAGAATGGATCTAAAATTTGTTCTGTCACATCAGAACACACAGTGGATAGGAGCCTTATCCCAAACTGCAATGGAGATTCTAGTTAAGCCTCTGTATACAGGAGATCTAGTAGCTCTCCTGACTTGTCTGCTTAGTAAATACTTTTCGACTTCATAAATGAACTAGCTTGGCCCGTGCAAAATTTTTGCACATTGTTCGTCGGGGGCGCAGGCAATTTCAGAAAAAGCAAGCTGGTCAAAAGTAAATGTATTTCATGAGATGATGAACACAGACAGGTATTTATATATGTAGCCTGGTAATACAATAAATTGGTTTGACAAGTAGAGGCCAAAAAATGTCTTCTGGTTGAGGTGCCACCTGCAGGTCATTGTGTCTTTTTGTAGGTTTATGAAAAGAAATGTTTAAACTGTATTTAGTGATACAATCGTGGATGTGTGGTTTGTTTGGCTCTTTTCTTGCTGAAGGGAGCAAGTTTACCTTTCAAATGGTGTATCATTTGTGTGTGTGGGGCAAAGTAATCAGCGAAAAAGCAGTGCATGTTTACAAATGTGTTTTGCATATGTGACTCACCTGCAGTGAAGTGTGCAATCCTCCAATGTACCTGAAATAGGCTGGGCAAGCACTCGGGCAAGCTGGAAAGACCCCAAGGCAAATGTTTGGATTTGTTTGTGATGTCTGTAAGCAGCTTTGAGGTAGTGTGCTTTGGGGTAGTGTGCTGCCACCTGCAGGTCATTTGACCTTTCAAATGGTGTATCATTTGTTTCTGTGGGTGGAGTATGAACGGAGCAAGTGTGCAATTCAATAGGCAGTACATGTTTACAAATGTGTTTGCATATGTGACTCACCTGCAGTGAAGTGTGCAATCCTCCAATGTGCCTGAAATAGGCTGGGCAGTTCGGCAACCTGGAAAGCCAAAAGGCAAATGTTTGGATTTGTTTGGAATGTCTGTAAGTAGCTTTGTGGTAGTGTGCTTTGGGGTACTGTGGTGCCACCTGCAGGTAATTTTTCCTTACTACAGGTTTATGAAAATTAATGTTTAAACTGTACTTTGTGATCAAATCATGGATGTATGGTTTGCTTGGCTATTTTCTTCCTGAAGGGGGCAAGTTTACCTTTCAAATGATGTATCATTTGTGTGTGTGGGTGCAGTATGAACGGAGATACAAAGTGATCACCGAAAAACAGTGTTTAGAAAAAATAGAATAGATTCTCGAACATCTTTTCCTAAAGTTTCTATAAGGAAATGTGTGAATAACATTAAAACCATGTGTTACCACTCATGTTCACAGTAGCAGAGTTTGTCGGAGTAAAGAAATTAGCTGCAATTTAAGAAAACTGCAAAGATAATATTTTAAGGGACACACCCCAAACATAAGAACCTAGAAATAGCCTAACTAAATATCTCTTTATGGAAAAATTCACATGACTGGCAGAAGGTTTCGCCTTCTCCTAGCAGCCATGTGATTATAGACGCTTGTACACACAGCTTCAGCAGATGCAGGAGTGTCCTTGTAATGCTTCATGACAGTAGTCAGAGATAATATAGTCACCAGTGACTGTACAGAAATGCATGGTGTATTCTTTTGCCCACCAGCAATAATGGAGATGAATTGATGGCATTTTTTCTCTATATACCGTAATTAGGAACCTAATTATAACCTTCCAGACTAGTCAGTGTTTGCTTTAATTCATAGGTGACCTATTGAGAAAAGCGTTGTAGGAAATGCCAGGAAGGCTAGTCATTAAGAGCGCGCTCCTGCTGTTCTATTCTGAGCTTAGGAAACGGAAGGAATAAGAACGGGCAATCCACAGGCTAGCCACATGTAATTAATAATGCCGCACAACTTATCAAAGGACTGAATGAGTTGTGTCCTTTATACTAAGGGTAATAAATCTAACCAGTCATTATAACGTCAAAGTCCGACTATTATGTTATCATATTTCTAGGTGTATTGAACCGCTCTAAGGGCAACAGATACTTGAAGTGTAAGGCCATTGACAAGATGTGACCTAGAAACGTTGAAGGACAAAGAACTTAGTTCTCAATTAAAATAAGTAAACCATGCTTGACAAATTGGTGTCTGCTCTGGTTTGATCATGCTCCACGGCAGAAGAGGGTTTCTGAATACATAACTATGTAATCCCATTTACTCAACTGGTCAGGCAGAAAGAATGTTACCAGGCCATACGTCTCTGAACGGTAGAAGGTAGCACATAGTTTTATTAAGTGTAAAGACATGTTAATCTTCGTAAGGGTTATGACATCTTGTGATATCATCTGGAGACCACTGAGGTCTATATAACCAGCATAATATCAGGCTGTTTGGAGTGTCAATAAAATGTGTAAGGGCCCAGTTACACGCTTCAATGTCCCAGCGATCCCACCAATGATCCGACGTGGATGGGATCGCTGCGACATCGTTAGCTGATCGCTGGTGAGCGTTCACATAGGCAGACTCACCAGCGATCAGGACCAGCGAGCACGCTGGTATCCAGGGTAAACTGCAGGTAACTAAGCGACACACGGTGCTTAGTTACCCCCTGTTTACCCTAGATACCAGCTCCCAGCGTCTGCTGTATGGCGCTGGGAGCTCACTGATCGTGGGTTTCCCGCTGTCACACGCAGTGATGTGTGCTGCCCAGCAGGAGACCAACGATAGTTTTATGGTCCAGTACACTCTGCAACGATTAACGATCAGCAGACTTATCGTTGATCGTTACTACGTGTCACACGCAACGATGTCGTTTCGACATCGCTGCAACGTCACTGTAACGGGTCTGGGAGGCGGAACCTCTGAGCTACTATACAAAGGGGCGGACCTTGTAAGAGAGCGGGTGGCGACCAGGGTGGACGGGCAGGTAGTCACAGCAGATAACCGAGGTAGTCTCTGGATGAACAGGCAGGAAGTTGCGGCAAGTGACCGAGGCAGTCTCTGGATGAGTGGGCAGGGGGTCACGGCAAGTGACCGGGGCAGTCTCTGGATGAGTGGGCAGGAGGTCACGGCAAGTGACCGGGGCAGTCTCTGGAAGAGTGGGCAGGAGGTCACGGCAAGTGACCGGGGCAGTCTCTGGAAGAGTGGGCAGGAGGTCACGGCAAGTGACCGGGGCAGTCTCTGGATGAGTGGGTAGGAGGTCACGGCAAGTGACCGGGGCAGTCTCTGGATGAGTGGGTAGGAGGTCACGGCAAGTGACCGGGGTAGTCTCTGGATGAGTGGGTAGGAGGTCACGGCAAGTGACCGGGGTAGTCTCTGGAGGAGTGTAGATACGACCTGTGATGGCTGAGCCTCCAGGTAGGCTAGCAGGCAGGTAACCGATGGGCGCTCCCAGGTGAGCGGGCAGGCAGGTAACAATGAGCGCTCCCAGGTGAGCGGGCAGCCAGGTAACAGATGAGCGCTCCCAGGTGAGCGGGCAGGCAGGTAACAGATGAGCGCTCCCAGGTGAGCGGGCAGGCAGGTAACAGATGAGCGCTCCCAGGTGAGCGGGCAGGCAGGTAACAGATAGCGACAGACAGGTATCTGGCAAAGACCCTGAGGACTGAAGCAGAGTAGTGAACTGTGCAACAACATTGCTCGGGCACCTCCATTTTGGTGGAGGGGCCTTATATAAGGTGAAGTCCTCCGGCCATTGGCCGGGGACTCCTTAGGACGACGCGCGCGGCCCCTTTAAGAGGGAGGGCAGCGCCCGTGCGCGCGCCCTAAGCACAGAGGCAGGAAAGGAGCGTGCGCCGCCAGCAGAGCGGCAGGAGGACGCCGGACCTGGAGCAGAGGGGTGAGGGGAACAGCGTCCCTGCCTGGCAGAGGGCAGGGACGCCGACGCCGGCACTACAGTACCCCCCTCTTTAGGCCCCCCTTTTTTAGGCTAGAAAGAAATTTAGCTAGGATGAGAGGGGCATGGATGTTCTCCCGAGGCTCCCACGTTCTCTCCTCAGGACCAAACCCCTTCCAATCCACCAAAAAATAGGTCTTCCTTCTTACCCTTTTGGTGGCCAAAATGTTCTCTACCTCAAATTTGTTCTCAGCTGAAACCGGAGCAGGAGGCGTACCTGTAGACTTGGAAAGAGTTAAGTACCACCGGTTTGAGTAGAGATACATGGAAGGAGTTAGGGATCCGCAAGTTGGCCGGCAGTTTCAATTTATAGGCCACTGGGTTGATTTGACTGATGACTTCCAAAGGACCGATGAATCGAGGCCCTAACTTATAGGAAGGAATCTTGAGCCGGACATACTTGGACGAAAGCCAGACCTTATCCCCAGGACGGAATTGAGGAGGATCCAGACGTTTTTTGTCAGCATGTCTTTTCATACGCTCGGATGACAGAAGGAGTGCGGACCGGGTACTCTCCCATATGGAGGAAAATTTGTTAACAAGAGATTCCGCAGCCGGATTGTCCACTGAGATGGAGACGGGAAATGGGATCCGAGGATGCTGACCGAAGACTACAAAAAACGGGGATTTGGAGGAAGATTCGCTCTCGTGATTGTTGTAAGAAAATTCGGCCCATGGCAGGAGATCCACCCAGTCAGAATGGTGGACATTAACGAAGTGCCGGAGGTAATTGGTCAGGATCTGATTGACCCGCTCAATTTGACCATTGGACTGTGGGTGGTAGGCGGAGGAGAAGTCCAAGGTGACGTCTAGCAATTTACAAGTGGCTCTCCAGAAACGTGAGGTGAACTGTACCCCTCGATCCGACACGATATGGCGGGGCAGGCCATGAAGACGGAAGATGTGGCGGATAAAGTCTTTAGCCAGCTTGGGTGCAGACGGGAGGCCTGGCAGGGGAATAAAGTGAGCCATCTTGGAAAAGCGGTCAACGACCACCAAAATGACCGTACAACCGGCAGAAACGGGGAGGTCCGTTATGAAGTCCATGGCTATATGCTGCCAGGGAGCAGCGGGTACAGGAAGCGGAAGGAGACGACCGGCAGGCAGATGTCTCGGAACCTTGTTGCGGCCACATGAGGCACAGGCAGAAACAAAGTCTATTACGTCCTTGTGCAGGGTAGGCCACCAGTAATGCCGAGTAATAAGCTGGAGGGTCTTTTTTTGACCGGCGTGGCCAGCTAATTTAGACGAATGGCCCCAGTGTAGGATTCTCTCCCGATCGGGTACCGATACGAACGTCTTACCGGGAGGGAGACGATTTAGACTCACGGGAGCCACCTGCATTACTCTGGCGGGATCGATGATATGTTTCGGTTCCTCCACGAGATCCGACACCAGGAAGGATCGGGACAAGGCGTCCGCCTTGATGTTCTTGTCTGCCGGGCGAAAATGTAGAACAAAATCGAAACGAGCAAAAAACAAGGACCACCGGGCCTGACGCGGGTTAAGTCTCTGGGCATGCTGGAGGTAAGCCAAGTTTTTGTGGTCAGTGTAAATAATTACCGGATGAAGAGCCCCCTCGAGTAGGTAACGCCACTCCTCCAATGCCAGCTTGATGGCCAATAACTCTCGGTCTCCTATGGAATAATTGCGCTCAGAAGAGAAGAGTTTGGAGAAGAAGCCACAAGTTACCATCCTCCCGGAAGATGATTTTTGAGTAAGTACCGCTCCGGCTCCAGAGGAGGAAGCGTCAACCTCCATGAAGAACTGCTTGTTGCCGTCCGGGCGATGCAGCACCGGGGCGGAAGAGAAGGCCTGCTTTAAGGAAAGAAAGGCCTCCTCCGCTTCGGGTGTCCACTCTTTGGGGTTAGTACCCTTACGGGTAAGTGCGGAAATTGGGCCAGTCCGGGAAGAGAAGTGCGGTATGAAGAGGCGGTAGTAGTTGGCGAAGCCCAGGAACCGCTGAATGCCCTTCAATCCTCCGGTCGGGGCCATTTCTCGATGGCCGACAGTTTCTCTGGATCCATTCGTAGGCCGGTCTGAGAAATAACGTAGCCCAAAAACGGCAGCGAGGTCTGCTCAAAGAGGCATTTCTCAAATTTAGCGAAGAGGTGATTCTGCCTGAGCCTGAGCAGAACCTGACGAACGTCCCTCCGGTGAGTCTGGAGATCCGGAGAGAAGACCAAGATGTCGTCCAGGTACACCACTACGCAGGAGTAGAGAAGGTCCCGGAAGATGTCATTGACCAACTCTTGAAAGACGGCAGGAGCATTACAGAGACCAAAGGGCATCACTAGATATTCATAGTGGCCGTCCCGGGTGTTAAATGCAGTCTTCCATTCATCCCCTTGACGGATACGGACCAGGTTGTACGCCCCACGGAGATCCAGTTTGGTGAAGATTCTAGCCCCCCCTCAAACGATCAAATAATTCTGGAATGAGCGGAAGGGGGTATTTATTCTTCACCGTGATCTGGTTAAGACCTCTATAGTCTATACAGGGACGAAGAGAGCCGTCCTTTTTTACGAAAAAGAAGCCTGCTCCTGCCGGGGAGGTAGATTTCCGGATGAATCCCCTGGCCAAATTCTCCTCGATATATTCGGACATCGACCGGGTCTCAGCAGCGGATAATGGGTAAATACGCCCACGGGGAGGCGTAGTACCAGGTAACAGGTCGATAGGACAATCGTATGGTCTGTGAGGAGGTAATGTCTCTGCCTCTTTTTTATTAAAGACATCAGCAAATGACCAATAGGGAATCGGAAGTCCAGGTAGATTAGTTGGGGTAGGAGAAGGACAGACAGGATGAACAGGAACCAAACACGTCTTATGACAATCCTGTCCCCAGCGAAGAACCTCTCCGGTCTGCCAGTCGAGCACGGGTCCATGTCTCTGGAGCCAAGGTAGCCCTAGTAAGAGGGCGTGAGAGAGTCCAGGCAGAACATGAAAAGAGATGCTCTCAGAATGCAGCATTCCCACTTGCAGAGTTATGGGTTCGGTGATGAGTTGGATGGGGTGTGGTAAAAGACCCCCGTCCACAGCAGCGACTGATAATGGTACAACCAAAGGTTTGGTGGGAATGCGGTATTTTTCTACCAGGGACTGTGACATAAGATTCCCGGCTGCTCCAGAGTCAAGTTGGGCTAGTTCAAAATAACGATTTTCCCCGCAGAGAATGGAGACTGACAGCAGCAGAGATGGAGAGGCTTTCTCCTTGTCTAGGTTGACCTCTCTGAGCGAACCTAGACACAGGCGTTTCCCGACCTCTCCGGACAGGTACGAATCCGATGCTCCTTACTGCCACAGTAGAAGCAACTCCCCTCAGCACGGCGTAAGTCCTGACGGGTTTTGACCATCTTGGTCTGGTTGACCTGCATAGGCTCAGGAGAGTGTAATTGGGGAGAAACGGAGGGAGTGACGGGTTTCTGAAACGTAGGAGCTAGACGTGGAAACCTCCTCTCACGGGTGACCTCTTTGGCCCGCTCCTGGAACCGTAGATCAATCCGGGTGGCGAGAGTTATAAGGTCATCGAGAGTGGTAGGAATGTCCCGACCGGCGAGTTCATCTTTAATACGGCCGGACAAACCCTCCCAGAAAACGGATACCAGAGCGTCGTTGTCCCAGGCCAGCTCCGATGCAAGGGTACGAAACCGTATGGCATATTGACCCACGGTGAGATTTCCCTGACGGAGGCGTAGCAGAGATGATGCGGATGAGATCTTTCGTCCGGGCTCGTCAAAGACTTTCCGAAAAGCCGCGAGAAAGGCAGACAGGTCGGACACCAGAGGATCTCCTCTCTCCCAAAGAGGATTCAGCCAGGCCAGGGCCTCCCCAGTGAGATGGGACATGATGAAGGCAATTTTGGCCCGGTCGGAGTTAAACTGGTGGGAGAGAAGTTCAAAGTGCAGAGTGCACTGATTAATGAAGCCCCGAGCCTGAGCAGGGTCGCCTCCGAAGCGAGGAGGTGCGGAGAGCCGGGGTCCGTGACAGGAGCCCATGGTATTGGGGAGCAGAGGGGCTGCCGGATTGCGAGTCATGGCACCAGCGGTGGTTGCTGGTGGAGCTGTCAGAGTGTCCAGGCGAGAATTGACATTCCGCAGGTGACCCAGGATGGACTCCTGTTGGGACTTCTGACGGGACAGTTCATGACACAGGTCCGAGATGGAGGGAACTTGGGCGCCACCGGGTTCCATGGCCCGAGCAAACTGTAACGGGTCTGGGAGGCGGAACCTCTGAGCTACTATACAAAGGGGCGGACCTTGTAAGAGAGCGGGTGGCGACCAGGGTGGACGGGCAGGTAGTCACAGCAGATAACCGAGGTAGTCTCTGGATGAACGGGCAGGAAGTCGCGGCAAGTGACCGAGGCAGTCTCTGGATGAGTGGGCAGGGGGTCACGGCAAGTGACCGGGGCAGTCTCTGGATGAGTGGGCAGGAGGTCACGGCAAGTGACCGGGGCAGTCTCTGGAAGAGTGGGCAGGAGGTTACGGCAAGTGACCGGGGCAGTCTCTGGATGAGTGAGTAGGAGGTCACGGCAAGTGACCGGGGCAGTCTCTGGATGAGTGGGTAGGAGGTCACGGCAAGTGACCGGGGTAGTCTCTGGAGGAGTGTAGATACGACCTGTGATGGCTGAGCCTCCAGGTAGGCTAGCAGGCAGGTAACCGATGGGCGCTCCCAGGTGAGCGGGCAGGCAGGTAACAGATGAGCGCTCCCAGGTGAGCGGGCAGCCAGGTAACAGATGAGCGCTCCCAGGTGAGCGGGCAGGCAGGTAACAGATGAGCGCTCCCAGGTGAGCGGGCAGGCAGGTAACAGATAGCGACAGACAGGTATCTGGCAAAGACCCTGAGGACTGAAGCAGAGTAGTGAACTGTGCAACAACATTGCTCGGGCACCTCCATTTTGGAGGAGGGGCCTTATATAAGGTGAAGTCCTCCGGCCATTGGCCGGGGACTCCTTAGGACGACGCGCGCGGCCCCTTTAAGAGGGAGGGCAGCGCCCGCGCGCGCGCCCTAAGCACAGAGGCAGGAAAGGAGCGTGCGCCGCCAGCAGAGCGGCAGGAGGACGCCGGACCTGGAGCAGAGGGGTGAGGGGAACAGCGTCCCTGCCTGGCAGAGGGCAGGGACGCCGACGCCGGCGCTACAGTCACCAAACCGGTGACGTTGCAAAGATATCGTTCACGATATCGTAGCGTGTAACGGGGCCTTAACTAGGTTTAGTTATAACATTTCTCATTATTCGTAAACCTAAAATTATAATTATTAGTTGGTCTAATTCTAATTGCTGGAAGCAGATTGTGCAAACTTAAAGGGTTGTTATCGATAGACAGCGTCTTCACTTCTAAGAAGTTAATAGAAGCCATAATAAAAGCCTTAATAAAAGATGAAAACCATATACTGTACTTACCTCCCTGACCGATGATGTCATGAAAAAAAGGACATTTTAATCAATAGATCTTGGCCTAATACTTAGTTCCACACTTGGTACGATCAGACCATGTTCCTGTACTGTCAGACACGGCCATTATACGGTACACAGCAGGGGCACATTTCTAAGATTATCTCGGCACAAGAACATGTTTTAACACATCCAATTGTGGAACCTATTTAATCCAAGATCTACTGTTTGTGGGATCACCCCTTTAAGTGACATTGTTATGTCAGTGGCCTCTAATCTGTTGCAGCCCTCAGTATTCCATGAGTGCAGATGTCCACCCAAACGAAATACTAAGAACTGGACCAGATTTTTGTCATAGTGTCAGTTTTTACCTTCAGCGCTTCATCAGTTTTTCTAGTATGAAAAAAACAACTGATGGAGGTTTATCAAACTTCTCCTGTCAAACAATCAATCAGTGAAAACTGGACCCCATTTAAATGGCATCCATGTGCTATCTGAGTTTTTCACTGACCCATAGACTGGATTGTGCAATTGTTGTCTGCAAAAATACACAAACATGTCAACAGCCCTCTATACTATAATGGGTACATTTTCTCCCTTAAATTGCAAGTGTGAATGAGGCTCTAACCCTTTCTAATCAGGGCTAATTTACTATCATTATGTATTGATGAATCAGGGAAGTGAAGAGTAACTAAAACTGTAACTAGTGTAAATATGGATTTATACAGGCAACGTCCTATACAAAACAATACACAAAGTTGATATCGTAGCACTAGGTTAAAGTTTCTGTAACATGCACCAAAGTTAACTATATGGGGAAGAACAATCATTAAAGGGTTTGTCCACTACTATGACAACCCCTTCTAGATCTGAATGTTAGCCCCTGTTAAAATAAAAACACTTAGGCTAGAGTCACACCACCATAAAACATCATATAGCACTCGGCCCAGTGTTATACTATGGGGCAGCTCAGATCTGCGATTATTTTCTCATGCCGAATCCTCATGAGAGGACAATCTCAGCATGCTGCGATTGTCAGCGAGACTCAGCTCACACGCACTCATGCAAGTCTATAGGTGCGAGTGAAAAATTGCACTGCACTCAGATGTCATCCCAGTGCAGTCCGATTTACACCGATTCAGGTCATGGAGGAGATCGAGAAATTACTTTTTCTTCTTTTATATTTACTGAGGTCAACTAATGGTTCTATCCATCAGGTACAATCAGCATGACCATACATGCATAGAGGTTTAAGCTATAATCTTTACATTGCTGACATATCAAGATTCACAGGAACAAAGTCCAAAACTATAACATCACCAGGTGGTTTTGCTATGTAATCTGAGAGCAGCATAACATAATGGCAGAGACCCTAATTCCAGCGAAGTGTCACTTACAGAACTTTTTAGTGTAGTTTTTATAAAATCTGTTTTTTATCAGCAGGAGATTATCACTACAGGACTAGTAAACCAGCTGCCATGTAGTCCTCCATATTCATGAGCTCTGTACAAACACCGCCCACCACTGATTGATAGCTTTCTGTGGTGAGGCAGTGACCAGTGTCATATGCGAGGGTCGCTATGTGTCCCCCAGGATGCACCCAGAAGCGTATTGAAGCTGCGGGAGTGCATTGCAGTCACAGGCCTAGCTGTGATTGCAATGCAAAATAAAAGTAAGTGTTCGTCTTGGGCAAGCTATTTGTCCAAGGCAGATTTAGGAAAACCTGCCATGGGCTGTTATTTTTGAAACGGCCTACAGGATGGTAGTGGGTGGTCTGTTTTCTTCCTGGTTGGGTTTTCCATGTGGCCTACGGTCACAGGTTCTTTGTAAAAGCCCCTGCAGCAGAGGGTTGGGTTTGTCAGTTTGGTTTTGCAAGCGTGCAGAGCAGAAGGCTCTGCAGAGCCCTACCTGTGTGAAGCAACACAGAGCCAAGCAGAGACAAAAGGCCTGGCACCCCTTAGCATACACAGCGGTGCAGTCGCCTATGGCAACCAGTCCCAGTTGTTTTCCCGGCTGTGATCCGGAAGATACCTTTTGAGTTCCAGTGTAAGTTTTCTTTGGACAGTAAAATACTTTGTTTTGAACTTTCACGGGTCACTGCCTGTTTGTCACACTGCACCAACCCCGCTGCACTACCCTGTGTTATACACAGCTCATCATTAATATAACTGCTAAATCTGAAGATAAAACAGTGATTGTATCAAAATGATATCAAGCAACCCAGGAAGTGGTACATTTCTGTAATCAGGGTCTTTGCCCACATTTTGCTTCTCTTAGATGGGGTAGCAAAAATCTGGTGACAGATTCACCTTGAAGGCCAGTAACCAACCCCCGGGAAGACAAATGTGGCTGCAACAGATGATGAAAGTATCTTGCCCCAGATGAAGCAGACAATTCTAGTATGGAAGGAAACAGACAGGTCCAGAGAGGATAACAGGTGGGCTTTCTAGAGTAAGCCTATTATGGACGTGTATGGTGACATGTATGTGGTTCCACCATGCATACCTTGATCTGATGATTACTATACAATTGACTTCTGTTTAAGAAGCTGAATTCCGACACTCCCCAACCTATTCCACCAATGTAATAGTCTTTGGGCAATGGAGCAGGAGTGCTTGGAGCGGCACGACACAGATAATCGACATCACTGGTGCTCTCAGCAGATGGCATCCTTTCTCCAATATACCTGGTGAAATCAGGAAGTTTTGTCCTGTAATCTCTCATATAGTCCGGGCCTATAAAGGACAGAAAGATGCAAATGGCTTTTAGTGAACCATATATATCAAGGATGAATCAGGTCATGGGCTGCAAATAGTCACATGGTTTGTTAAAGATATATCTATATTAACCTAATAACCTGTGAAGGTATAACAACCCCCATAAGGAAGACAAGAGTTATTCTTGCAATAGAGAAAAAGTCCTTCATGCCTCCAATACTGGAGAATAAATCCCTGGACAGTCCTTGTACCATGCAGTCATCTGGTGCATGTAATATTACAACACACAAGGCATACAATACAGGCCTCCTTAAACCCTTCAACCATGGCAATTCCTTATGGCAGAAATTAACATAGTTTCATTGCTTTCAAAGTGAAAAACCTCATTTGTGTTGATGCCAAAGTGACTTGATATTGCATTGTTACAGTTAGTTTTGGATATAAAACATCATTTGAAGATATCTATAGTACGTCAAACAGGAATCATGGGATAGGATAACATTAGCAGTATCTTGGGAACTGGTATGGACCATCTTGGGTAGTAGTTTTGCCTGTACTGAACAACGAAATATTAAAAAACATGGCCACCTTTCCACAAGTCAGTTCATGATATTCTGGTCTGCTTCTGATCTGCTAGATATTCTTCAGTCACTTGTCAGTGCTATTTTCAGGAAGTAGAAGAATCTAGAAAGGTAGACCACAAAGTGGCCAAGCGGGTCTGCTAAATCCTGAAACACTTGGCACATAGAATTGCCTATCCCTTAACAGATCACTCACTACAGGGTGACATGCTACCCCTCGAAGTGGCATTGGCACAATAACTGTGCTGCAGTAAAATGATCAAAACAGGTAAGCAGATGCCCACAAGCCTCAGATCCACTTGGGTAATGCCAAGTATCCACTGGAGTGGTATAAAATGCACCGGCATTGGTGCTAGTGGATTTGGGGTACTAAAGAGGATTTGGTGCATTAACTAAATTTTTGCAATCACTATTTGCAGCTACAGATTGGTGAAAACTGTCAGGATTACTCTGAATTGCTAGATAGAGTGTCCGGTCGCATGCCAAATAGATTCTCCACTTCTCCCACAGGTCTATTGAGAGAAGCAGATCAGAAATTAGTTAGCGCTTAGCACATGCCCATAGGTGCCTACTTTAAAATTTGGTGGAAGTGGGATAATAGATTAGAGATATTTACAGGGTTTGTGCTTATAATTTTCGTAGCTTCCAACTTTGTGGCAACCGTTTTTAAAAAACCCTTTCTTGTTCCAGTAAGAATGTCCTCCAAAGACAAAGTAAAGTCCAGAGTGACATGGTATAATAAGTTTGCTGTGGAGGAACTTGAGTGGTTACACAAAGTTTTGACTTCAAGACCGTCAAACACCTATAGGATGAAATAGACTGCCGATTGTGTGCCAGGCCTTCTAATTCAAGTCAGTGCCTGAACTCACATACAGTAAGTAATTTCGGCTGAATTGGTAAACATTCCCACAGACACACTCCAAAATCTTTTGGAAGTCATTCCAGAAGTCTAAAGACTGGGAAATTCTATGGTAACAGCCACGATTTTGGAATTGTATGTGCATGAAGCAAAAAGTGGTTGTCTATAACTTGGACATCACACTCTTAAATGCTGCATTCCCCCATTTAATATATATATAAAAAAACACTGCATACTCACCCCCAGTATCATCATCATTCCAGTGATATTGGTGCCAGGTCTAGTATGTCATTATTATGTCACGTGAGCACTGCAGACAATCAGTGGTCGCTAAAGGTTTGCAGTGCTCACCCATCCCCAAGGATGCCGAGTTTTGTCCAAAGAATGTGTGAGTGTGGCAGCCAATTACCAATCGTTGATTGCCTGCAGTGCTCATAACAATGACATGTCATGCAAGTGTAAGGTGATAGACCGGACCCTGGGTACCTGCATGCTGGGTCAGGAACTAGAAGGGCTGCATCCTCTGTTCCCAGGGGGAAGCCTGAGTGGGGCGGACCTCCCTCTGCTGCATGAGGGAAACCAGAGAGATACGGAGCTTTCTGCAGTCCCAGGAGGGTGGGTGGAACCAGAAAAGGGCACGCAGCATCAGGGGCATAAAAAGGGAAAGCGCGCCAAAAAGGTCAGTCTGGCGCCGGCGCAGAGCAGTGCGCAGGACAGCACGGAGAGCAGCGTGCAGAGCAGTGAGGAGCGTGCTCTGCTTCCCTCATCGGGTGTCGGCATTGCAGCATGGTCCGACCGTTTAGAGCAGGACTGCTGCCAGGAGAGAAGCCGGCTGCAGGACAGAGCAGAGCCGGTCGTGCCACAGCCAGAAAGAGAGAAGTGCTTTGTCTGGGGAGTACCTTCTCATCGCAGATCAGTGACCATCATTTTTCGCTGCCAGCAGCCGGGGAAAGAGAGCGAGAGCGACGGGCAGTGTGTGCCGGTGACTACCAGTAAGTGAGATGCAGAGCAGTCCGTGTCCATGAGTACTACACACCTGCCCCATACGAGTGACCGAGTACAGGACAGACCCTTGTACCCTGACCGTGCCATTAAGCAACTTCTGAGCCTCTTGGGGCCCGTACCAGGTTGTCACCCGTATTACCGCCAGCCACTTTGGGCCCGCTTGACCGAGACTGTCAGAAGAGTTGTGCAGGAGTCACGTCAGGCTTAGACAGCACCATAGTCCGTAATCTTGTAGGAAACTACAGTATATGGACAAGGGGCAGTAGAAGGTATCGGAGACCGACCACTGTCACCAGAAGACATGGGGTATTGTTGTTCTATTGAACCCCATTAAAGGCTACTGCGTCGGCCGTTGCTGGCGCCATTGAGTTTGCAGCAGGAGCTGCAGTTTTGGGACTTCCTTATGCGTTTGCTTCTGAACTGCCGATAGTTGTACCGCTGTACTTCACCTTGCAAAACCTATTGCCATTTGTACTGTTCCACCTTTTACCTCCCTGCGTGGAGTATTCCCCTGTAAATAAACCTGTTAACCCTTGCTCTGTGGCCCGCGTACCGTTACTGCATCCCGTGTTCCTGCTCTTACTCTTTACACAAGTACCAGGAGATCCTGCACCACCATCGCTGGAACGGCACCAGTGCAGGAGGTAAATAAATGGGTTTTTTTAATTTTAAATGGGAAAATACCTAATTTAAGAAGGGGGTAATCGAGTGGTGGACGACCCCTTTAAGCATGTGTGATTGCCAAGTGTCCTTTTGGCTCAATAACTGCATTCTGTTTTGTGTGGATAATGTTTTCTGCAACACAGATTTGCTATTTAGATTGTGTTACACATCATTCTTAATAATCCTTCTCACGGATTATTTATTTTTTGATTGGTATGAAAAGTCAGTAAATATTAGATGCTTTGAAAATTACCTGATAGAGACTAATGTTGCTTAGTTACATTTACATCAATGGTTTTATGACGTTTCATTGTGCTCCATAAATCAATAGAGACAATATGTAGTAGTCAAGCTAGCTGACTATTTATTTTATATCTGTACCTGTATACAATGGAAAATTCTGATGTTTCTGAACATTTATCCAAACTAGTGAGACATTCAGGCACTCAAAATACTGGATACACTGTAAGTTAACCCCTTCATCCCAAAGCCTGTTTTTTACCTTCCTGAGTAGGCCAATTTTTTCAATTCTGACCACTGTCACTTCATGAGGGCATAACTCTGGAACGCTTCAGCGGATCTCACTGATTCTGAGAATGTTTATCAGTGACATATTATACTTCATGTTAGTGGTAACATTTATTTGATATGACTTGCGTTTATTTGTGAAAAATCGGAAATTTGGTTAAATTTTTCAAAATTTTCATGCCCTTAAATCAGGTCATGTCACACAAAATAATTATTAAATAACATTTCCCACGTGTCTAGTTTACATCAGCACATGTTTTGAAACATTTTTTTTTGTTAGGAAGTTATAAGGGTTAAAAGTTGACCATCAATTTCTCATTTTTCCAACAAAATTTAAAAACAATTTTTTTAGGGACCACCTCACATTTGAAGAGACTATGAAGGGCCTATATGACAGAAAATACCCAAAAGTGACTCCATTCTAAAAACTGCACCCCTCAAGGTGCTCAAAACCACATTCAAGAAGTTTGTTAACCCTCCAGGTTCACAGGAAGTAATGCAATGTAGAAGAAAAAAATAAACAACTTTTTTCACAAAAATTTTACTTTATACCTAATTTTTTACTTTGCAAAGGTAATAGGAGAAAATGAACCATACAATTTGTTGTGCAATTTCTCCTGAGCATGCCAATATCCGATATGTGGGAGAAAACCACTGTTTGGGTGGACAGCATGGCTCGGAAAGGAAGGAGCGCCATTTCACTTTTTGAGTGTAAAATTTGCTGGTCTAATTAGCGGAAACCATGTCGCGTTTGGAGAGCCCCTGATGTGCCTAAATAGTGGAAACCCCCCATAAGTGACACCATTTTGGAAATTATACCCCTCAGGGAACTTATCTATATGTGTGGTGAGCACCTTGAAATCCCAGGTACTTCGCAGAAGTTTATAACGTTAAGCCTTGAAAATAAAAAAATCAAATTTTTTCCACAAAATGTTTTCTAGCCCCATATTTTGCATTTTCACAAGGGTAAATGGATAAAATGTTCTGCAATTTCTCCTGTGTACACGGATACCCTATATGAGGTCAAAAACTATTTTTGAGGCACAGTGCAAAGCTCAGAAGGGAAGGAGCACCATATTACAGTGCAGATTTTGCTGCACTGGTTTGAGGGTGTCATGTAATATTGGCAGAGCACTTAAGGTGCCATAACAGCAGAACCCCACCATAAGTGACCCCATTTTACAAACTGCACCTTTCAATGAATTCATCTAAGGCTGTAGTCACAGAATTTTATATCATTAGGCAGTGAACAAAAAATAATTTACAGTTTTACCACCAAGATTGTATGTTAGCCCCAAATTTTACATTTTCATACTGGGAAATGGGTAAAAATGGCACCAAAATTTGTCCCACAATTTCTGCTGAATGTAGAAATACCCCATATGTGGCTGTAAAGTACTGATTAGCTACACGGTGACACTCGGGAGGGACGGAGCGCTGTTTGCATCTTGGAGCGCAGATTTTCCTAGAATAGTTTGCAGAGTCTATATACAGAGCCCCTAAGTGCTACAAAAGCAGAAACCCTCCTCGAGTGACCCCATTTTTAGAAATTATACCTCTTTGGGAATTTATCTACAGATGTAGTGATGATTTTGACTCCATGAGTGTTTCAAGCAGTAGTGGATGTTGCTGAGTGAAAATTGCAAACTGCCATTGTAGTGACCAGTACATTATAATAACCAGCACATTATGACTAGCTCATGCATTAGGTGAGCTCTCATCACTACAGAAATGAAAAATATGTGGATGCCAAATGCTGTTTAGACACACTGGGGCTCAGAAGGGAGGAGGCATTTGCATTTGGGAGCGCATAATTTGCTGAATTTCTTTTGAGGGGTGAAGAGCCATTTTGCTTTTCCGTGGAAGTCCCCTATTTTTCCGTTAACAGATGATGGACCTAAGTGGGGACTAGCTTTTTTGTGAATTGAGTTGAAGTATTTATTGGGAACATTTTATACATTTGGGAGCACATTCATCTGGCGCTTTACGCTGAGCACTTACTTTGGGGATAACATTGAAATTTTCGAGTGACGTGACAGATGAAACCCCCAAGGGATCCATTCACTATAATGAGGCAGCAGAGTTACTCTGTACTCCGTCTGACCTCTGTTCAGCATTGTCCTTCTTTTCAGAAGTGCACAAAACTATGGTCAACCGCGCTTTTATGTACGCCTAAAAAGACGGACACAGCCAGATCACAGGTCCTATGCCTATGGCATCCACAGTTCCTCCATCTGCCTCATTATAGGGAATCTTTCACTGGGGGTTCTGTCTGAATCATGTATTTCAGAGATTTATACGAAAACCCCGGGGTAAGCGCTCAGCATAGAGCGTAGGATAAATGTGAGCCGAGCCTTACTGCGATCTTTGGCAGGCAGAGTGAACAAATCAATAGCAGGTGAAGAATTGGTGTTATTTACTTTTTACACCGTTCCTGATGCGGTATAAGTGATTAGGCGACTCTATTATTCGGTTTGGTGCAATTAGTGATACCAGATTTATATCAGGTTTTTTTTTTATGTTTGGCTGCTGCCACACACTAACAGATGCTTTTAGTTCCAAAACTGTTTTTTGAATCTCCTTTTTAGACAGTTATAATGTTTCCATATTTCGGCCGACAGTCATGTGACAGTTTCTTTTTTGCAGAACGAGTTGACGTTTTTATTGGTACCATTTTCGGGCACATGAAATTTTTTGATCGCTTTCAATTCTGATTTTTGGGAGGTAGAATGAACAAAAACCTGCAATTCAGGAATTTTTTTTTTATTCTGTTCCGCGTGTGTTAAAATTGATAAGACAGCTTTATTCTTCGGGTCAGTACGATTACAGTGATACCACATTTATATATTTTTTTTATGTTTTGGCGCTTTTACACAATAAAAACTACTTTATAGAAAACGGCTTGTTTTTTGCAGTACAAGATGATGTTTTCAGCCTTAAAATTTTTATTTGCATTCGTCCTTTTGATCCTCGTTTAATAGTACTTTTTGTTTGGAGGTATGATGACAAAGAATAGTTTTTTTTTTTTTTTTGCATAAATGTATTTATTGGATTAACATTTTTTTATTTTTTTTGTTCTTTATTTGGGGATTTGTTTTATGTTTTTACACATTTTAATAACTTTTTTTTTCATTTTTACATTGTCCCAGGATGGGACATCACTGCTCTGCACTGCAGAGTATCAGAGCAGTGCTGACAGGCCGTTGGGCAGGCATGTCAGTTCCTGCTCTTAGCAGGTGGTCACAAGCCACTTTCCCTGCAGGACCCTGAAGGACCCCGTGACCATCATGCGGCCAGGGGTCACCATGGAGACCATCAGCACAATGCGATCACATCGCGTTTTGCTGATGGAAGTACACAGTGAGATCACTCTCTGTGCGATGCTCCTCGATGTCGCTGTCACTATTGACAGCAGCATCAGAGGGGTTAAACGCCCACAATCAGTGCTAACAACAATCGTGGGCAGTGTGAGCCCGCGCAATCACGGCGCCGTACATGTACGGCGCTTTGCGTGAACACAGCTCCTGCAGCGTTGTATATGTACGGCACGTTAGGAAGGTGTTAAAGGGGTTCTGTAGACTTTATCAATAATTTGGCCATCAACGGTGCTCCGATCCTCTTCTGAGTCACGTGACGAATGTTCCACCTCTCTGGATCACATAGAGCTCTATGTGTAAGCTGGAAGTCACTTTTACAATGTAAGCTTATGAAAAGTCAGAGAAAATGTTCTTTGATTTGTTTATTTTAAAGAGAACCTATCATGTAAAATAAATGTTATTAATCTGCAGATATGGGGTTCATCTGAGAGCACCGAAAGCCCCGCTGCCTGGAGGAAATGAAATGCCTACTATTTACTGTATATAGGTCATACCAAGTTATTCTTCAGTAAAAAGAAGTTTATTTTTGAACTGTGGTCTCCCTCACAAATCTCGGTAACATCCAGTCCTGGCCACCCAAGTATAATGGTACCATGCGGTCTGCAGAGGTACAATTCCACACACCCTGCCAGGACCTCCACTTTCATGTATTGTATCAGGGTGTTAAGCACAAGTACCTTGCCCACGACTACCACCCAACGCAACATTACAGTTACAGCCACCACTCTCTATGCATTGAGCCGTGACTGAAGCTGTGCTGGCCGCACCCCAATGACTGAAAGAGCGAGACTGCTGGGGAGGGGGAAAATAAAGTTTGTTTTCTCCCGGCAGTGGGGCTCTCAGTGTGGCACCTGCACACTGTCAGAAGGCTATTAACCTGCAGATTAAACTTATAACTGCAGGTTAATAGCATTTTTGTTTATGACTAGTTCCTTTTAAACAGCAGTAATTTTTTTTACATTTTGCTAATAAACCTAATTTGCTTTGGGGGTTGAATAATTTTGGATAGCAACTGTACAGTCATGACCAAACGTTTTGAGACTAGCACAAATAATGGTTTCCACAAAGTTTGCTGCTTCAGTTTTTATTATGACAATTTGTATAAACTCTAGATTGTTATGAAGAATAATCAGATGAATCGCAAAGTTATTTCTTGGCATGAAAATTAACTTAATCACAAAAACCATTTCCACTGAATTTCAGCCTTGTCACAAAATTACCTGTTTACATAATTTCAGTGACTCTCCCATTAGCTCAGGGGAAATTGTTGCCAACCATGAAGCATCCTGATACCATGCATGTCTACGGTTGCTTTTCATCCAAGGGAGTGGGCGCACTCACAATTTTTCCAAATAATGCTGCAATGAATATAGAATGGTATCTAAACCTCCTGCAAGAGCAATTTCTCCCAACGATCATGGAGCAATTTGATCATGAACAATACTTTTTCCAGCATGATGAAGCACATGTCACAAAGTAAAAGTGATAACTATATGGCTTGGTTAACAAAAAACTGACATTTTGGGTCCGTGGCCAGGAAACTCCCAGCTCTCAATTCCATTAAGAACCTGTAGTCAATACTCAAAAAGCAGGTGGTAGAGGGGGCAGACAAAAGCACAAAAATTGTGAGAAACTCCAAGCACTGATTAGATAAGAAGGAGTAGTCATCAGCCAGCATTTAACCCAAAGGCTGATATCCAGCTGCCAGGGCGAATCGCACAAGTCTTAAAAAATAAGAGTCATCACTGTAAATATTGGGTCCTTGTTTAAACTTGATGTATTTGTCAATTAAAGGGTAAAAACATGTGGAATGCTGTACTTCGTAACGATAGAAACATCTGACTAAAACATGTAGAAATGCAGAAGCAGCCTCAAAACTCTTGGCAATGACTGTATATTTGATAATGAAATTAGAAAATTAGACCTATCTGCTGAGCAAAAAAGAACAAAGATAGATATTAAACAGATATAAGATACATAGATCCAGAAGTATGGCTATAATGAAGCAAACACTAGAACTATTTGCAGTTACATTTTTGCTGACCGAGAATCCGCCATGTATCATGCCCTTGTGATGTACTGATGTACTGATGTGCCGGTGTGTTACCTGTATATAGCATCCTCTTTCCCGAGGCATGAGGGCAGCAGGACAAGGAGGCTGAGGGCCGACCACTATGTATTGGATGCATGCTATGCTGCCTGGCAGTCAAATGACATGAGAACTTCTGTAACTTATGAATGGCTGAAGCCCGATCTGCCCGCAGTCACTGAGCAGTGTAATAATATCTTTGTCCATTGACTAAACAATGTTTCCCCAGCAACAAAGTCACCAGGACAACTAGCGATGACAATGGTAGAGGATACTATTGAGAATGGTCCTTGGGAAAGGTGTCCTCAGGCACAGTATAGACTACAACAAACAAGCAAGACACATCATTTGCCATGCACCATTATCATTTCAACTCTCATCCTGGCCTGTAATTGAATGTTCCAGTTCTGAAGTGTCTGTCCAAGAAAATCAGCCATAAGAAATGACTGCAGGGAATGCAATCATCAAAGCTCACACACTAGATTTTTGGAGTAAAACCGTAGAAAAGTTGCAGAATTTAGGTGCAACTGAGACTTTTGCCAATATTTGGTGACTTTTGGCGTTTTCCCTCCACTTTCTCCCAGCTTCGACTAAGTGGACAGAGCTGGGGCAGGAAGGTGATGTGGCTGGGGCGGGACACCAGAGCTCATCTAATTCATGACAAGCTATGGCGTTCACTGCGCCAGAAATCTTACCCCAGTATCTGCCTGGAATGAAATTTCTAGCATAGCGCACGTAGGCACTCACCACTTATCACACGATCCAGATTCATGAAGAGGTCTGACTCCAGCACGCCTCATCAAGACTGACATGAAAAACCCAGGCTGGTTTTGACGAATTGGTCCCATATGATCAGGAATTGTTGTCATTCAAAATATATGGGGGATACAGTAAGCACAAAAACTAATATTTCCCAATCATGAATGAGGTTAACCATATTTAGAAATGTAGACTTGAAGACTGTTCCTGTCTTTATTTTTTTATACTATTCCTGGAAAACTGCCATGAAATAGGTATAAAGCTCTTAGGGTATGTTCAGACATTCAGAAATCGCTGCGGGTTTGATGCTGTGTAATTGTCCAGCGTCAAACCCACAGTGGCCAGCTGTGACAGCATCCACAGACGCCTGCAGCTCACACGCAGAGACGGACATGCAGCGAATCTCTCCAGACTACAGCATGTCAATTTCTCTTTCAAGCGTCTCCGCAAGAGAAATTTCACCCGTCCAATGTATTGGACTCGGTGAATCCGCACGGTTCAGTGAACACATGCGGATTTTCCTGCGTTCCATAGACGGCAGCACTGTGGACGCAGCAAACATGCCACTTCGGATTGTGTGCACCCGGTCTTAAAGATTTTGTAATAGGTCCCTCTTGGAGGAAAGGAAAATCTTTGACATTTTTTAGACCCATATTGCACATTTGGTAAGGAAGGTTCCAAATGCCTGTAAAATGATTAAGCACCTTATTAATCATGTATCCCCTACAATGGGTGGGAGAAGTCTCATTAGTCTGTTCCTCTGAATTATATTACTGAGATCTTTACAGAATGATAGAATCTTGCAGAAGGAAATACAAACCAAACTGAAAATATAGACTTGTCATTAAACCTGTTTTTATTTAGTGTTTGAATTAGCTTGGTCAGGTCCTGGTGTAAAACAAAGCATAAAGTTGGTGCCCTGAGCATTGGCTTATAGCTAATGTAGAATGGTGGCGTGATGAAAAGCATACATGTAGCTCTAGTTTTCAACAAAAATGCACAATTTCAATACAAGCAACCTAGAATCATTGGCATAACTAGAGTTTGATGGGCTACAGTGCAAAATTTCGACCTGGGCCTCCACCTACATGCTGATCACATGTATTACCCTTGTAGCGTTCTAATACGCATTGTCCCCCCTTCATACATGTTTTCCCCCATAATGTAATAATTTCACCCATCCTGTACTAATGTCACCCATCCTGGGCACTTCTCTGATAAAATGTCCTCCATCCTGAGTCTCTTCTGGTTATTTGTCCCCCATACTGTGCACCCTCCAGTAAGAATGTTGCCTATATGGGGCCCTTCCCAGTAATAATGTCCAACATCATGGGCCCCTTCCTAGTATAATGTTCCCCATACTGGCTCCCTTCCTGCTATAATGTCCCCCAGCCTAAGACACTTCCGGTAATAATGTTCCCCTAATGCCTAGGCCTCTTCCTGGTATAATGTCCCTCATCCTGGGTTCCTTCCTGGTATAATGTTCTCCATCCTGGTGTCACGCTGTCTCTGCATACAGGAGGACCGGGGTCTATGCTGACCCTAAGCTGGGGTCCTGACTAATCCCTCTACCTGGAGGTACTGTTGATGGTACAGAGGTCCAGGCCGCCAGCGTAACCCTATCTCCTGTGAATCCCTGACCACTGTAATCTAGTCCTGAGAAGGACCCTGATTACCACCACAGGGAACAGGAAGGTAACTGCCTACACACAGTATAAGACGAACGAGACAGTACATGGGGTAAAATAAAAGACACCTTGCATACAAAACTACCACTACAGAGGGAACACCAACGGGTAAGGAGATAAATAATAAAGCGAGGAGAGGAGAAAACCACAACAGGTAATCTTAGCTTTAGACTTCTCAATATGATCCGCACTGCTGGTCTGCATGAATGCTTTCACCGACACTTTCCTAGCAGACAGGCAGGTATTTGAAGGAATCCAATTATCGCAACATTAATTGCAGCTGAGCGAGGCTGGTCTTGTCCAGCACAGAGAGAGGGAGAATTAACTCTCTCACTGCCGAAAAACACTCAGCAGCAGAAACTCAGCTGTGAGAAGTCAGGGTGTGCAATCGCGACGATCTTCACAGCGACACATCCGTGACAGTACCCCCCCTTCTACGAGGGGCCTCCGGACCCTCAGGGCCAGGTTTATCTGGGTGAGTAGTGTGGAAGGCCCGAATTAATCGGTCTGCGTTAATATCTGACGCAGGAACCCACGTCCTCTCCTCAGGACCATACCCCTCCAATGAACAAGGTACTGAAGGGATCGGCGATTCAGACATGAATCGATGACTCTCGACACCTGGAACTCCAAGTTACCATTGACCACCACAAGAGGAGGAGGTAAAGGTGAAGGTATCACCGGCGCCACATACCTCTTAAGCAACGATCTGTGGAACACATTATGAATTTTAAATGTAGGAGGGAGGTCAAGACGGAATGCAACCGCATTAATTATAGCACTGATCTTGTATGGCCCGATGAACCTGGGACCCAGTTTCCAGGAGGGAACCTTAAGTTTTATATTTTTGGTAGACAACCATACCAGATCGTTCACACTTAGGTCCGGACCAGACACTCTCCTCCTATCAGCCATACGTTTGTATCGGTTCCCCATAGTACTCAGATTATTCAGCACTCCTCTCCACACTGAAGCAAGTGACGACGAAAATCGTTCCTCCTCAGGAACCCAGAAGAGCCCCCCTATTGAAAGTACAAAACTGGGGGTGAAAACCATATGCCCAAAAAACGGGGACTTACCAGTGGACTCGCTCCCCCTATTATTTAGAGCAAATTCCGCCAGAGGCAAGAAAGAAGCCCAGTCCTCCTGGTTCTCTGACACAAAACACCGGAGATATGTCTCCAAGCTCTGGTTCAGACGCTCTGTCTGACCATTGGTCTGCGGATGAAAAGCCGATGAAAATGACAACTGCATCCCCCGCCGTGTACAAAATGCTTTCCAGAATTTGGACACAAACTGAGACCCCCGATCCGACACCACATCGGAGGGTACCCGTGAAGCCTTACAATCTCTCCAATAAACACCTGCGCAAGAGTTTTAGCATTAGGAAGAGCAGGAAGAGCGATAAAATGTGCCATCTTGCTGAACCTGTCCACTACAATGAGTATGACTGTTTTACCCGAAGATGGCGGGAGGTCCGTAATGAAGTCCATAGACAGATGAGTCCACGGACGCCCCGGGATCTTCAAAGGTAAGAGGGTCCCTGACGGACGGGTATGTGGGGTCTTAGAGCGCGCACAAACCTCGCAGGACGCGACAAAAGTTCTCACCTCCCTATGTAAGTTAGGCCACCAAAACCGGCGCGAGAGATCCTCAGTTGCTTTACTCCCTGGGTGTCCTGCCAAAGCTGAATTATGGTGTGCCTCGATCACCTTTTGTCACAACTGATTTGGAACAAACAGTCTCCCTGGAGGTCCTACAGGGGCGTCCCCCTGAGCCTCCAATACCTCCTCCTCAAGCTCAGAGCATACTGCCGACACCACCACCCCCTACTGAAGGACCGGAACCGGGTCCTCCGTATTCCCAGCCCCTGGGAAACAGCGAGATAAGGCATCCGCCTTAACATTTTTTGAGCCAGGACGATATGTGACGACAAAATTAAACCTGGTAAAAAACAACGACCACCTAGCTTGTCTGGGATTCAGACGTTTAGCGGACTCTAAATATAGCAGGTTTTTGTGATCGGTAATGACGGTGACCGGGTGGACTGCCCCCTCCAAAAAATGACGCCACTCCTCAAAAGCCAACTTAATGGCCAAGAGTTCCCTATTGCCGACATCATAATTCCTCTCAGCGGACGACAATTTTTTTTAGAGAAGAAGGCGCACGGATGCCATTTACCAGGGGACGAACCTTGTGACAATACTGCTCCCACCCCTACCTCGGAAGCGTTCACCTCAACAATGAACGGCTGTGACGCATCCGGTTGAATAAGTATGGGTGCTGAAGCAAAACATTTTTTCAAAGAGGAAAACGCTTGACAAGCCTTGTCAGACCACTTTGAAAAATCCGTCCCTTTTTTAGTCATGTCTGTGAGAGGTTTAACTATGGACGAAAAATTACGAATAAACTTCCGGTAGTAGTTAGCAAACCCAGGAAACGTTGTAATGCCTTAAGATCCTCTGTCAGATCCCACTCAAGAACTGCCCGCACTTTCCAGGGTCCATACGAAAACCGGATGCTGACACCAGGAACCCTAAAAACTGAAGTTCCTGTACGGCGAACACACACTTCTCCCATTTGGCGTACAGTTTATTATCCCGCAAGATCTGTAACACCTGCCTAACATGCTCCTGATGAGACACAAGATCCGGCGAGTAAATTAAGATATCATCCAGATATATGACCACAAACTGTCCCATTAGGTGGCGAAAGATGTCATTTACAAAGTGTTGAAACACCGCCGGGGCAATACTCAGACCAAATGGCAAGACAAGGTTCTCATAATGCCCTTCCGGAGTGTTAAACGCCGTCTTCCACTCATCCCCCTCCTTCATCCTAATAAGATTGTACGCCCCCCTGAGATCCAACTTAGAGAACCATTTGGCACCCACGATCTGATTGAAGAGATCGGGAATAAGTGGGAGCGGATATGGATCTCGGACCGTAATCCGATTAAGCTCACGGAAATCCAGGCAAGGGTGTTGGCCTCCATCTTTTTTCTTCACAAAGAAGAACCCCGCGGCCACCGGGGAAGATGAAGGTCTAATATGCCCCTTAGCCAAACTCTCTGAAATATAATCCTTCATGGCCTGTCTCTCAGGACCAGAAAGGTTATACAACCTAGATTTCGGTAATTTGGCCCCAGGGAGCAAGTTAACAGCACAGTCATATTCACGATGAGGAGGTAGTTCTTGACACCCTTTCTCTGAGAATACATCCTCAAAGTCCACCAGAAATGGAGGTAAGGCCCTAGGAGCGACCGCACCAATGACCGTCTTCATGCAGTTTTCATTACAGAATTCACTCCATTGGCTTATCTCTCTGGATTGCCAATTAATAACCGGGTTTTGCTTAGTTAACCAAGGAAGGCCCAGCACTATAGGAGTAGGAAGACCCTCCAACACATAACAAGACAACAGTTCTTTATGTAACGCCCCCACTTGAAGATCTATGTTATGCACTGCTTGCAAAAAACTTCCCTGACCGAGAGGTCTGGCGTCGATCGAGAAGATGGGGACGGGTTTAGCCAACACACTCAATCGCATACCTTGAACCCGGGCAAAGCGAGCATCCACCAGATTAGCCCCGGCCCCACTATCCAGAAGAACAGATATCCTCTCAGTTCTCGCACCCACCACCACCTCCGCCGGTACGAGAAACTGAGACGAATTTAGGGACGAAATACTTACTCCCAGATTGCCGTCCACCACACAATCTGGGATCAATAGTTTTCCGGCGACTTCTCACTCTGCAAAGGACGGGATGGACACCCCCCAATAAAATGTCCCTTTTTCCCACAGAAGAAACAACTTCTTGTTTTGTGGCGCCCCACCGATCCCCTCCCCCGGAATGATGTCCCTCCAAATTGCATAGGCTCCTCTGGACTGACCAGGGGAACCTCCGTATAAGGGACCCTTGAGGAAGGTGGAGTCATCACAGGGGGCGAAGTTACCCCGCACCTCTCCCGAAGACGTCTGTCAATATGAATAGCAAGGGCCATAGCGGCTTCCAGTGACGTGGGAGGGTCATACTGTGCCAGCACATCCTTTAATTTGTCAGATAACCCTTGACAAAACTGGCTCCTAAGAGCCGGGTCATTCCACTGGGTGTCCGTGGCCCACCTACGGAACTCCGAACAGAATTCCTCCGCTGGACGATCTCCCTGCTGTATCCTACGTAACTTAGATTCAGCAAGGGAGACCCGATCCAGGTCATCATATACAAGACCCAGAGCTGCAAAAAACCTATCCACTGACTGGAGAGCTGGGGCGCCCGGGGAAAGAGCGAACGCCCAGGATTGGGGGTCTCCTTGTAGGAGCGAGATGACAATCCCCACCCTTTGTTCTTCACTCCCAGATGACCGAGGTCGCAGCCGAAAGTACAATTTACATGCTTCCCGGAAAGCAAAAAACTTGTCCCGGCCCCCAGTGAATCTGTCAGGGAGAGCTACTTTAGGTTCAGGTCCGGCCTGCTCCGGGGGGTACAAAACCTTGGACTTAACGTCCGCCAAGTCCATGGACAAACTCTGCAACTGCCGAGCTAGACTGACTACTGGATCCATGGTGACTGGAGAAAATCTTTATGGGTCGGTGAAAATGTCACGCTGTCTCTGCATACAGGAGGACCGGGGTCTATGCTGACCCTAAGCTGGGGTCCTGACTAATCCCTCTACCTGGAAGTACTGTTGATGGTACAGAGGTCCAGGCCGCCAGCGTAACCCTATCTCTGTGAATCCCTGACCACTGTAATCTAGTCCTGAGAAGGACCCTGATTACCACCACAGGGAACGGGAAGGTAACTGCCTACACACAGTATAAGACGAACGAGACAGTACAAGGGGTAAAATAAAAGACACCTTGCATACAAAACTACCACTACAGAGGGAACACCAATGGGTAAGGAGATAAATAATAAAGCGAGGAGAGGAGAAAACCACAACAGGTAATCTTAGCTTTAGACTTCTCAATATGATCCGCACTGCTGGTCTGCATGAATGCTTTCACCGACACTTTCCTAGAAGACAGGCAGGTATTTGAAGGAATCCAATTATCGCAACATTAATTGCAGCTGAGCGAGGCTGGTCTTGTCCAGCACAGAGAGAGGGAGAATTAACTCTCTCACTGCCGAAAAACACTCAGCAGCAGAAACTCAGCTGTGAGAAGTCAGGGTGTGCAATCGGGATGATCTTCGCAGCGACACACCCGTGACACCTGGGCCCTTTCTAGTAACATATGTCCCCCATCCTGTGCCTCTTGAAGTAATGTATAGTTAGGTCCAGAAATATTTGGACAGTGACAAGTTTGGTATTTTAGCAGATTACCAAAATATTATCAAGATACAGTTAAATAAACAATATGGGTGTAACGAATGGAAGCGGAGGCACAGGTGATGAAGTTCACATTCGTTTTTTATTTTTTGAGTGGAACCTCGAGACCTCGGTGTGGGGGGTTCCTAAGGAGGCGTAACTAGTGAGCCCCAGGTATCCGTAGTAAGGTCCCTCGAACAGGACAAGAGTGGATTTTCTGGGAGACACAGGTGCTACCTCCAGTTAGACCCCGGACACATGGCAGCTGTCCAGCGGGACAAACAGGTAAACAGATATTACAGATATGGTGGAGCTGACCGGCGGACACCAGGTATATGAGGTGAAGCTGGCTCTGGCGAGGATAGTCAGGTTCCGGGTAGACGGAAAGAAGCTGGCTCTAGCAACTTTAGTGTTGTCCGCGGGTTTGGATGGCGAGTGGAGCAACGGGATTGCACTTGAGTGTATAGGTACAGATGTCGTCTAGGATAGCTGAACAACAGGTCACTGATATTTTGCGGAAACAAACAGTATAACCAGAGTGCCAAACGGAATGCTATAACAGCACAAACAGAGCAGGGACAGAACCGGGTTTAGCAAGAGTAGGTACTCATTGCTCCAGCACTCTCCCTATGGTAGAGTGGCCAGAAATAGTAATCAGTGCGCTGCCATTGGTTAATTGATATTTTCGAAAAAATGTGCGCTGTCCCTTTAAGAGACCAGAGGGAAGCGCGCGGGCATCCTAAGCATTCTCCCTGGAGGCCTGCTGACAGTGTGCCAGGAAGTAGGGGAGAGAGAAGCAGCAGCAGGACGCTGAGGGACAGACAGAGAGTGAGGATCCTGACAGGGACCTCGCAGAGGTACAGGGGCAGCCTCGGGAGCAGGAACGAGTGAGGGACCAGAACTGGGGGCAGTGCCAGAATCGGCACCATGTGTAACAATGGGCTTAAAGTGCAGACTCTCAGCTTTAATTTGAGGGTATTCTCATCCTAATTGGAGTAAGGGTTTAGGAATTGCAGTGCTTTAATATGCAGCTCCTTCTTTTTAAAGGGACCAAAAGGAATTGGACAATTATCTCAGAAGCTCTTTAATGGGCTACATGGGCTATTCCAGCATTTAATCATCATCATTTAAGCAGGTAAAAGGTCTGGAGCTGATTCCAAGTGTGACATTTGCATTTGGAAGCTGTTGCTGTGAACACACAACATGCTGTCAAAGGAGCTCTCAATTGAAGAGAAACAGACCAGCATTAGGATGAAAAAAAAATCATCAGAGAGATTACAGAAATGTTAGGAGTGGCCAAATCAACAGTTTGGTACATTCTGCAAAAAAAATATCACTTCTGAGCTTGGGAACTCAAAAAGGCCTCAACATCCACAGAAGACAACAGTGGTGGATGATTGCAGAATCCTATCCATGGCAGAGAAAAACCCCTTCACGGTCTCTCCCATGTCTCTACATGTGTGACAGAGTCACTGATAATATAATAGAGGGGAGATATGTTTTCACTATGCCTAATGGCAGCAGTGATATAAAATCCAGAGTTTTATTTCTCCAATACAGTAAGTGTTGTGAGGGTTAAGTTATTGTATGTAATGGGCTGGTTTTTAGGGGGACATTCATAGAGCGGGTGGGGGGAGTGTCCCCCCATATCTCCACCTACGAAGCAGGCACCACTGTGTGCTGATAGGACCTTGGTGATGTCACAGCATGTGATCAGTCACATGGTTGAGGAGTCACATGGTCTGGGCTTAAATGGTGAAGGAAAGACCTTTCAGTGTTCAGTGTGTGCGCCTGGAGAAGGAGCGCTCCAGGAAAGTGCTGCATAGACTTGTGAAGCTGAACAGTGTGTGTTCTGCCAGCCGTGAGTGGGAGGAATCCCGCTCACAGAAGGACTGTGGTTTGTTCTGTCACCATTTTGTTTTGTTTTCCAGTTTTGCCCAGAGGGCTGTATTTTCTTTACCACACCTTGGTTTATCCTGCCTACAATAACCAAAGGAAGTGCTTTAATGCCGCAGTGTAACCTTGTCTACCTCCGAGTGCAGGCGAGTGAGCCGATCTACCACAATAGGTAAAGATCTGTTAATCAACTGAGCGGGGACATCATTGGACTAGTTACATCTCTCTCCCTATGGTCTGCATCCATCTTTTCAAACTATATTTTCTCTTAATTACCACAGCATTTCACAGTAAAATATACATGTCTGGAATTGTGCAGCTAGGCTCTGATTCATTCATGTGTCTGTGGTTAGGGCAGCATGAATCTAATGACAAGTTTTCTTTAACAGTGATTCTGCAATATTTTTTTTTTTATTATTATTTATATACACCTTTTGCGGTCATTTTCTGCTGGACTACAAACATACTATAAACCCAATAAAGCCCCAAACTATTTAGCAGCTATTCATAGTTTGCGGAATGATCTTGATTCACTAGAACACTGTACTATACTTATTGCTGCCTTTAGTGTCTCTTATCCTAGTTGCTCCCTGGAGTATGATTTTGATTCTGCACCACTTGTCTATTACCTGATAGTCCCTAAGAAAAACAACACCTGCCTCCTAGAGTTGTATAAAGCAAACTATGACACTTTACTGCCTGTCAATTACCATTTCCGTGTCTATTGCTAATTATGTCTGCTGCTTTTTATGGTCGCATTTTTCCTAATCTGAAGCATACATTATCTTTCACTGTAAAAATTTTTTCAGAGAGGAGTACATACATGGAAAACTGTATAAAGTAAACACACATACATATGGACACATACCAGCCATTACACTAAAACCACCTGCTTAATGTATAGATTGCCCACATTATTATCAGAACAGCACTAATACTTTGAAGAATGGGGTCCACAAAACCTCTGAGGGTGGGTGACCCGTATCTGGCACCAAGATGTAATTTTTGAGGTGAAGCCATCTACTTTTTTCAGCACATCATACAGATGCTCAATCAAATTGTGATTTGAGAAAAAACAAGAGTCAAGTCAGCACTTGTACTCAAACTTTTCGTGTACAATTGTGGTAAGGTGTTTAAAGCAGAGGCGTATCTAATTTAATGTAACGGGGCTGGTGGAGATTTACTGTGTTGGGGGAGATTCACTGTTTGTGGTGGGAAAGATTTAGCATAATGGGGCTGGGGGAGATTTAGTGTAATGAAGGGATGATTTGAGGACACAATATGGGTGCTGGAGAAATTTGAAGACACAATATTAGGACGAAGGGGTGAGATGGGGGCATGTATGAGGAAACAGTATGGAAAAATGGGTGCAGACAGTATGATGAGTGGGGGGATGGGTGCGGGGCAGTATGAGGAGCGAGGGGAAAATGTATGGGGACACAGTATGGGGAGTGGGGGGAATGTGTGAGGGAGACAGTATGGAAAGTGAGAGATTAGATTCATGAGGAGGGAGACTATTGAAGGGATTTCTGTGAAGAGACAGTATGGAGGGAGAAAAGTGTGAGTGGGAAAAGACTAAAGACTGAATAGTTTGTGTGGAGGGTGTTAGCATTGGGGAACAGTGTAAGGACACAGCCAGGAAGGGATAGTAAGCTAAGGAGGGGGGTGGTGAGGGGACACAGTATAGAGACTCTCCATATAGGGGGGACATGGTGTGAGAGGACAGTGTGAAGAGGGGTCCCAGTATGGAAAGGAGAGGTGGGGTCATATTTTTTTACAGGGAATATAGTGAGGGGCTATTATTTATACCTTTATTACACTGCTCTATTTAAGGGCATCGTTTGGGGATGTGATGCACAAGACCAGAGAAGATGGAATTCTGCAAGAGACGGCTGAGGATGAGAAAAGTCATCATGGAGTCTGGACAAGATGAAGAAAAGAAAGAGAACAATTCCAGAGACAATGTCATGTATCATGTACCTGGATGTAATTTTTTTTGTGATACTGACTAATTCTCATTTTTATATATGTTAGGTGCATTAAAGTCCCAAAATGCACGCTGTCAGGATTTCTCTCATGCGGCGATATGCATACATGCGGTCATGTGCCGACTAGACACGAGTGCCCTCACTCAATTAAATGAATTGAGCAAGGCTGGACAAGTCTAGTCAGAATGTGTCCAGAAGCATACAAATCACATACTTGTGCAAGGCAGAATCCTAAAGTGAGCAGTGCATGCGCCGTGAGAATTCAGAAGCCTGCAGCCTCCTGTAGCGACTGCAGACTTTCATCTCAAATCTGGATGCATCCTTTAATTTTAAAATGTAGCCATGCAGCATGCCCATCCTAATAGCGTGTAATATAACTCATTGTCAGGATTCAGCCTTGCTTCCAGTCATCACATAACCACTTCACTCATATGCGATTTTCATACTTCTGGTCATGTGACAATAAGCTTTTCTTCCTGCTTCTCTCAGTTTTTCACTGAACACTGAGAGATTTAGGAAGAGCAGCTCATCGGCACATGACAAGTGTGCAAATCGCATATATGCTTGGGGGATGGGAGATGAGCTGAATTCTTGCCCCTGGTGCCAGAAAACCAAATACAACTCTGGCTTAAATTCTATTTAAAGACGTCACTTTAAACCCCTTAGTGACAGAGCCAATTCACTATGTAACAAATTTTTATTTATTTTTTGTTCTTGGGTCCAAAGTATGTTTTCCTAACCCGTTATTCCTAAAACAAATAGAAAATAGTTGTTCCACAAAAACTTTGCTTCTGTGATCAGGACAATGAAATTTTGAAATTTGTCTGTTTTCGGGAAATTCTCGATTCATATTCAATACAGAGTAGTCTTCTAGAATATTGTTGAACTGCTAGAATTGTGCAGAAGTTTCTACAATTTTCCAGAATTATCTAGAAGTTTCTAGAAACTTTTAGAACTTTCTAGAATGTTCTTGGACTGTTCAATAGTAGTCATACAAGTATAAAAGCACAGGTGACTCGAACCAACATTTCGTTTATGTTATTGCTGAGTTAGAGAATAACGAATCGTAGTTAAAGAGCAATTATTTGTTTTAGATGGCATCAAGAGGTTGTTTGCGCCCAGAAGATGCATTTAGCTAAGAGTGTGGACAATTTATAAAGACAAGAGCAAGAAAGTATTAGTGAAAGCATGTCGTATGATGTGCGAGGCCTACAAGGCATATTTCGGCATGCCTGCCAGGGATCAAGACAAGTCCTGGGCACTCATTTCACATGCGAATATTGCAACAAAACTCTTGAAGGTAAGGTGAACGATTGCTGCTTATTTAGATGGCAGTGCTTTATTTTGTAGAATTTCAATGATTTAGATCTAGTATAGTTTAACCCCTTACTGGCAGCGGACGGAATAGTACGTCCGCGGCCAGTATCCCCCGCTTTGATGCGGGCTCCGGTGGTGAGCCCGCATCAAAGCCGGGACATGTCAGCTGCTTTGAACAGCTGACATGTGCCCGCAATAGGCGCGAGTGGGGATCGCGATTCACTTGTGCCTATTAAGCAGTTAAATGCTGCTGTTAAACGCTGACAGCGGCATTTAACAAGAGCTTCCGGCCACCGGGACGGAAATCGTTGCACCGCTGACCCCCCCTCGGGGGTCATCGGTGCGTCGGCATAACAACAAGAGGACCTCTATGGTTGTTGATGCTGGGATTGCTATAAGCGCTCATAGCAATGCAGTAATTCTGCTACATAGAGGTGATCTGAGCATCACCTCTATGTAGCAGAGGTGATCGAGCTATGGCAGCTTCTAGCCTCCCATGGAAAACTATTAAAGCATTCCAAAAGTAAAAAAATTTTTTAAAAAAAATATGAAAAAAATAAAAAAAACATAAAAGTTCAAATCACCCCCCTTTCGCACCATTCAAAGGAAAACAATAAAAAAAAATCAAACATACACATCTTTGGTATCGCCGCATTCAGAATCACCCGATCTATCAATAAAAAAAGGATTAACCTGATCACTAAACAGTGTAGCAACAAAAAAAAAGTAAAAAACGCCAGAATTACGTTTTTTGGTCGCCGCGACATTACATTAAAATGCAATAACGTGCGATCAAAAGAACGTATCTGCACAAAAGTGGTATCATTAAAAACGTCAGCTTGGCACGCAAAAAATAAGCCCTCATCCAACCCGAGATCACGAAAAATGGAGATGCTACGGGTCTCGGAAAATGGCGCAATTTTTTTTTTTTTTTAGCAAACTTTGGATTTTTTTTCACCACTTAGATATAAGAGAAACCTAGAAATGTTTGGTGTCTATGAGCTCGTAATGACCTGGAGAAATCATAATGGTGGTCAGTTTTGGCATTTTAGTGAATCTAGCAAAAGAAAACAAACAAAAAACAAGTGTGGGATTTTGCACTTTTTTTGCAATTTCCTGCACTTGGAATTTTTTTCCCGTTTTCGAGTACACAACATGCAAAACCAATGGTGTCGTTCAAAAGTAAAACAAGTCCCGCAAAAAATAAGCCCTCACATGGCCATATTGATGGAAAAAACCTCTGAAGGTGCTGATGCCACCACTGCATATCAAGTTATGCCTCATCGAGCAATTTGTCACGGCTCTTGACAAGGAGTCAGCAGCATTCAGCACCTCCAAGATCTCTTTCCAAAGCTGTCCGAGGCAAAGGTCAAGGCTGGTATCTTCGTTGGACTGCAGATCAAGAAGATCATAGAACGTGACGAGTTTGCCAAGCTGCTGAACAGGACGTTAAAAAGCGGCTTGGAACAGTTTTGTTGCAGTGGTTCATGGCTTCCTGGGTAATACAAGGCTTGAAAAGTATGTGCAGTAGGTTCAGACTCTCATAAAGATTACGACATAATGGGATGCAGAATGTCTCTCAAAGTCCATATCCTTGACGCTCATCATGACAAGTTCAAGGAGAAACATGGGAGCTTACTCAGAGGAGCAAGGAGAGCGCTTTTTCATCAAGATTATTGGACTTTGAACGTCGTTACCAAAGGACAGTATGATGAAAACATGATGGGGAACTTATCTGGGGCTTCGAGAAAGCGATTTGAAGTACAACTCGCAAAATCTAGAAAAACTACTATTTCGGAACCTTTTTGAGTGATTTTCGACTGTCTATTTACCAATGCAAGTGTGTTTTTTATCAGACCGCATGAACGAAAATATAATAGTTTCCTTTTTTTGACAAAGTAATACAAAATTTTTCTGGCCTGTGGTCAAAAAATCAAAGTTTGTGCTGAATGTAGTAGTTTTTTCTATTTCTTAAACATAAGCATTTGAAATATTTACACTTGGAAGCCAGGAACAAAAAATTGTGTTACATAGTTAATCACCAAGCCAATTTTTACAATTCAGACTACTGTCAATTTATGAAGTTATAGCTCTGGAACGCTTCAACGGATCCCACTGATTGAGAAATGTTTTTTAATGACATATTGTACTTCATGTTAGTGGATAAAAATTTCTTCGACATAACTTGCGTTTATTTATGAAAAAAATGGAAAATTTGGCAAAAATGTAGAAAAATTTAGCAATTTTCCAAATTTTAATTTTTGTACCCTTAAATCAGAGAGTGGTGTCACATAAAATAGTTAATAAATACATTTCCCACATGTCAACTTTACATCAGGACGTTATTAATGGTTTAAAATTTGACCAGCGATTGTCAATTTTTCCAACAAAATTTACAAAACCATTTTTTAGTGATAACCTCACATTCAAAGTGAATTTGGAGGGTTAATCTAACAGAAAATACCCAAAAGTGACACCATTCTAAAAACTTCACCCCTCAAGGTGATCAAAAAACACATTCAAGAAGTTTTTTAACCTTCAGGTGCTTCACGAGAGCTAAAGCAATGTGGAAGGAAAAATGAACATTTTACTTTTTTCACAAAAAAATTAACTTTGAAAACCAATTTTTTTATTTTCACAAGGGTATCAGGAGAAAATGGATAAAAAAATTGTTGTTTAATTTCTCCCGAGTACGGCGAAACCTGTATGTGGGGGAAAGCCACTGTTTGGGCACATGGCAGGGCTCAGAAGGGAGGGGATCGTTGACTTTTTGAACACAAAATTGGCTGGAAATCAATAGTGTGCCCCATGTCGCGTTTGGAAGGACCCCCTGATGTACCTAAACAGTGGAACCCCCCCAATTCTACTCCAACCTTAGCACCAATACACCCTAACCCTAATCCTAACCCTAACCACAACCTAACCCCAAAACACCCCTAATCATTACCTAACCACACCCCAAAACCCTAAACACACCCCTAACCATAATCCCAACCCTAATCGTAATCCCAACCACAACCATAACCCTAATCACAACCCTAACCCCAACTCCTGCCCAACCCTAACCCTAGCCCAACCCTAACCCTAATGGAAAAAATACTTTTTCTATTTTTATTATTTTTACCAAACTAAGGAGGTGATAAAGGGGGGGGTTTGATTTACTATTTTTCTTATTTTGATCACTGTGATAGGGTCTATCACAGTGATCAAAATGAACCCCCATAGGAAAAATGTCCTATTGTTGATGGGTGCAGGCCAGCAGATCTTGGCGGGCGCAATAGGCAAGCGCCCCGCCATTTTTCTTCCTGGAAGAAGACAGGACCGGGGGATGAAGGAGGGTCCGCGGGGGGGGGGGGATTCGGGCGACCCCATTTCTCTCCTCTGATGTGCTAGGTCGTATCGAGGATAGAGAAATTTAACCCCTTTTTTCCATCAGACGTACTATTCGTCCATGTGACCCTGGACCTCATTCCCACGGACGGAATAGTACGTCCAGGGGCGATCAGCTGCTTCATCAATTTTACCACACACGTACGGTTTTTAAACGCCCCACCCAAAAGAAATTTCATGAATTGATGATTTTTGTTCATTTCTAACTCCCAAAAATCGAAATAAAAGCGATCAAAAAATGTAACTTGCTCAAAAATGGTACCAATAAAACGTCAACTCGTACCGCAAAAAAATAAGACCTCACATGACTCTGTGGGCCAAAAATATGCAAAAATTTAGCTCTCAAAATGTGGGGGTGCAAAAACTATTTTTTGCAATAAAAAGCGTCTTTTAGTGTGACAGCTGCCAATCATAAAAACCCGCTATTAAATAGTAAATCAAACCCCCCTTTATCACCCCCTTAGGGAAAAATAATAAAATTAAAAAAATGTTTTTATTTCCATTTTCCCATTAGGGGTTAGGCCCTGTGCACACATTGCGGATTGTGCTGCAGATCCGCAGCGGTTTTGGTGCTGGGTTTCGCAGCAGAACCGACGCCATGTACAGTACAGTGTTAGTGAAGGGAAAAAAAAAAAGCTGTGCACATGATGCGGAATTTTCCGCCGGATTTGGTGCGGTTTTTAAAAACGCGATGTCAATTCTTTGTGCGGATTCCGCAGCGGTTTTACACCTATTCCAATATAGGTGTAAAATGCAGGCAAATCCGCAAAAAACAGTGGCAAAACCGCAGTAAATCCACGCTAAAACCGCAGGTAAAACGCAGGTCGTTTTACCTGCGGTTTTTAGAAAAATCTGCAAGTAAATCCACAACGTGTGCATGGGGCCTTAGGGTTAGGGTTGCGGCTAAAGTTAGGGTTAGGGTTGGAGCTAAAGTTAGGATTAGGGTTAGGGTTGGGAATAGGGTTAGGGGTGTGTTAGGGTTAGGTTTGTGGTTAGGTTATGGTTAGGGTTGGGACTAGGGTTAGGGGTGTGTTGGGGTTAGGGTTGGAGTTAGAATTGGGGGGTTTCGCTGTTTAGGACATCAGGGACTCTCCAAATATGACATGGGTCTGATCTCAATTCCAGCCAATTCTGCGTTGAAAAGTCAAACGGGGTGCTCCTTCCTTCTGAGCTCTGCCATGGCCCCAAACAGTAGTTTACCCCCATATGGGGTATCAGCGTACTCAGGACAAATTGCACAATAACTCTTGGGGTCCAATTTCTTCTGTTTACCCTTGGAAAAATAAAAAATTGGGGGCGAAAAATATCATTTTTGTAAAAAAAAAATTATTTTTTTTTGTTTTTACGGCTGTACGTTATAAACTTCGGTGAAGCACTTGGGGCTTCATAGCGCTCACCACACATCTAGATAAGTTCCTTGTGGGGTCTATTTTCCAAAATGTGGTCACTTGTGGGGGGTTTTCACTGTTTAGGCACATCAGGGGCTCTCCAAATGCGACATGACGCCCGAAGACCATTCCATCAAAGTCTGCAATCCAAAACGTCACTACTTCCCTTCCGAGCCCCGACGTGTGCCCATACAGTAGTTTTCTCCACATATTGGGTATCAGCGTACTCAGGACAAATTGGACAACAAATTTTGGGGTCCAGTTTCTCCTGTTACCCTGGGAAAATAAAAAGTTGGGGACTAAAAGATCATGTTTGTGGAAAAAATATGATTTTTTTATTCTCATGCGCGGGCGTTATAAACTTTAGTGAAACACCTGGGGTTTAAAAGTTCTCCCACACATCTAGATAAGTTCCTTGAGGGGTCTAGTTTCCAAAATGGTGTCATTTGTCGGGGGTTTCCACTGTTTTGGCAGATCAGGAGCTCTCCAAACACGACATGGCATCCAGCCAATTTGCGTTGAAAAAGTCAACGGCGCTCCTTCCCTTCCAAAACTCTGCATGCCACCCAAACAGTGGTTTTTACCCCCACATATGGGGTATCAGCGTACTAGGACTAAATGCACAATAACTTTTGGCGTCTTGTTACCCTTGGGAAAATAAAAATTGGGGTGAAAAAGATCATTTTTGTGGAAAAAATATGATTTTTTAATTTTAAGGCTCTACGTTATAAACTTGTGTGAAGCACTTGGGGGTTCAAATTGCTCACCCACACATTAGATAAGTTCCTTGAGGGGTCTAGTTTCCAAAATGGGGTCACTTGTGGGGGGTTTCCACTGTTTAGGCATTCAGGGGCTCTCCAAATGCAACATGGCGTCCAATCTCAATTCCAGCCAATTTTGGTTGGAAAAAGGTTAAATGGTGCTCCTTTCCATTCCGAGCTCTGCCGTGCGCCCAAACAGTGGTTTCCCCCACATATGGGGGTATTAGCGTACTCAGGCAAAGACAACCCAATTTTGTGGTCCAATTTCCCTGTTACCCTTGGGAAAATAAAAAAAAATTTGGGACTAATAGTTAAAATTTTTTGGGAAAAAAAAAAAAAAAATTTTTTTTTTTTATGCCTGGGGGTTTTAAATTGGTGAAGCCCCTTGGGGGTTAAAGTTTTTCACCACAGATCTAGATAAGTTCCTTTTGGGGGTTTTAGTTTCCAAAAAAGGGGGCAAATTTTGGGGGGGTTTTCCCCTGTTTCGGGGGATCTGGGGCACTACACAAAAAAAAAGGAAAATGACCCCCCAAAACTGTATTCCAAAAAAATTTTTTTCTTCCCCTTTCCAACCTTGCCGTTTTGCCCAAACAGTTTCCCCTTTTTTATGGGGTATCAGCGTACTCAGGACAAATTGGACAACAACTTTTGGGGTCCAATTTCCTTGGGGAAAAAAACCCCAAAAATTTGGGCTAAAAAATTTTTTGTGGAAAATTGTTTTTTTTTTTTTTTTAAAAATCAGGTTTTTTAAAAAACCTTTGAAACATTTGGGGTTCAAGTGTCAAAAGATCAAAACTAATTTCCCCTAGGGGGTCTATTTTCCCAAAAAGGGGGTCATTTGGGGGGGGGTTTCCGTTTGGGCTCAGGGCCCCAAAAAAGCACCATGGCGCCCCCAATTTTAAAAATTCCCCCAAATTTTTGTTTTGAAAAAAAAAAACGGCGCCCTTTCCCCTTTTCGAGCTCTGCCGTGTCCCAAAAAAAGGGGTTTTTTTCCCCAAAATAGGGGGGGATCGGGGATCAGGGAAATTGCAAACAACTTTTTCTGCCCCTTTTCTTTTTTTCCCCCTTGGGGGAAAAATAAAAAAGTTTGTAAAAAATCATTTTTGTGACAAAAAAAATTAAATATTTTTTTTTTCAAAAACAATTTTGGGGGGGTTTTTTTCCCCTTTTGGGGGAAAAAAATTGGGGGGGGAAAAAAAAATTTTTATTTTTGTGGAAAAAAAATTGAATTTTTTTAAATTTTCGGCTCTACTTTTTTAAACCCCTTTGTGAAGCCCCTTTGGGGGGTTAAATTTGGGGTCACCCGGATCTGAAAAATTTTTTTGGGGGTTTTTTTCCCAAAAAAAGGGGGCCGTTTTTGGGGGGTTTCCACTGTTTGGGGACTTCGGGGGGTCTCCAATGCAACTGGCGCCCCAACTCAATTCCCCCCCCAATTTTGGTTGGAAAAAAATCAAATGGTGCTCCTTCCTTTCCGGAGCTCTCCCCCCTCGACCCCCAAAAAAAAGGGGGGTTTCCCTCACTTTGGGGGGGTTTTTAACGTACTCGGGGGCCAAATTTTGGGAAAAAATTTTGTGGTCCAATTTTCCTGCCCCCTTGGGAAAAAAAAAATTGGGGGGCTAAAATATAATTTTTTTTTGAAAAAAATAGGATTTTTTTTTTTTTTTCCCGGGCATTATAAACTTGTGTGAAGCATTTGGGGGGGTTAAAGTGCCCACCCCCGATCTAAAAAAAATTCCCTTTTTGGGGGCCTATTTTCCCAAAAAAGGGGGCTTGGGGGGGGGGTTTCCCCCTTTTTTTGGCAAAATCTGGGGCATGAAAAAGGGAATATGCCCCCCCTCAACGTCGGGGTTTTTCCAAAAGTTTATTATTTCCCTTTTCCCAAAAACCCCCCCCTGCGCCCCAAACAGTTTCCCCCCCCAAAAGGGGTACCCCTTTTTTCCCCGGAAAAAAATTGGCAACAATTTTTGGGGTCAAAATTTTTTGGGGAAATGGTGTACGAAGATTTTGGGGCACTGGAGACCAGAGGTTTGTGTTGTTTTTTTTTTTATTTGTTTATGAAAAAGCTTGCATGTATAAAAAATTTCTATTGTAGGGGGCTTTTACTGTATTTTTTGGGGCTATGGTGGGGGGTCATAATTTTTTTGAGAACTGTGTGAAGGGTCATTCTATATATTTTTTTTAAAAATAGAGGCTATGAGGGGGGATAATGGATATTCGTGGGTATGGAAAGTATTCGGGGCCCCCTTCCCCAAAAATTTTTTTCTCTTTGCTTTCATTGGGAAAATATTTTTAAACTCAAAAAAATTTTTTTTTTTTTTTTTCTTAATGCACACTCTGTACCCATCTTGACGGGGAATTTTAAAAAGAAATGAAAAATTTTTTTAAATTTATTAAAATAAAAAAAGAAATAAAAACCTTTTGGAAAGTATTCAGACCCTTTGCTCAGTTTTGGTAAAGCACCCTTTTAAGTAGTACAGGGAAAATTAGTCTTTTGGGGGAAGATTTAAAAAAGTTTTTCCCCCCCCGGATTTTTGGGATTCCCCGGCCTTTCTTCCCCTTCAGAAAACCCCTCCAGTTCTGTCAAGTTGGATGGTGGAAACGTTGGTGGGGGAAAAATTTTTGGGGTTCCAGAGATGTCAAAAAAAGGGGGTTTAAAACAGGGCTCTGGCTTGGGGGCCGTCAAAAATGATCACAGAGTTGTTCTGAAGCCCCTCCTTTGTTATTTTAGCTGTGTGTTAGGGTCATTGGTTTTTTTGGAAGGTGAACCCCGGCCCCCAATTGAGGTCCAGAGCATCTGGAAGGGTTTTTTTCCAGGGGGAAATTTAGGGCTTGGCCCCCTTTTTTTTTCCTTTTAAATTTCCAAAAAGCCCCCCCCTTCCCCCGCTGAAAAAAACCCCCCCAGCATGATGCTGCCACCCCCCATGGGGTTTTCCGTTGGGATTGTTTTTGGGCAGGTGATGAGCAATGCCTGGTTTTTTTCCCCCCCATACCCCCTTTGAAAATTTCACCAAAAAGTTCTTTCTTCGTCTATCAGGGGCCCGGAAAATTTTTCTTATAGTCTGGGAGTCCTCCCCCGTGTTTTTCAAAAAATATGCGGGCTTTCATTTTTTTTGGACCCCCCACAAAGGGGGTGGGGTGGTGGAGGGTTGCAGTTTCCCCGTTGACTTTGTGGAACGTTCTCCCCCTTCCCCCCCACTGCATCTGGGAGCCAGCCACAGTGATCTTGGGGTTTCCTTTACCTTTAAAACCAAGGTCTTTTTCCCCCGAATTTTTTTTGTTTGGCTGGCGGCAGGGGTTGGAAGACCCTTTTTTTTGGTCCCCGGGGTTCTTTAAAAATTTTTTTTTAGGAGGGGGCCCTGTGCTCTTAGAAAAACCTTAATACTGCGAAATTCTTTTGTAACCTTTTTGGCCCCATGTGTGCCTTGCCCCCCAAAAATTAGTATCTGGGCTCATTGGCCCCTTTCTTTGACCTCCGATTTTCAAAATTTTGGCTGACATGCAATTTTTAGGGGTGAGGTCTCATATAGACAGGTGTGGGCCTTTACAAATAAAATCCTATCTTTAATTAAAAAACGCTGTACCCCCAAAAAAAGGGTTTTGAGAAATTTTTAAAGGGGATCAAAAAGGGAAAGAAAAGCATGTGATTTAAAACCCCCCTCTGCCATCGGGTACTATCTGTCCAAAAAAACCCCTTTCCCAACTGCCCATGGATGGGATAGTAGTCCAAGGTGATCAGCTGCGTTTTCCCCGGGGGGAGCGCGGGTTTTTTCCCCGGGGTTTTCAGTGATTATCACAGCGGGGCACCCGGCACTATTTTTGGGAGTAGGGGGCACGGCCCGGGTCCGGAACCCTCGCGATCAAACATGATCGCGGTTACCAGGGGCCCAAAAAGGGCATTCGCAGGGGGGGGGGGTTTCCCGGGTGCCCCCCAAACCCTCAGAACAGGGTTTTTGGGGGCCGCGTTGTTTTTGAAAGGTTTCCCTGCAGGACCCCCGGTCCAAAATGGCCGCCGGGTTTTGAGGGGGGCCCCGTTCCTTAGGGGCCCCCCCGAGGCAGGCACTGAGAACCCCGCAGCGGGGCCAGAGCGTTTTGTGTGTGACGAGTGGGTGCACCCTGTCACACCAGCGTTTTAAAAATTTCTAAAGTCCCCCCGGGGGCAAAAATTTAAAAAATTTTTAAAAAATAAAAAACACAAGGGGTAAAAAAAAAATTTCAAAATAAAAAAAAAAAAAAAATTCCCAAAAAAATTCTTTTTCCCCGTTAAAAAAAAAAACAAAACAAAAAGTACACATTTTTTGGGGATTTTCCGCGCCGTAACAACCCCCCCTTTAAAAAAATGTCCCCCTATTTAAACCCCTTTGTAAAAACCCCTTAAAAAAAAAAAAAAAAAGCAAAAAATCAATGCTTTATTTTTTATCCCGGGCCCGAAAAAAAAAGGGAATAAAAAAGCGACCCCAAAAGCCCCATATAAATAAACAGGGTTTTTCTGCTGAAAACGTCATCTTGTCCGCAAAAAAAAGCTGCCCCACAGCATCACCCCGGGAAAAAAAAAAAGTTTTTGCTCGAGAAAAAGCAAAAGCAAAAAAAAATTTTTTTTTAAAAAAAAAATTTTTTTTATTGTATAAAAGCCCAAAACCAAAAAAATGTAAAAAAAGAGGTATCGCCGTAATCTTTTCTGTTTTCCAAAAATTTTAAAACGCTTTTTTTTCAATTTTACCACCCCGCGGTTTTAAACCCCCCCCAAAAAAAAATTCATGAATTTTTTTATTTTTTTTCTTTTCCAAAAACCCCCAAAAACGGAAAAAAAAGCGATTAAAAAAAATGTCACCCCCCCCAAAAAAAGGGATCAATAAAAATGTCAACTCCCACCCCCAAAAAAAAAGACCTAAAAAGACTCTGTGGGCTTAAAAAAAGCAAAAATTCCCCCTTAAAAATGTGTTTTTCAAAAAAAAAATTTTTGGGAAAAAAAAGGGGTTTTTTTAGAGTGACAGCTGCCAAAAATAAAAACCCAAAATAAATTTTTAAATCAAACCCCCCCCTTTTAACCCCCCCTTGTTAGGGGGAAAAAAATAAAAAAAAAAAAATGTATTTTCATTTTCCCATTTTGGGGTTTGGGTTGCGCCCTTTTAAATTAGGGTTAGGGTTGCGCCCCAAAAATTTGGATTAGGGTTGGGTTAGGGTTAGGGGGGTGTTTTGGGTTGGGTTTTTTGGGTTTGGGTTTTGGGTGGGTTAGGGGTGTGTTTTTGGGGGTTGGGTTTTTGGGTTTGAATTGGGGGGGGTTTTCCCGGGGTTTGGACATCAGGGACTCTCCAAAAAAAAAAGGGACATGGGGGGCTGATCTCAATTCCCCCCAAAAATTTGGTTTTAAAAAAAAAAACGGTGCTCCTTTTTTTCTGGCTCTGCCCCCGCGCCCAAACAGTATTTTCCCCCCCATTTGGGGGGGTCGCGTACTCAGGACAAATTTCCCCCAAAAATCTTTTTTTTGGGTCCCCAAATTTTTTTTGTTACCCCCTTGGAAAATAAAAAAAAGGGGGGGGGAAAAAACATTTTTGTAAAAAAAAAATTTTTTTTTGTTCTTACGGCTGTACGTTATAAAAAAAATTTGAAAAACTCAGGGGGGATAGCGCTCCTATTAAAAATCTACATTTTTTTCCTTGTGGGGTCTATTTTTTCCCAAAAGGGGCACTTGTGGGGGGTTTCCACTGTTAAGGAAAATTTTGGGCTCTCCAAAAACGGGGATTTTCGTCCCCCGGGCCCCCTTTCCAAAAAAGTCTGCAATCCAAAAGTCAATTCCCTTCCCCGGCCCAACGTGCGCCCATACAGTAGTTTTTTTCCCCCATATGGGGGATTTTGCGTACTCGGGGGAAAATTGGACAACAACTTTTTTGGGGCCCCTTTCTCCTCTTACCCCCTTTGAATAAAAAAATTGGAGGGGAAAAAAATTTTTTTTTGTAAAAAAAAGGTTTTTATTTTTGGGGTGAATTTTTATAAAGTCTGTGCCCCCCCCGGGCGAAAAATTTCCCCTTTGGGGGCTTTTTTAAAAGGGGGGAAATTGGGGGGGTTTTTCCCGTTTCGGTCATTTTGGGGCACTAAAAAAAGGAAAGGGGGCCCCTTTTAAGTTGTTTTCCCCAAAAAGGTTTTTATTTTTCCTTTTTTTCCGCCTTGCCCGGGGGCCCAAAAATTTTTTCCCCCCTTTATATGGGGTTTAGGTTCGGAAAAATTTTGGACCCCCCTTTTGGGGGCCAATTTTTTTGGGAAAAAAAAAAAAATTTTTTGGGGGGCAAAAAATCTTTTTTTGGAAATTTTTTTTTTTTTTTTTTTTCCCTTTTGGGAAATTTAAATTTTGGGGAAAAAAATTTGGGGTTTTAAGTGTTTAAAAAAGTTTTACTAATTTCCCCTTTGGGGGTCTTGTTTCCAAATGGTGTCACTTGTGGGGGGTTTCCCCCTTTTTTGGCGCTTTTAGGGCCCCCCAAAAAGGGGGCATTGGCGCCCCCAAAAAAAATTCCAAATTTTGGTTTTTTAAAAACAAACGGCGTTTTCCTTCCCTTAAAAACTTGCGGTCCCAACCCCGGGGTTTTTTTCCCCAAAAATGGGGTATCGCGTATGGGGGAAAAATTCACAACAATTTTTTCCCCGTCCATTTTCCCCCTTTTCCCCCGTGAAAAAAAAAAAATTTTTTTTAAAAGACATTTTTGGCAAAAAAGTAAATATTATTTTTTCTTCCTTTTTCAGCCTTGAACCCCCTAAGGGGGGAAATAAGCTTTAAATGGGGGTTTCAGTACCTTGGGGGTGCAGTTTTTAGTGGTGCCTTTTTTGGGTATTTTGCCTTAGCCCCAAAAAAAGTGCTTCAAATGTGGGTGGTCCAAAAAAAAGGCTTTGTAAATTTGTTGTAAAAATGAGAAATCGGGGGTCAACTTTTAACCTTAAATTTTCCAAAAAAAAAAATTTGTTTCCAAAAATTGTGTGATGAAAAAAGCATTGGGAAAAGTTATTTCTTAATATTTTGTGTGCATTTTCTTTTTTTTAAAGGGAATAAAAATTAAAATATGAAAATTGCAAAATTTCAAATTTTTTTCCCTTTTGATTTTTTTTCAAAATTAAAGCAGAAATTTTTAAGAAAATTTTACCACTAACGTGAAATAAATATGCACGAGAAAAATTTCGAATCGCAAAGATGTTGAAGCTTCCAGGTTATAATCATAAAAGGCAGTGGGGGGAATTGTAAAAAAATTTGGCCAGGTCTTAACGTGCAACCCCCCTTGGGGTGGGGGTTAAAATGAGTGTCTGAGCAAAGGGCTGAAAACTTATGACCAGTATTTTTCGTTTTTCTTTTTTTTAAAAATTTTTAACATTTACATTTTGTTATTGTTTGCTGTAAGTCTTTGTTGTACAAGTTCCCTCTATAAGAAAAAGTGCGGAATTGTTTTGGGCTATGAAATAAAATTTTATTTTTATGTGGGGGCTGAATTGAAATGGGGCTATTGGGGCTCTTTCTATAAAGTAGGGCCCCGATTTACCGCCCCCCCTGTCCGTTTTTAAGCAGGTCATGCTAGTTTCAAAAGAGGGGGACATCATTCAAGGGGAGGAGGGGGGTTTGGAGGGGTCACAGACAGGATGGAGAAAAACCCGGCAAGTCCGCTCCGTGAAGAAATTAATTAGCAGAAAAAACTTGGGGGTTTTTTAAAACCACAAAGCGGATTTCTTCACCAAATGATCAAAATAATTAGTATTAAGCGTATTACAG
>JARQOD010000001.1:157516212-157601219 GCA_033576555.1 Oophaga sylvatica
GCTAGCGAGATCGATGTGTGTGACGGGGGCTTTAGACGTGGATGATAAGCTTTCTACCCAATAGATTTCATGATTCCCATGATAGAAACTCGTGAAATTCCCAATTCTAAAGAGACTCTTCTGGTGGACTTTTTGGACTCTAAACAAATGTTTTAGCAACAAGTTGTTTATTATTTTCTTTACAGGCTGTGTTGTGTCCACCAGTTTTTGGAGCATTAAGGATTGAGCCAGTGGCATCGAATTTGTCACGAATGCGGTAAATGGTTTGTCTCTTTGGGGCTTTTGTTTCAGCATTTTGAGATTTCCAATACTCTTAAAATCCATTTTCTTTGATCTGTATTTAAATTATTTTGCCATTTTGGGGGAGATTTATCTGTGAAAACTGGATCTGTGAAACTGACTCAGTTGCCCTTAGCAACCAATCAATCAGATTCCACCTTTCATTTTCCAAAGAGTCTGTGAAGAATGAAAAGTGGAATCTGATTGATAAATCTCCCCCTTCATAACCCTATTACACATACTGTCCACCTACTTTTGGACCACCCAGTATATTTAAAAGAACAATGTAGGATGAATCACTTTTCCTCTTACTCTTTTGTCTTCCCTCCCTCTCTCACACTGGGAAAGGCTATATAAGAAGGATCAAATTAATTTTCTCCATACACCTGAAGAAAGCTGCAAATAGCCAAAACGCGTTGTATATATAGTTTTTATCAGTTTGAATTAGATTTTACCTACAAGCAACCTGAAATGTATGCACCTTGATTTCTCTCGGTGGCAAAGACAGCGCTATTCCCTGGTCCTCCTGTCTGGCAATCCATGACTACGGCAGGGTGAGACAGAGCGCATCATTGGAAGAATTAGCAGAGCTAAACTGGATCATATTTTATCAAAACTACAGCAGGATGCCCGTAAAGTATCGCATTTAAATGTGATCTGATGTTATTGTTACTGATAAGGACTGAGAGTCGAAACTTGCAATTGTACATCTTTAGTTAGCCATAAAGTATAACATGAGGACTCTCAAGTTAAATTTTTTGATTCTGAATAGTGAGAAATCGTCAGACAAATGGTTCTGCTGCATACCACGTACATATACTAAATCGTCTTCACCTATACTTTTATGAGCACTGTATTGTTCTCTTTGGTGACCTATTCTGGATGAAGTTTAATATTCTAATGCTCTTTAAGTCATGAATAGTCATCTGTTTCATCCACATTGCTTGTAAAAGTGAGTGCTTATCCTGATCAGAACTGGAAATGAATAGTTCCCAACAAATGGAGACGTCAAACCCTGACAGTTCATTAATCATAGAGAAACTTTCATACTGTGCTTGTTTTAGAGGCCTGGCATTATTAGCTCATGTAAGGGTACCGTCACACTCAGCGACGCAGCAGCGATCCCGACAACGATACGGCCTGGCAGAGATCATTGCTGCGTCACTATGTGGTCGCTGGTGAGATGCCAAACAGTCAGATCTTCCCAAGACGCAGCAACGATCGGCGACCCGTAGCGACCTGTGTAACGATGTGTCTCCTATGTGTCTCAATGCTGAGTCGCTAGCGAGATCGCTGGTAAAAGGTGTCAAACACACCGATGCATGCTACCCAGCGGGAACTCAACGACCAAAGAAAGGTCCAGGCATTTCTGACACGACCAGCGATCTCACAGCTGGGGCCTGATCGCTGGTACGTGTCAAACATAGCGAGATCGCTGCTGAGGTCGCTGTTGCGTCACAAAACTTGTGACTCAGCAGCGATCTCGATTAGTGTGACGGGGGCTTAAGCCCTGGGATCGCTCGCTGCCATAGTGTTGGTACTCCATCACTCACTGTTCAGCTGCCTGAGGCAATAAGCACAGCGGCTTCCCATTGTAGTGTGTCATACAAAGCTGTGTCATTTAGGCACTTGTATTCATTTGGTGTACATAACAAAAGGAACAAATGTGTCCAGCGGACCGGACAGATAGTCTAATTCTAGCTCTACCCTGTCTCAATTGGTAACATGACATCACAGCTAGATCATCTGGAGCAGTAATATCTTAGTTTGGGCAACACTGACAAGACAAATTGGAATTTTTATACATGACCTGATCCATTACCTGCCTTCACTCACCTATCGTAAAAGACTAGATATTCTTGAAACACTTATACATCTTGTACAGTTGGGCAGGTGCAAATATCAGGTCAATTATGAAAATGACACTCAGAATTTGATCAGAGTGTGACCATTGTGTGATCAGATTCTTCTTGATGAGGAGAAGATGGAGAAAAAAATGTTTCCATCTTTCTGCATCATGGTATATCTCAAAACTATCAATGTATTCTGGAACCAAACGTGCTGCCCAGTGTCAGAAAACGTCGTCTGAGTCTCAGCTGATGGGTCCTCCAACATACTAAAGAGTGACCCAACACACACACTTTGTACGCGTCGTATGTTCACTGCGTCCAAAGCGCTGCCTTCTGTTAAATGCAGGTGAATCCACATGTGATCAATATATTTCCATTGATGTAATTTCTGTTGCAGAGGCTCGCATCTCCACAAGAGAAATTGACATGCTGTAGTCTTGAAAGACGCGCCGCATGTCAGTGACCGCCGGTGATCTATAGGCAAATATGCACACATAGTGGACTTGGGATTTCTAGAAATTTCATCCACTATGCTGTCACAGCAGCGCGCTGCAGGTTTGATGCTGCATAAATACACAGTGTCAAACCCACATACATACCCTAAGGATAGTATTGAAAATGCTAATGTATTTGTATGTCCACAATACTGCACCAGTTATTACATTTGTGTTTCAAATTGTCAATTTTGCTGGATTTATAATACAGTGCAATACTGGTAACGTACAGATGCTATATGATCTATTATTGTAAAGGTATTCTGTATACTGAGATATGCACTTGTATGAATTGGCCTTCTACATGAGAATGAAAGTTTTGCAGCAGCTTAGTATGCACAGTTGACACCTCCAAAATTTAGCATTTTAAGATGGACCACATACTTACACCTTTAAATACTGTGTTATTCTGTATTTTCACACAATGGACACTGTCTAAAAATACCTCTCTGTAATTGTTCACATCTCATTTTGACTGTGACATGCAACTTATGTGGTGGGAAAGCTCTAGGAGTATTTGCCAAGTATGTCAAAAGGCCACCATGCACCAAGCATTTGCTCGAAGACTGTGTGGACATACCTTATTTTTCAATTGTTAACCTAGCCATATGGATTGTACTGGTTCTGCTTTATCAGTCCTTTATTTGATAGACAGAAATGTAGCTATGGACAGAATAATACATTTTTTGTTTCATTTTATACTTAAAAGTAAATGGTAATCAGGGCAACTTAAAGGGATATTCCCATCTCCAGTATCCTTCCCAATATGCTGTAGGTGTAATAATAAAAATAATAATATGAGCAATTATCTCCAATTAGAATTGTAGTACAGTTTTTCTGATTCGCTATGTCTCTTTTCTCATGTGCAGGCATTGCAGGACCTTAGGTATCCATGGTTACAACCACTAGCAACTAGCTAACTATCACTATATCAGTGGTTGTAATCATGGATACCTAAGGTCCTAAATTGCCTGCATATGAAGAAAGAGACAGCAAATCAGAGTAACTATACAACATTTCTAATATTATTATTATTACACCTACTTCATATTGGGATAGAATCTTGAAGATAGGAATACTGCTTTAATGCAAGTTCACTCACTGAGGCCAAGTTCACACTAAGTTTTTTTGAAGTTGACAAAAACAAATCACTTTAGGAAATGCACCTTCTTTGTGGATTTTTTGGAGAAAATTTGAATTTCCTGAAGCGGTTTTGAAGAGTTATGGTAAGGTGAGCACAATATTACTTTCAGATGAGGCTGCACCAAAACTCTCTCCTGTTATGTTTCGGTAGCTGAGGAGAAATTGCAAAAAATAGCCAAAGTAGTAATACACCAGAGAGGCTGGAAACTATTGGATTGCAGTATACTAAGCTAACCGCCACACTAGAAGTAGCCGTGCAGCGTACCTACGGTGATCCTAGACGCCTCGTCACAGCCGGAGAGATAACTACACCTAAAGGCAGAAAGATGAAAGCTATCTGCCCCGGAGCAGAATCCCCAAAGAAATAGGAAGCCCCCAAACATGTAATGGCGGTTAGACAAGAAGAAAACACGGAAACAGACAGAAAATAGAATGAGCAAACGCTGGGGCCCAATCTGTCTAGAAAGAAAAGTATAGGAAAGAATTCTGACTGCAACCCAAAAAAAAACCCTGACAAAAATACCAACACTTCTGAGAAAAACCTGAGATCACACGATCTCTACCACCTAAATCAGATCTCTTGTGTAACTCACAACAATTCAGCAAATAAAAAGTGACAAAGGAACAAAGCAAAAGTGCAAACACAAAATGAGCACAATTGCAGCGCCAGACCCCACAAGGGGACCAGGCTGTAGTCTACTGCAAGCAGCAAACCAGCAGTGAAAATCCAACAGAGGAAAAAAAACAACAAAACACTTATCTGAATGAGAGCAGGAAAGCAAGCTGTGCTCCAAGCAAGACCAGGAGGAACAATTGATTACCGGCAAGGCTGATGGGAACTCAGGTCACTTATAATAAACCATTCAGAGCCAGCTGAAGGCCATTCAGTAATTAGTTCATTACCCTCAGCAACCACCCGAGGGAGCCCCAGCTCAGAAGTCACCTCCAAATTATTCACAACAGTACCCCCCCCTTGAGGAGGGGTCACCGAACCCTCACCTGCGCAACCAGGCCGTCAGGATGAGCTCGATGATAGGCACGGATAAGTCTCCCAGTATGGATGTCCGAAGCAAACACCCAAGAATTGTCCTCCTGACCATAACCTCTCCACTTAACAAAATACTGGAGTTTCCGTCTACCAAAACGAGAATCCAATATTTTCTCAACCACATACTTCAAATTGCCCTTAACCAAAGCAGGGTCGGGAGGCGCAGCCATAGGAACCACTGGCTCGACAAACCTCTTCAATAAGGACTTGTGGAACACGTTATGGATCTTAAATGTCCCTGGAAGAAGCAAACGGAAGGAAACCGGATTAATAATTTCCATGATCTTATAAGGTCCAATGAACTTTGGCTTAAATTTTGGAGATGCAACCTTCATAGGGATATTCCTTGAGGACAACCAAACCAAGTCCCCCACTTTAAAATGAGGACCATCAGTCCTATGCCGGTTGGCAAACCGCTGGGCCTTCTCTTGAAAGAGAGACAACCTCTCCACTACCTGGTCCCAAATCTGCTGCATACGCTGCACAATAGAGTCAACCCCCGGACAGACAGAAGCCTCCGCCTGTCCTGAAGAAAATCGAGGATGAAACCCAGAATTGCAGAAAAAAGGAAACATCAAGGTGGCAGAGCTAGCCCTATTATTAAGAGCAAACTCAGACAAAGGCAAAAAAGAGACCCAGTCATCTTGATCAGCAGACACAAAACATCTCAAATAAGTCTCCAAGGTCTGGTTTGTTCTCTCCGTCTGCCCATTGGTCTGAGGGTGAAATGCAGAGGAGAAAGACAGCTGAACTCCCAGTTTAGAACAAAATGTGCTCCAAAATCTGGAAACAAATTGGACTCCTCTATCAAACACAATGTTTTCAGGAAAGCCGTGCAACCGAACCACCGGCTGAAAAAACAAGGGCACCAACTCGGAAGAGGATGGCAACTTCGGCAGTGGCACAAGATGGATCATCTTGGAAAACCTATCACAGATCACCCAGATAACAGTCATTCTCTGAGAGACAGGGGGTCAGAAATAAAATCCATAGAGATATGGGTCCATAGCCTCTTGGGCACAGGCAATGGCATTAACAATCCACTAGAGTGAGAGCAAGGTTTGGACCGAGAACAAGTCCCACAGGACTGCACAAAGTCCCTGACGTCACGAGACAAAGTAGGCCACCAAAAGGACCGACTCACCAAGTCTCTGGTACCAAAAATCCCAGGATGACCAGCCAATGCGGAACAATGAATCTCAGACATCACACTCTTCTTCCACTGGTCTGGGACAAACAATTTCCCAACAGGGCAGCGCTCAGGTTTATCCTCCTGACTCCCCTCCAGAGCCAGTCTCAAATTGGGCAAGATGGCGGAAAGAACTGCACCCTCTTTCAAAATAACAGCAGGATCAGATAACTCAGGAGAATCCGCAAAGAAACTCTCGAGAGGGCATCCGCCTTAACATTCTTAGTGCCCGGAAGAAATGAAACCACAAAATTAAAACGTGTGAAAAACAAGGCCCACCTGGCCTGTCTAGGATTAAGTCGCTTGGCTGATACGAGATAAACCAGGTTCTTATGGTCCGTGAGGACCACCACCTGATGTTTGGCTCCTTCCAGCCAATGTCTCCACTCTTCAAAGGCCCACTTCATGGCCAATAACTCCCGATTACCCACGTCATAATTACGTTAAGTTGGAGAAAATTTTCGAGAGAAAAAGGCACAAGGTTTACTCTTAGAGGTCTCTGGATCCCTTTGGGACAAAACGGCACCTGCCCCAATCTCAGAGGCATCAATCTCCACCTGAAATGGCAGAGAAACATCAGGCTGCCGTAGAACAGGAGCAGAAATGAATCTCTGCTTAAGTTCCTGAAACGCAGAAACTGCCTCAGGAGGCCAATTCGCCACATCGGAACCCTTTTTGGTCAAATCAGTCAATGGTTTAACAATACCGGAGAAATTACCAATAAATTTACGATAAAAATTGGCAAAACCCAAAAATCTCTGAAGAGCCTTCAATGAAGTAGGTTGAACCCAATCACAGATGGCCTGAACCTTGACCGGGTCCATTTCAATAACAGACGGAGACAAAATGAATCCAGAAATGAGACCTTCTGTACGCCAAAAAGACACTTTGATCCCTTCACATACAGTGCATTCTCTCTCAAAATCTGGAACACAGTCCGAACATGTTTCACATGAGAGTCCCAGTTGTTGGAAAAAATCAAGATATCATCCAAATAAACAATCAGAAATTTATCCTCAAAATCCCTGAAAATATCATTCATGAAGGATTGGAAGACGGAAGGGGCATTAGTAAGCCCAAAAGGCATCACTAGGTACTCAAAATACCCCTCTGGGGTATTAAACGCCATCTTCCATTCATCCCCGTGCTTAATGCGAATAAGGTTATACGCCCCCTGAGGTCAAGCTTGGTAAACCAACTAGCACTTTTCACTCTGGAAAATAGGTCAGAAATCAAGGATAACGGATATTGATATCTAACAGTGATCTTATTCAGGAGGCGATAATCAATACACGGCCTTAATGAACCATCCTTTTTGGTCACAAAGAAAAAACCGGCGCCCAATGGTGAAGAGGATGGTCTGATATGGCCCTTCTCCAAAGACTCCTTGATATAAGATTGCATAGCATCGTGTTCAGGTACAGATAAATTAAAAAGGCGACCTTTAGGAAATTTACCACCAGGCACTAACTCAATAGCGCTATCATAGCTCCTGTTAGGAGGTAAGGATTCAGACTTACTTTCACTAAACACATCAGAAAAATCAGTCAAAAAGTCAGGGACATCCTGAGACTGGGGAGAGGCAGAAAAAACAGGAGTGTCAGTATTAACACATTGGCAGCCCCAACTGGTCACAGACACAGATTTCCAATCCAAAACAGGATTATGAGTCTGTAACTAAGGGAAACCCAGTACAATAATGTCATGCACATTATGCAACACCAGAAATTTGCAACTCTCCTGATGATCTGGTTCAACCCTCATTATCACCTGAGTAGAAAACTGGGGTTTATTCTCCACCAAAGGGGTAGAATCAATGCCCAGTAAAGGAATAGACTTCCGCAGGGGTATCATGGGAAACCCACAACGTTTGGCAAAGTCAAAATCCATCAGGTTAATAGCTGCTCCTGAATCAACAAAAGCCTGAGCCGAAAATGTGGACAGGGAGCAAATCAGGGTAACAGTCAACAGAAATTTAGTCTGAACACTACCCAAGACAACTGAGCGCGCAAAACGTCTTCCCCACTTAGGACAGACGGAAATAGCATGGGAAGCGTCACCACAGTAGAAACGCAACCCATTGCGCTTACGAAACTCATGACGCCGAGCCCCAGCAGTCACTCCATCACACTGCATGGGCTCAGGAGCTGTCTCACAAGGCAACACTATCTCAAGCATACCTCTGCACTCATGCAAATGTCTGTCTATTTGAATAGCCAAAGACATAGAATCATTGAGACCAGAGGAAACAGGGAATCCCACCATAACGTCCTTTACATTTTCTGACAGACCCTTCCGAAAAAAGGCTGCCAAAGCATAATCATTCCATTTGGTCAGAACTGCCCATTTTCGAAATTTCTGACAGTACAGCTCAGCGTCTTCACGACCCTGATTTAATGCCAACAAGGTCTTTTCAGCTTGATCAGTGACATTAGGTTCATCGTACAATAACCCCAGAGCCTGAAAAAATACATCAACATCATTCAAAACAGGTTCCCCAGGTGTCAGGGAAAAAGCCCAATCCTGAGGGTCGCCGCGCAGCAGAGAGATGACAATTTGAACTTGCTGTGCTGTGTTCCCTGAGGACTTAGGTTTTAAGGCAAAAAACAACTTACAGTTCTTTTTGAAATTCAGAAATTTAGACCGATCCCCCAAAAATAAATCTGGCATGGGGATCCTAGGCTCCACAACCGACAACCCAGCAAGATAGGTAGCAATACTCCGAACCTCAGAGGCAAGCTGCTCTACACGCAGGGCCGGCATCAGCACCCGGCACACCCGGGCAAGTGCCGGGGCCGTGAGCAGGCGGGGGGGCCCACTCGCCGCCTGGCACCCCGCGCCCGTTAGCGGAGGAGAGCGGTGTCAGCGCCGCCACTGGGCCCCCCCCGCTTGCTCAGGGCCCCGGCATCAGCTGGCACAATACTTACCTCTCCCGTGCCTCCACTGCCGCAGCTCCGGGCTCCAGGGGGCACTGGCGCTTCCTCTCACAGCAGCGCCGCTGAATGACGTCATCATTCAGCGGCCTGCTGTGGCAGAGAGCGCGCGGACGTCGGACGGGTAAGACGTGTGTGTGTGTCTCTGTGTGTGTCTCTGTGTGTATGTAGTGCGGTGCTTTGTGTGTGTGTGTGTATGTGTGTGTATAAGTATGTGAGAGAGTGCTTGTGTGCTGTCTGTGTGTGATGATGGGCAGGCATTGCTGATAATGGGGAGGCATTGATGATGATGATGGGGAGAAGATGATGATAATGGGCAGGCATTGATGATGGGGAGAAGATGATGGGCAGGCATTGCTGATAATGGGGAGGCATTGATGATGATGATGGGGAGAGATGATGATGGGCAGGCATTGCTGATAATGGGGAGGCATTGATGATTGCAGTGTATGCAGTGGACGTGGTGTTCATGGACTTCTCAAAAGCTTTTGATACAGTGCCACATAAAAGGTTGATACATAAAATGAGAACAATGGGGATAGGGGAAAATATGTGTAAGTGGGTTAAGAACTGGCTCATGGATAGGAAACAAAGGGTGGTTATTAATGGAGCACACTCGGACTGGGTCACGGTTAGCAGTGGGGTACCACAGGGGTCAGTATTGGGGCCGCTTCTCTTTAACATATTTATTAATGACCTTGTAGGGGGCATACAGAGTAGCATTTCAATATTTGCAGATGACACTAAACTCTGCAGGGTAATAAATACAGAGGAGGATAATTTTATATTACTGTGAGGATTTATGTAAACTAGAAGCTTGGGCTGATAAATGGCAAATGAGCTTTAATGGGGATAAATGTAAGGTCATGCACTTGGGTAGAACAAATAAGATGTATAATTATGTGCTTAATTGTAAAACACTGGGCAAAACTGTCACTGAAAAAGACTTGGGTGTATGGGTGGACGACAAACTCACATTTAGTGGCCAATGTCAGGCAGCTGCTGCCAAGGCAAATAAAATAATGGGATGCATTAGACGAGGCATAGATGCTCATGAGGAGAACATAATTTTACCTCTATACAAGTCACTGGTGCGACCACACTTAGAATACTGTGTGCAGTTCTGGTCTCCGGTGTATAAGAAAGACATAGCTGAACTGGAGCGGGTGCAGAGAAGAGCGACCAAGGTTATTAGAGAACTGGGGGGTCTGCAATACCAAGACAGGTTATTACACTTGGGGTTATTTAGTTTGGAAAAACGAAGGCTTAGGGGTGATCTTATTACAATGTACAAATATATGAGGGGACAGTACAAAGACCTTTCTAATGATCTTTTTACTCTTAGACCTGTGACGGGGACGAGGGGGCATCCTCTACGTCTGGAGGAAAGAAGGTTTAGCCATAATCACAGATGCAGATTCTTTACTGTAAGAGCAGTGAGACTATGGAACTCTCTGCCGTCTAATGTTGTAATGAGTGATTCCTTACTAAAATTTAAGAGGGGACTGGATGCCTTTCTTGAAAAGTATAATATTACAGGCTATATTCACTAGTTTCCTAGATACAGCGTTGATCCAGGGAGCTAGTCTGATTGCCGTATGTGGAGTCGGGAAGGAATTTTTTTCCCCAATGTGAAGCTTACTGTTTGCCACTTGGGTTTTTTTTGCCTTCCTCTGGATCAACATGTTAGGGCAGGTTAGGATAGGATATGGGTTGAACTAGATGGACTTAAAGTCTTCCTTCAACCTTAATAACTATGTTAATGATGATGGGGAGAAGATGATGATAATGGGCAGGCATTGATGATAATGGGCAGGCATTGATGATGGGGAGAAGATGATGATGGGCAGGCATTGCTGATAATGGGGAGGCATTGATGATGATGGGGAGAAGATGATGATAATGGGCAGGCATTGATGATGGGGAGAAGATGATGATGGGCAGGCATTGATGATGATGGGGAGGAGATGATGATGATGGGCAGGCATTGCTGATAATGGGGAGGCATTGATGATGATGGGGAGAAGATGATGATAATGGGCAGGCATTGATGATAATGGGCAGGCATTGATGATGGGGAGAAGATGATGATGGGCAGGCATTGATGATGATGGGGAGGAGATGATGATGATGGGCAGGCATTGATGATAATGGGGAGGCCATGATGATGATGGGGAGGCAATGATGATGATAAGGAGACAATGATGATGGGGAGACAATCATGATGATAATGGGGAGTCTTTCCACAGCGCCCTTTCCTGAGCCGTAACAGTGCAGAACGCAGTACAGCGCAGAGGAGAGCTCCATATTTTGTATGGAGCATTATATGGGGACCAGTATCCTGTATGGAGCATTATATGGGGACCAGTATCCTGTATGGAGCATTATATTGGGTCCAGTATTCTGTATGGAGCATTATATGGGGGGTGACATCCTGCATGGGGTATTATATGGGTGATGAGGAGGAGACTGTGGTGCCCATAATATTGTATGGAGGACTGTACTGTCCAGTCTGTACTGTGCGCTGTGAGGATTTGGCGGTTTTTGAGCTATTGTACAATTTACAATAGATATCACTCATGTAATGTAAGAAGAGAAGTATTTGGCATTGTACTGTACCCATATTTCTCTGCTGTATCTGTGCATCATGAATCGTGGTCTTGTGTTAAAGGGGCCCACTGAGGCTCCTTCGCCCGGGGCCCATAAAAACCTGGAGCTGGCCCTGTCCACACGGCCAGACATCTGTGCAAACTCCATTGAGAGAAAAAAAATTCCTTCTCAGCACCCAGAGAAATAGAGGGAAAAAAATGCAACAGAGGAAAAAAAAAATTCTGACAACTCCCTTTTTTTTTCCTTTTCACTATTTTTCCCTTCTATGAGTACCATATAATTTTCATTGTGGCCCGTAATACTGTTATGTTTCGGTAGCTGAGGAGAAATTGCAAAAAATAGCCAAAGTAGTAATACACCAGAGAGGCTGGAAACTATTGGATTGCAGTACACTAAACTAACCGCCACACTAGAAGTAGCCGTGGAGCGTACCTACGGTGATCCTAGACGCCTCGTCACAGCCGGAGAGATAACTACACCTAAAGGCAGAAAGATGAAAGCTATGTGCCCCGGAGCAGAATCCCCAAAGAAATAGGAAGCCCCCAAACATGTAATGGCAGTTAGACAAGAAGAAAACATTGACACAGACAGAAAATAGAATGAGCAAACGCTGGGGCCCAATCTGTCTAGAAAGAAAAGTATAGGAAAGAATTCTGACTGCAACCCAAAAAAACCCTGACAAAAATACCAACACTTCTGAGAAAAACCTGAGATCACACGATCTCTACACCTAAATCAGATCTCTGTGTAACTCACAACAATTCAGCAAATAAAAAGTGACAAAGGAACAAAGCAAAAGTGCAAACACAAAATGAGCACAATTGCAGCGCCAGACCCCACAAGGGGACCAGGCTGTAGTCCACTGCAAGCAGCAAACCAGCAGTGAAAATCCAACAGAGGAAAAAAAACAAAACACTTATCTGAATGAGAGCAGGAAAGCAAGCTGTGCTCCAAGCAAAACCAGGAGGAACAATTGATTACCGGCAAGGCTGATGGGAACTCAGGTCACTTATATCATACCATTCAGAGCCAGCTGAAGGCCATTCAGTAATTAGTTCATTACCCTCAGCAACCACCGGAGGGAGCCCAGCTCAGAAGTCGCCTCCAAAGTATTCACAACACTCTCCCATCAGGAGACGCTTCAAAGACATGATATGTATTTTCTCTTTTTCCATCAAACATTTGTCAAAACCTGAAGTGGAAAAAAAATTGTGCGTATGAACAGCAAAGTGGTATTACAGTAGAAATAAATAGGAAGCATTTTTTAACTATTTTGTCAGTATTTTTTAAACAGACCCACACTAAAAAAAACCCTCCATGTACACATAGACTTTTGGATGTGTTTCTTGTGGTCAAGATATTGTGCTGGGGCTTCTTTACCCCAAGAAATTCACAAATGTTACTCTTGCAGTGACTTTTTTTTGTCAGTGTAGGGTTATCAGAGAGGATGTATACAGGGCTGCCATCAAGGCATTACCACCCCTACTGGTGTATGGCATCCAGTGAGAAGAAGCTTCTGGTCACTGGGCCCCAGGGGCAGGATTTGGCCTGTTCAGTAATTGAACGTGCTTCCTCAGTTAAAATCTATTGCCTTGCAGGAAACCACTGGCTTCCTGCCCAGCAATACTTAACTGCCGCCAGCCAATCAGAGGCCGGCAGCTGATGTCGGTACACGTCGCCAGCGTATGACATCACTGCCAAGCGCCGTTACATCCACCTCTCAAATGGAGGAGAAAGATGCCGCTGCTGGACAGCGGCCTGGTTTTTTATTTTTTTGTACTTAAAGCCACAATATGTGTACAGGATGGGAGGACATATGGGGTAAGGATAGGGACACATTGGGGTCAGATGCGAGAACATATTGGGGCAGGATGGGAGAACATATGGTTGCAGGATGTAGACACATGGTGCTAGTATGGGAGGACATATGAGGGAAGTATGGAGACACATGGGGTCAGGGTAAGAGATCATATGGGTGCATAATGGAGTGATATGGGGCCAGATGGGAGATCATATGTGTCAGGATGGGGGCATATGGGAGCAGCATGACAGGATATATGTGGGCAGGATGGAGATATAATGGGCCAGGATGGGAGAGAATATGGGATTGAATGGAGACATATGGGGCCAGTATGGGAAAACATATGGGGCCTGGATGAAGACACATAGGGCCAGGAATGAGACACGTGGGGCCAAGAATGAGGCACCAGGGGCTAGGAATGAGACACATGGGGGCCAGGATGTTGAACATATTACAGAAAGGGGCCAGGATTTGGGACATGATTACTGTACTATTGTGATGTATTTTATTTTTGAAGATACTGTTTTCAATGAGGTGTATCCTGTTACTCTGCACAGCGGCATTGTGTCTCTTTTTTTCTTCATCTGGTATAGTGTAGAGGTTGGGGAAAAATTGGGGAATGTTCTCTGGAAGCTGTGTTCTAGATGTTGCAGGCAGCAGGTTCACACTCAGCACATGTGACAGATATGACAGAGTCTGGAGACCCCGTGGAGAGCGATCTGCTGCCTGCAACATCCTTCAGCATGATCGGTTTGGCAGTGGGTCAGTAATGGTGTGGGGTGGCACTTCTTTGGAGGGCCACACAGCCCTCCATGTGCTCGCCAGAGGTAGCCTGACTGCCATTAGGTACCGAGATGAGATCCTCAGACCCCTTGTAAGACCATATGCTGGTGTGGTTGGCCCTGGGTTCCTCCTAATGCAGGAAAATGCCAGACCTCATGTGGCTGGAGTGTGTCAGCTGTTCCTGCTAGATGAAGGCATTGAAGCTATGGACTGGCCCGCCCGTTCCCCAGACCTGAATCCGATTGAGCACATCTGAGACAGCATGTCTCGCTCCATTCACCAACGTCACGTTGCATCACAGACTGTCCAGGAGTTGACGGATGCTTTAGTCCAGGTCTGGGAGGAGATCCCTCAGGAGAACATCCACAACCTCATCAGGAGCATGCCCAGGCATTGTAGGGAGGTCATACCGGCACGTGGAGGTCACACACAATACTGAGCATCATTTTGACTTGTTTCCACTTTATTTTTGTCTTGTTTTGACTTTCATTTTGACTTGTTTCCACTTTCATTTTGGGGGTCTCTCCAAATTCAGGCCTCCATTGGTTCAAAAATTTGATTTCCATTGATGATTTTTATGTGATTATGTTGACAGCACATTCAACTTTGTACAGAACAAAGTATTCAGTGAGAATATTTAATTCATTTAGATCTAGGATGTGTTGAGTGTTCCCTTTATTTTTTCGAGCAGTGTAGATTTCAAGCCAAAAGTGGGCAGAAAGAAGCATTTGAGCCAAACATTTCCAATATCCTGGCATTTGTCTTTTCTAATTATGAACATTCAGTTTTGCATTGTAAACCGTTGGAAGCTTTGTGCCAGCCACTGAGAAGCCCTGCCTGAATATTAGGCCCGTAGAGTCGTGGTAACCCCAGATGCGCTCATCAGTTGTGTGTTGCCTAGCAACTTCCACAACGAACAAGGAAATTAGTTGTTCTGTCTTTCAAATCCTCTATTCTTCAGTAATTGGAAAAGAAGAGACGCTTCTCAGATAAACTATAAAATGTGGCCAAATGTTTTTGGCTAGATATCTACATCTGCAAATGTGCTGGTTATGCAGTGAAATATATATGAGATATTTGCCTGAAGGTAAATGAATTCTGTATTTAGTCTAGGTTTTTATTTTCTGCAACATAATAATCATTGTTGTAACTGATATATCTACAATAATCACACTGCAGAACTGTATAACGATGACACTCGAGCAGTAGTATCTCCGATATTCACATAAAGACTGACAGGTAGAGCTATACAGCATATCACAAAAATGAGTACACCCCTCACATTTTTGAAATTTTTTTATTATATCTTTTCATGGCACAATGTTGAAGATATGACACTTTGATACAATGTAAAGTAGTTCGTTTACAGCTAGTATAACAGTGTAAATTTTAATGTGCCCTCTAAATAACTCAACACACAGCCATTAATGTCTAAACTGCTGGAAACAAAAGTGCGGCTTTACTGTATGTGCAAGATACAGTATTACAAAAGTGAGTACACCCCTCAAATTTTTGTAAATATTTTATTATATTTTCATGGGACAACTCTGAAGATATGAAACTTTGATACAATGTAAGGTAGTCGGTGTACAGCATGTATAACAGTGTAAATGTGGCGTGCCCTCTAATCTCAACACTGCCATTAATGTCTAAACCGCTGGCAACAAAAGTGAGTACATCCCTAAGTGAAAATGGCCAAATTGTGCCCAAAGTGTAAATATTTTATGTGGCCACCATTATTTTCCAGCACTGCCTTAACTCTCTTGGGCATAGAGTTCACTAGAGCTTCACAGGTTGCCACTAGAATTCTCTTCCACTCCTCCATGAAGACATCATGGAAATGGTGGATGTTAGAGACCTTGTTCTTCTCCACCATCCGTTTGAGGATGCTACACAGATGCTCAATAGGGTTTAGGTCTGGAGACATTCTTGGCCAGTCCAGCACTTTTACCCTCAGTTACTTTAGCAAGGCAGCAGTCATCTTGGAGGTGTGTTTGGAGTCGTTATCATGTTGGAATACTCCCTGCGGCCCAGTTTCCAAAGGGAGGGGATCATGCTCTGCTTCAGTATGTTACAGTACATGTTGGCATTCATGGTTCCCTCAATGAACTGTAGTTCCCCACAGTCAGCAGCACCCATGCAGCCCTAAACCATGACACTCCCACCACCATGCTTGACTGTAGTCAAGACCCACTTGTCTTTGTACTCCTCACCTGGTTGCAGCCACACACGCTTGACACTAGCTGAACTAAATATGTTTATCTTGGTCTCATCAGAGCACAGGACATGGTTCCAGTAATCCATGTCCTTAGTTTGCTAGACTACCGCGCATGTGCAGAGCAGAGAAAGCTGAGTACCGAACATACTCCTGCGGCCTTCCCTGCCAATTGCTTCACGCCCGTTCACGTTTATCCCTGGGAGTGTTGCGGCCTTGTTTGTTACGGCGCACGTGTTCATGGACTAGGAGCTCAGCGGAAGGTACCAGAGACCGACCGCTGCCACCAGAAGACGGACCCTTGTTTAAAGGACCGCATCTGAGGACATCTCCCGACTTCTGCCGATTTTACAACCCCTGTGGGACCATCTGCTGCGAGGAGGATAAAGGACACGATAAGTTTCTTAACTGGACTGCCACTGTTTTATATTTGTTATTGCTATTATCCATACTTTAACCATTTACATCCCTGTGAGGAGTTAATACTTTGTTCTTTAAACTGTTACATTTTGTTAACCCTTGTTCTGCATCCTGTCTGTTACTCCATTCCGCAACCTGCTTACACTGACACCTGCGCCATGATGAAGTGATGTCACACTGCTTGATGTCTCCTGTGTGGCTCTGGCTTCTTGTAGGACGTAAGCAGCCTGGTGCATGCCCGAGTAAGTGGTTGAACTAAGAACCGTTGACTGTTACATTTTGCTAACCCTTGCTATGCTTCCTGTCTGTCACTGCATCCTGCAACCTGCTTACACCTGGTGTAGTCGGCAGGATGCAGTTCACAAGCACAGAGGTGGCAGACAAGTGGCTGTGGGTGTCCCAAGGCCCAGCTTGCCACTGGGGGCCATGCTCAGCAATCTCCCAAAATTCACAGGGAGCAATACAATACACTGTTATGGGACTGGTCCGAGTGGGTCAAGGGCACCCCATAATCCCCACTATGCAGGCAGAGTTTGCTGTGATGGAGAAGATAGATGCTCAGTCATGTTCCGGCCACCGCATGAGCGGAACACGTTCACCAAGGTGTTACAGATCTTGGAAGAGATGCATGGGGACCCCACAGATGTCGGTGAATTGTGGATGCACTTGTTTAGCCGTGTCCAAAGGGAGGGGGAGTCTGTGACCCAATATATGAACGCGCTGCAGTAGATCCATGCCACGATTGCTAAGCGGGATGATGTGGGTGTGGGGCCTCCTGATGTAATTTTGAGAGACCAACTAGTGGCAGGCCTCAGGAAACCGCTGCTTAACCAGGCTGTAAGGTTCTTTGTACATGTTTCTTGAAACTCAGTTTTTCCGTCGGCCATTTTGCTTTCTGTCTTGCTGCAGCTATCTTGCCCTCAGTCAATATGGAGTTTCCAGCTTTCATGTTCCCGCCCTGATTCTCTCCCTCTTGCTTCTTAAGCAGCCTCAGCTGAGCAATCAGTGCTTCAGAATCAAGCCTGCAGTGAGCCTGTGACCTGACTCCTGGAAAACCTTGGACTTTGTACTCCAGCTATTTCCTACTGAGGAACTTTGGAACACTTGTGGACTCTGGAAACCTGCTATTTGATAAATCCACATTTGCATGGAACTACGGTAACAGAGAAGAGATCCTGAACCTGTTGTGGAGAGTTATTGCTGAGCTTAAGTTACTCTGGCCTGCTGTGTCTCCTGCTTCTGTACCTGCAAACTGTGTGACCCTTTTTGCCACTTGTATGAAGTAATACAAGTCCTTCTATATCAAACCTCTGTCTCATGTGTTTTCCTCTCACCCAAGCACAAGACGCTATATGAACTGTACACCATACATTACAAGATTCTGAAGCCAAACGTTAGTGTCTGCTGGGTCTGGGAAGGCTGTGTCTGCTGTGACTGTGGATATCAGATGTCCGGTTATACTTTCTGTGATGACAGTGGTTGTGACTTCTCACAACCATTCCAGGTGAGCACATTCCCTTAATTTTACTCTGCAGTGTTACCACAGGTAAACACTATTGTTTTTTTTTTTTTTTCTTTCTCTTCTCCTTCCAGTACTCCTGTCTTAAAAGATCTGGAAGATGGAGGCTCGCATAAAGGAGCTTTGCGGAGTGACTGATACAATCCTTGCAGATATACAGACTATAAAGACCCGTTTTGCAAACCTACAGGACCTCACTAATCACAATTTGCAAGTGTTTGGACAAACTACCCAGGATTTACGAGCCAGGGTTGAGGTTCTAGAGGAACGAGTCCAGGCTCCTGCCATAACCCCGAGTTCTGGGATTCCCAAGTTACCCCCTTTTCATTTTGGCGGTGAACGTGAGAAATTCAGGGGATTTATTAACCAATGCAATCTTTTTTTTCTGCACATGCTTCACAATTTCCCACTGAACGATCTAAGGTGCTTACTATAATCATGTTGCTTACCAACAAGGCTTTGATGTGGGCAAACCCTCTGATTGAGACTGAGGATGAATGTTTGGATCATCTTGATGCTTTCATTTCAGCCATGGGGCAGGTGTTTGATGACCCCAATCGAGGTGCAACAGCTGAAGCAGCCATGTTAACTTTGCGCCAAGGTAAGCGCTCAGTAGCCGAATATGCCCTGGATTTCAGGAGATGGGCCCTCGATACCACTTGGGACAGTTCCGCCAAAAAAATCTATTTTTCGAAAAGGGTTGTCTCCACTGATTAAGGATGAACTTGCTCGTGCCGACCCTCCCACTGCGTTAGGTGACTTTATTAACTACTGCATCCGTATAGATGCTCGTCTGACTGAACGCAGGCAAGAGAGATGGTTCGAAAGTAATCGCACTAACCTTTTCCTACCTTCCTCCACAGCTAAGGAACCTTTGAGTAGGATCACACGGGAACCTGTACCTGAACCCATGCAGGTGGACTCTTTACAAAGACGGGTTAGTGATGCACGCAAGGAACATCGTTTAAAGGAAAATCTATGTTTCTACTGTGGTAAGTCAGGGCACTTCATTATAAACTGCCCCAGCCGTTCTCGTAAGACTACTGCAGCAGTCATTCACTGTGAGTGTTGCGAGAGGAGATCTGTCAGGTCCGAGCCTCAGGCTCCAGAGAGATCTGCAGCAACAGATATTGATTTCTCGGACTTAAACTCCGTCACTTCTGAGGACGATGACTGTGTAAACGCTGCAATTTTTCAAGTTTCCTCAGCTGTGTCCCAGCTGAGTTGTAAGAAAAACAATTCTCATTGCTTCCTTTCCATCAAACTCTGGGTTGACTCAGTCTGGGTGTCTAGCTCTGCTGTGATCGACTCAGGGGCAAGTGGAAATTTTATGGATATCTCCTTTGCTCTGAAACAGGGGATACGTTCAGTGAAGAAGGCTACTCCAGTACAGATGGAAACTGTGGATGGCTCCCTGCTGACCTCTGGACCAGTGGATCAGGAAACGGAGCCTTTGAGGGTCCTTATGGGTAAAGATCATCAAGAGAAACTGTCCTTTATGCTTATCTCTTCTCCCCACTTTCCCATTATTCTAGGGCTACATGGCGTGCAGGCTCAGAATCCTACCATTAACTGGGAGACCAAGGAATTACACTTTCCAGAGAAACAGATGAGTCCAGAAGTTTCAGCTTGCTCTGTTCCTAAAGGAACCATGTCAGTCCCTGAACTACCAGCTGTATACCAGGACTATGTGGATTTATGTGACAAGAAGAACGCTGACCAGCTTCCCCCTCACCGTCCATATGATTGTCCAATTGAATTATTGCCTGGAGCAGAGATACCTTTTGGTAAGATCTACCCCCTGGCGGGGCCCAAGCTAAAGGCTTTAAAGGATTACATAGACGAAAATCTAGCCAAGGGCTTCATACGCCCCTCTTCATCTCCTGCAGGTGCCCCATCTTCTTTGTGAAGAAGAAAGATGGATCTCTGAGACCCTGCGTAGACTATAGGGAACTCAATAAGGTTACTATTAGAAACCGTTATCCATTGCCTTTAATCCCTGAGTTATTGGAGAGAGTGCGGCATGCCAAAATTTTCTCTAAACTGGATCTCCGTGGGGCCTATAACTTGGTCCGTATTAGACCTGGGGATGAATGGAAGACTGCATTCAGGTCACGCTATGGACACTTTGAATATCTAGTTATGCCTTTTGGTCTGAGTACCGCCCCAGCCACTTTCCAACACTTGGTGAATGACATCTTCAGGGATCTCCTAGATACTTCGTGGTGATTTATCTGGATGATATTCTAATTTTTTCTAACTCCACAGAGGAACATCATGGACATGTGAGAATGGTCTTAGAACGTCTAAGACAAAACCATCTTTACATCAAACTTGAAAAGTGTGAATTCCATAGGACCGAAATTCAATTTCTGGGGTATGTACTGTCTACACAAGGGATTAGTATGGATGGAAGCAAGACCCAAGCCATCAAGGATTGGCCAATTCCTAGAAATGTTAAGGAGGTGCAGCGCTTCATCGGGTTTGCCAACTTCTATAGACGTTTCATTAGGAATTTCTCTGAGGTAGTGTCACCTATCACCCAACTTACCCGGAAAGAGTCTAGGTTCTCCTGGACCCCCCAAGCCCAGGAAGCATTTTCCCGTCTAAAGGATAAATTTACCACCGCACCTATCTTAGTACATCCCAACCCGAACTTGCCTTCATAATAGAGGTGGATGCTTCAGACTGTGCCGTTGGAGCTATACTCTCTCAGAGAACAGGTGAGAAGAATGTCTTGCATCCCTGTGCCTTCTTTTCCCAGCAGTTGTCTTCGGCTGAGAGGAACTACAATGTGGGCAATAGAGAGTTGTTGGCCATTATTGCCGCCTTCAAAGAATGGAGACACCTTCTTCAGGGAGCTGCACAGCAAATAGTCGTCCTGACAGACCATCGTAACCTTGAATTTATCAGGTCGGCTAAGTGCCTGACTCCTCGCCAGGCTCGCTGGAATCTTTTCCTAAACCAATTTAATTTTGTAATTTCTTATAGGCCAGGATCGCGCAATGGAAAGGCTGATGCACTCTCTAGGATTCATTCAGCAGAGACCCGTCCACTTACTCCTCCTAAGACTATTTTCCTGACTCTAGATTCCTGGGAGTGATTCATAATCAAGACCTACTTAAGGACATCAAGGAAGCATACCATGCGGATTCCTTTTTGGCACAACCCCCAAGGGACGTAAGTCTTGTCTTTAAGAATGGTGTGTGGATTCAGGGACAACGTCTGTATATACCTGAAACAGTCAGATTGAGAGTATTGCAACTCATCCACGATTCCAAGATAGCTGGGCATAGAGGAATTCTAAAGACACAGGAATTTCTTTCTCGTTTCTTTTGGTGGCCCACTTACAGGAAAGATGTTTTAAACTATGTCACTTCATGTGAAGTCTGTGCAAGATGCAAAACACCTCGCTCCTCACCAACTGGTCTATTGCAACCCCTTCCCACCCAGTCCCGCCCGTTGGGATCCATTTCTATGGACTTCATTGTGGAGTTACCAACCTCTCAAGGGAAGAACACCATTCTAGTGGTGGTTGATCGTTTAACAAAGGCAGCTCATTTTATCCCTTGTGTCGGCTTACCCACTGCAAAACAGACATCAGATTTGATGATTAAGAATGTGTTTCGCTTACATGGAGTACCGGATGAGGTCATTTCGGATCGAGGGGTGCAATTCACTTCAAGGTTTTGGCAAAATTTCTGTGCCGCATTGGACATTAAAGTAAACCTTTCTTCTGCTTTTCATCCCCAGACTAATGGACAGACAGAACGAACCAATCAGACCCTGGAGCAGTATCTCCGCTGCTTTATCTGCCACCTACAGGATGATTGGGTGGATCTACTTCCACTGGCTGAGTTCTCTTATAACAACTCTCAGAGCGCCTCCACTAAGCAGTCTCCTTTTTACTCCAATCTAGGTTATCATCCTAACATTCTTCCTCGATTTCCCATAGAAACGCCCTTGCCAGCAGTGGCTGAAAGAATCACGTCTTTACAAAAGAATATGGATCTTCTAAAGGAAAATCTGGAATTGGCTCAGGAAAGGTACAAGAAAGCAGCAGATAAATTTCGTAAACCTGCACCAGCTTTCAAGGTAGGAGACTTGGTCTGGCTGTCAACCAGAAATCTTAAGTTAAGGATTCCATCGTCTAAGTTGGGACATAAGTACATTGGACCCTATAAAATCAGTAAAATTATAAGTGCTGTTGCTTGTCGTCTTCAACTGCCCAGAACTATGAGAATCCACCCTGTCTTTCATGTATCCCTACTAAAGGCTGCAACACCCAATACGTTTCCTGGACGTTCTTCTCCTTGCCCTGACCCAGTGCTGTCGATGGTCAGGAAGAATTTGTGGTGGAAAGGATTCTAGATTCCAGGTTGTACAGAAATCAGTTGCAATATTTTTGATTAAATGGCAGGGCTACCCAGTGGAGGACAACTCATGGGAACCAGTCGATAACGTTAATGCTCCTCGCTTGCTCCGCCAGTTTCATCAGAGGTACCCAGACAAGCCTGGTCTGAGGTCATCCGGAGGTTGTCCCTAAGGGGGGAGTAATGTAAGTAATGTTCTTTGTACATGTTTCTTGAAACTCAGTTTTTCCGTCGGCCATTTTGCTTTCTGTCTTGCTGCAGCTATCTTGCCCTCAGTCAATATGGAGTTTCCAGCTTTCATGTTCCCGCCCTGATTCTCTCCCTCTTGCTTCTTAAGCAGCCTCAGCTGAGAAATCAGTGCTTCAGAATCAAGCCTGCAGTGAGCCTGTGACCTGACTCCTGGAAAACCTTGGACTTTGTACTCCAGCTATTTCCTACTGAGGAACTTTGGAACACTTGTGGACTCTGGAAACCTGCTATTTGATAAATCCACGTTTGCATGGAACTACGGTAACAGAGAAGAGATCCTGAACCTGTTGTGGAGAGTTATTGCTGAGCTTAAGTTACTCTGGCCTGCTGTGTCTCCTGCTTCTGTACCTGCAAACTGTGTGACCCTTTTTGCCACTTGTATGAAGTAATACAAGTCCTTCTATATCAAACCTCTGTCTCATGTGTTTTCCTCGCACCCAAGCACAAGACGCTATATGAACTGTACACCATACATTACACAGGCCTTGCGGCAGCGCTTGCGTGTCAATCCGTGTATGTCTTTTCTCAAAACCGGGGCGGAAGCGCGTGCGCGCGAGCAAAATCAGGGGATGGCAGCCTCGACAGGGAAGGTCCGGAGCGGAGAGGTATCTGTTTTGCCTGCAGCTGAGCCAGGTTGGGTTACAGAAATCCGGAAAGAAATTCAGGACATGTGGCTTGAGAAAAACCCCACATGAGGTGCTGAACTCTTCCGGAGGCAGAATTCACCATCAGCCCTGTCCGGAAATGGTGCAGCCTCGAGCAGAGAGACAGCTGATTTGTTTTAAATGCTGGGAAATGGGACATTATGCCCGAAGATGTGCAAGACGGGGTAGGCCACCGACTCGTCGGCCGTTAAACTAGTGAGCTCCGTGGCTGGGGGACACCACCTGGAGCCTGAGCCACCAAGAAGGAGAGGAGGAAGTCCAGCAAGATTAGTTTCCCTGTACACTCTTGTATGGATTGAAATGGATGGACGGGCCATTCGTTGTCTAGTTGATACCAGTTCCCAAGTGACCACCATGCCAGAAACTTATTTCAGACGTCATTTCTCTGGGGCGATGCAGCCTGAATGGGGCAAAGTGATCAAGTTGACAGTGGCCAACCAAATACCCATCCCGGTCGCAGGGGTGGTCTGGATGCAAATTACCGTGTGCAGCAAAGATGTGGGCCACAAAGGAGTAGTGTTGACCGCTGGAGACCCTGACAATGGCCCCACAGTGATGCTAGGGATAAATGTGCTGAAGGAACTCGGGATCATCCTAGTCAGTGAGTCACCCGATGCCTTTCTCAATTGATGGAGTCCCCGCACCCCAGGACGAAGGTGTTCCAACAACTGATACGGGTAACCCAGGCTCAAGAAACGTCGAGAGAAGGAAAAGTCATGGGGAAGGTGATCGTCCCAGCCGCTGCCAAACTCGTTTTACCGCCTGGCCAGACTGTGCTCATGCTGCCCGTGAGTGACTGTACACCCCTCGAAGGAGTAGAGGTCCAGATAGAGCCAGCCCTAGTAGATCAACTACCCTCAGGACTCCTCTTTGCTCGGACATTAGCCACCATCCACGACAGTAACATGGATGTGTGGAGTATCAACCTAGGGGAGAATGATCTCACGTTCTCACCCAAGAGTGAAGTGGCGCAAGTACTGAGTATGCCGGAAGTACTGCCACAACCAGAGGCCGTTCAGCTAGCAGTCAGACAAGGAGATCCCTGGACTGTAGCCCTCACTGTGTCCTCATTGTCTTCATCTAGCACCATGAGAGAAGGGCGCCTTATCTTGGAACAGATGCAGGCTGAACTGACGAGACTCTCGTCGCAACAAGTGCAACAGGTAGAAGCTATGCTGGGGCGTTACCAGGATGTCTTTGCCCGTCATGATGATGATTTTGGGTGCACCACAGCCATAACTCATGAGATTTTCACAAGAAATGCCGCGCTGATTCGGGAGCGCTATCGGCAGATCCTGCCACAAATGTACCAGGAAGTGAAGGAAATGTTGGGACACATGCTGCAGAGCAGGGTCATACAGGAGAGCCAGAGCCCGTGGGCAGGCCCCATCGTTTTAGTTCAGAAAAAGGACGGGACCCTGCGTTTTTAGGTGGACTACCGGCGACTAAATGCCTGTACAGTACCGAGAAATGAAGAGTCGTTGTCTTCCCTGGGAAAAGCTAAGTACTTCCCGTCATTAGATCTGGCCAGTGTATATTGGCAAGTGCCCATGGCTGAGCAAGACCGGCCGAAGACGCGCCTGGAACCTTTCAGTGGCTGATGGAGCGGTGTTTCAGAGACCTGAACTTTGAAGCTACCCTCATTTATCTGGACAACATCATTGTCTATGCAGCTACTTTTGAAGAGCATCTCCAATGGCTGGAACAGGTGTTGAGTCGGCTACACAAGCACGGCCTGAAAGTGAAACCTCAGAAATGCCACCTTTTCCTCAAGCAAATTGAATACCTCTGACATCTGACATCCTGTAACGAATGGAAGCGGAGGCACAGATGATGGGCGTGACTAAGTGATCACCAGACACCTGTAGTAAGTCCTCTCGAACAGGTTCAGAATGGAATGTCTGGGGGACAGAGGTGCTACCATCAGTTAGACCCGGACACGTGGCAGCTGTCCCAGTGGGACGAACGGGTAAACAGATATAACAGATATGTTAGAGCTGACTGGCGAGTCCAAGGTACTCGGGTATAAGCTGGTACCGGCGTTGTCCAGAGTCTCGGATGGCGGAGTGGTGGAATGGAACAGAACTGGTGTTGTTACGTACAAACGTTGTCCTGGACAGCCGGGTAACAGGTAACTGATAGTCTGCGGAGACAAACAGTGTAAGCGAAGCAGAAGGCAGTACACTGCAAAAACACAGGCAAGAACACAGCGGAACCGGAAGCTAGCAACAGTAGATAGTTGTTGCTCCAGTGCCCTCTTTATGATGGAGGGGCCAGAAATAGTAATCAGTACTACGCCATTGTTTATAGACATTTTCAAAAAATGCGTGCTGTCTCTTTAAGAGCCCAGGATCGTGCGCACGACCTAAGCACTCTCCCTGGGGACCTGTTGATAGCGCGACAGGAAGCAGAGGAGGAAGAAGCAGCAGAGGCTGCAGCAGGACGACCAGAGACCGGCACAGAGCGGGAGTCCCGACGGGAACCCCGTAGAGGTATGGGACCGGGTGTAACATATCCACTGAGGGAGTGAGACCTAAGCGTGAGAAGATAGCGGTGGTACAGGACTGGCCCACTCCGAAGACAGTGAAGGACGTGTGGTCCTTTCTGAGGCTTACGGTGTACTATAGACGGTTTGTGAAAGACTTCATTCGTATTGTTAATCCACTGCTGGAGTTATTGAAAGGAGTGCCATCTGGTACGAAGAATTTGACCATCCAGTGAGGGAATAGACAGGAAGCAGCCTTTCGAGCCCTGAAGATGGCCCTCACTGAAGCACCGATACTGGCCTATGCCGACTTCTCTCATCCTTTCATCCTTCACACCGATGGAAGTCTCCAAGGATTAGGGGTTGTATTGTCACAGATACAGGATGGAAAGGAACGAGTGATTGCCTACGTGAGACGATCTCTCCATGACTCAGAATGAAACCCGGACAACTATAGTTATTTCACGTTGGAATTACTGGCATTAGTGTGGGCGATGACCGAGAAGTTTGCCGATTACCTGTCGGGATCCGAAGTCTTGGTGCGCACTGTCAACAATCCCCTAGCCACCTAGAGAATGCAAAACTGGGGACCTTGGAGCAAAGATGGGAGGCCCGTATGGCCAAATTTTCGATACAAGATCGCATACAGAAAAGGAGCAGAGAATACACATGCCGATGCCCTGTCCAGAGTGACTCATGAGCAACCTGGCTGTGACCGAGATGAAGAGTTGGAGGCAGAAGAGATCCCTGGGTTCCCGAACCTCGCCAGGATGTTGGCGACGACGCGGGAGCAGGTCAAAGAGGCATCGGGAAAACACCTATTGTGACGACTTCGAGATGATTGAGTGCGGCTTCGTTAAGAAGACAGAGAACTCGCTTAGTTGAGACAATGAGTTGCCCTAAAACAACTCCCCAGCCAGAGTGAGCGAGATGCCTTGTCCCCGGGAATGCTGCAGATTCTCCAACAATGGGAGAAGCTTCAACTGGAAGACGGGTTGCTATATCGGAAGGTACAGTTGGTATGAAAATTGGGAGTCACCTGGCTGGCAAGTGGTACTCCCCAAAAAGGTGATCAATGAGCTGGCCATGGAGGCTCATGTAAGAGGAGCTCACTTCGGTCCGGAGAAGATGTTTCAGTCGTTGCTGAAGCTGGTCTATCATCCCCAGTTGAAGACTGCAGTGGAAGAGGTCTGTCGTCAATGCCGAAGTTGTGAATTAACCAAAAACCATGGAAAACCAGAAAGAACACCAAGACAGGAAATATTTAAAAGTTATCATATATCTTTATTAGAGATTGACAAAAAGTGGTACAAGAAGAAAAATTGTGCGTGTATCAAGACATTAGTATCATAAATAAAACCTATATAATAGATATTTTAAAAAATGGCTGATAAAAAGGTATTAAAAAGAATATCACAATCATAATTGAAGGAAAAAATTGTGAGATAAGATATAAATAAGTGAGCCTCACAAAAGGTTATAGATAAAGTGCCATAAAAAATTAGGCCAAAAAAGGTATACACAGGGCAGTAGAAGGATAATACTAGTGCAATCACTATCAAACAAGTGAACAATTAGTAAAAATAAACACAAAAGCCAAGTGAATCAGTGTCAAAACAGCAATATATCAAAAATTGATTCCATAAATCACAAAAAATGGAAACAGAGTGCATCCAAAGAGCAATATACTTCCAGGACATGGGTCCACAAAGTGCAATGTGCAAGGGAAAGGGAGAAAGGAGCAAAAAATACCTAATTATCGCCAAATCTTGATCCCACGCACCCTGACGCGCGTTTCGGAAGCAGGTTCCTTCGTCAGGGGGTGGCGTTTTTGTATATCAATGGGTTTTTATATGAAACTCAATGGCTCCGATATCAGTGACCTCAGAATGGACGGCGCATGCGTTACCGGGAGGTCCTATTTTCACAATGAGGATGTTTATCAACTATTTCCAACAGAGGCGGAACAAGAGGCACTAGCCATCTTGGATGAATTAGCACGTGAACATAATCAACCACTGGGAAGTAAGATCCCAAGTACAATTCAAACATGTTCACGCAAATTTCCTCCCTTGTCATCTTGTCCTGTAATTGATGTTTTTGTACTAAAGACTGTTAGTAGGGACTTTGATTTGATCCCTCAATATCCCAATATTGAAAACCTTACAAAGGAGGAGAAACTGGGTTTGAAAAGATTGCAGGAAATGAAAGATGTTGTTTTCAAACCAGCCGACAAGGGTGGAAATGTGGTAGTGTGGCCTAAATCCCTTTATGAAGTTGAAGCCTTTAGACAACTGAAGAATAATGTATGTTATAAAAAACTTACATTTAACCCACTTGAAAAATTTCAGAGTGAACTTTTATCTATCTTACGTTCAGCTTTGGATACTGGGGTAATTACTAAAGAATTATTCACAGTTCTTCAGGTTTCTGAACCAGTGATATCCACCCTTTATTTGCTGCCAAAAGTCCTCAGTAATCGAAATACCCCTCCTGGCAGACTAGAAGTAGCCGTGGAGCATACCTACGGTGATCCTAGACGCCTCGTCACAGCCGTAGAGATAGCTACACCTAAAGGCGGAAAGATGAAAGCTAACTGCCCCGTAGCAGAATCCCCAAAGAAATAGGAAGCCCCCAAACAAGTAATGGCGGTTAGACAAGAAGAAAATACGAACACAGACAGAAAATAGAATGAGCAAACGCTGGGGCCCAATACTGTCTAGATAGAAAAGTATAGGAAAGAATTCTGACTGCAACTCAAAAAACCCTGACAAAAATACCAACACTTCTGATTAACAAAAAACCTGAGATCACACGATCTCTACCACCTAAATCAGATCTCTGGTGTAACACACAGCAATTCAGCAAATAAAAAGTGACACAGGAACAGAGCAAAAGTGCAAACACAAACTGAGCACAAATGCAGCGCCAGGCCCCAAAAGGGGACCAGGCTGAAGTCTACTGCAAGGCAGCACACCAGCAAGGAAAATCCAACCAGGGAAAAAAAACAGCAAATCACTTATCTGAATGAAAGCAGGAATGCAAGCTGAGCTCCAAGCAAGACCTGGAAGAACAATTGATTACCGGCAAGGCTGATGGGAGTTCAGGTCACTTATATCAGACCATTAAGACCCAGCTGAAAGCCATTCAGCAATTGGTTCATTACCCTCAGCAACCACCGGAGGGAGCCCCAGCTCTGAAGTCGCCTCCAACGTGTTCACAACACAGCTGTACGCTTGTGATACAGTACCCTTTTTCTGCTTTTTATATTCTGGTGTAATCCATACTGAGCCTGTGAGCGTCTGTGTGTTACTCCGGAAATATATACGGAGAATTAAGGTGCGAAGACTGTGCTCGCACATCTGTCGCTCGCCCGTAGACTCCAGTCGTATGCAGAGGCTGCAGCGATCGCTCCACCTCCCCAAGCACCGCCTAATCATAGATGTTGCAACAAGGTGGAACTCCACCATGCACATGGTTGAGAGGCTGTGCGAACAGAGGCAGGCTGTAATGCATTTGTGGGAGGATACACGGGCAGGCAGTTTGAGGGCAGACATGAAGTTGTTAGGTGTGCAGTGGTCAAAGCTGAAAGACCTCTGTAAAGTCCTTCAGTGTTTTGAGGAATGCACATGGCTGGTAAGCGCAGGCGACGCCATCATAAGCATGAGCATCCCACTTATGCGTCTGCACATGCAAACTTTGACGCACATTAAGGATCAGGCGTCTGCAGCGGAGGAGGAAGAGGAGGAGGTAAGCCTTGATGACAGTCAGCCATTGTCTGCTCAGGGAACTATCCTGGATGAGGTGGAGGACGAAGAGGAGGAGGAGGATGAGGGGATGATTATTTTGGGGAGGAGGATGCTTCTCAGGGGGCAAGAGAAAATGTTGGCTTGCCAAGGTCAGGTACAGGGTTTATGCGTGACTGGAGGGATGTGCATTTGGCAGAAAGTGCTCCTCCACCCACCACTGTCAGTGCATCATTGACACCTGGAACATTGGCCCACATGTGTGATTATGTCTTGCGGATGCTAAAAAGGGACCCCCGCATTGCCAAAATGATGAAGGATGACGACTACTGGTTGGCCAGCATCCTTGATCCACACTATAAAGGCAAATTACAGAACATCATGCCACAAGAGAACCTAGAGCTAATATTGGCAAACAAACAAGCAACTCTGGTAAACCGTTTGTTAGAGGCATTCCCAGTACACAGCAGCGGTGCAGGTTCTACCACGAACCGTACTGGGCCAAACGGAAGAGGTGTTCATGGTGCACACAGCCGGAATGGCGTTGGAGACAGGGGTTTCATGACCATGTTGTGGACTGATTTCTTGAGTAACGCTCACACGACTGGTAATACTGAATCGATTGCAAGACAGTAGACAGCAGTTGTCAACTATCGGTTCAAAATTACCTCTCCTCACCTATCGATGTTCTCCCTCACAGTTCATTCCCCTTTGACTACTGGGCCTGTAAACTGGACACCTGGCCTGAATTGGCACAATATTCTTTACTGGAGCTCGCTTGCCCTGCTGGTAGTGTGCTATCAGAAAGAGTCTTCAGTGCAGCTGGATCAATCCTGACAGAAAGAAGTACCCGACTGTCGACGCAAAAGTTGGTGATCTCACCTTCATAAAAATGAACCATGCCTGGGTTTCAAAGGATTTTGTACCACCTTCCCCTGATGACACATAGGTTGCCAGCAAAATGGCTCGCTTTGTCCTCCTCTTCCTCCGACTTCCCCAATTCCTCCATTTGCAGCTGCCAAATGTCCAGCCTACACCTCAACATATGCCAGTTTTTCCACCTCCCTAACTGGGCTGTACCCCCCCAGGGCCAGTGTCAGCACCTGGCGCACCCGAGGACGTGCCGGTGCCCTGAGCAGGTGGGGGGGGCCCACTCGTGGGCGACGGCATTGGCACAGGGCACCTCATAGTACGCAAAAGTGTCTCTGATGGTGGAGGGCCCACTCGCCGTCAGGCACACCGGAGTACTATGAGGGGCCCTGCTTGCTCAGGGCCCCAGCACTTGCAATACTTACCTCTCACTGCTCCACCGCTGTGACATCTTCCGTGTTTCCTGACAGTGACATTCAAGTCAGAGAGGGTGATGACGTCACGTCTGTATGCCCTCTGCCTGAACAGTCCAAGTGCAGAGAGCTGGAAGATGGTGACGCTGAGAAGTCCAGAGTAGAGCAGTGCCCAGCAAGGAGAGGTATTTCATTTTTTTAATGTTTGGAGCAATATATGGGGAGCAATATACACTGGAGAATTATATATGGGGCCCATCATACACTTGAGCATCATAGATAGGGCCCATTATACACTGGAGCATTATAAATGGGACCCATTATATATGGAGCATTATATAGGCCCATCATACACTGGAGCATCATCCATGGGGCCCATCATATACTGAAGCATCATATGGGGCCCATTATATATGGAGCATTATATTGGCCCATAATACACTGGAGCATCATCCATGGGCCCATCATACACTGGAGCATTATAAATGGGGCCCATCAGACAGTGGAGCAGCATATACGGGGCCCATTATACACTGGAGCATTATAAATGGGGCCCATTATATATGGAGCATTATATAGGCCCATCATACACTGGAGCATCATCCACGGGGCCCATCATACACTGGAGCATTATAAATGGGGCCCATCAGACACTGGAGCAGCAGATATGGGGCCCATTATACACTGAAGCATTATAAATGGGGCACATTATATATAGAGCATTATATAGGCCCATCATACACTGGAGCATCATCCATGGGGCCCATCATATACTGGAGCATCATATGGGGCACATTATATATGGAACATTTTATTGGCCCATCATACACTGGAGCATCATATATGGGGCCCATTATACACTGGAGCATCATCCATGGGGCCCATCATATACTGGAGCATCATATGGCACCCATTATATATGGAGCATTATATTGACCCATCATACACTGGAGCATCATCCATGGGGCCCATCATATACTGCAGCATCATATGGGACCCAATATGTATGGAGCATTATATAGGCCCATCATACACTGGAGCATCATCCATTGGGCCCATCATATACTGGAGCATCATATGGGGTTCATTATTTATGGGGCATCATATAGGGTATGGAGCATCATATAGAGCACATATGGGGCCTATTCTGTATGGAGCATTATATGGAGCCCATTCTGTATGGAGCAATATATGGGGCCCATCATATACTGTATGGAGCTTTATATGCGACTCATTATACTGTATGGAGCAATATGTGGGGCTCATTATACTCTATGGGGACCGTCCTATACTGTATGGCACATAATATGGGGACCATCATATACTGTAGCATTATGTGGAGCTCATCATATACTGTATGGAACATTATATGGGACCAATTGTTCTGTATGGAGCAATATATGGGGCTCATTATTCTGTATGGCGCACTATGTGGTGCCCATAATACTGTATGGAGGAATATACTGTCCGTTTTTTGAGCTATTGTAGAATTTAAAATAGATATCAATCATGTAATGTAAGAAGTGAAGTATTTGTCATTGTACTATACCTATATTTCTCTGTCGTATCGGAGCGTCATGAATTGTGGTATGTGTTAAAGGGGCCCACTGAGACTCTTTCGCCCGGGGCACACGAAAACCTGGAGCCAGCCCTGCCCCCTACAACTTTAGGAAAATAACCCCCAGTTTTCAATGTGTAACTATTATTATAAAGTAAATTAAGGTTGCCAAGCTTAAGTAATAAGAATTGATGTCGTTGGCATTGAAATGGGCTCTGTAGGTGTGTTTACTGTCCTCCACTCCCTGCTGACTTTGCTTCCCCATTGACTTGCATTGGGTTTCGTGTTTCAGTCTGACCTCTGACTTTTCCCGATAGTTGGCCGATTTCGTTCGACTCGACTTTTGAGAAAAAGGCAAAGTCTCTCATCTCTAAAAATAATAACATTTTTTTTAGGGACAACATCACATTTGAAGTCACTTTGAGGGTTCTATATGATAGAAAATACCCAAAAGTGACACCATTCTGAAAACTGCACCCCTCAAGGTGCTCAAAACCACATTCAAGAAGTTTATTAACCATTCAGGTGCTTCACAGCAATTTTTGGAATGTTTAAAAAAAATGAAACATTTCACTTTTTTTCACAAAATATTTACTTCAGATTCAATTTTTTTTATTTTTCCAAGGGTAACAGGAGAAATTGGACTGCAAAACGTGTTGTGCAATTTGTCCTGAGTATGCTGATACCCCACATGTGGGGGGGAACCACTGTTTGGACGCACGGTAGACGCTTTTTATTGCAAAAAAGTTTTTGCATCATCATATTTTGAGAGCTATAATTTTTCCATATTTTGGCCCACAGAGTCATGCGAGGTCTTGTTTTTTGCAGGATGATTTGACGTTTTTATTGGTACCATTTTCGGGCACATGACATTTTTTGATCGCCTTTTATTCCGGTTTTTGGGAGGCAGAATGAACAAAAATCAGCAATTCATGAATTTCTTTTGGGGGGTTTATACCGTTCCACTTGTGGTAAAATTGATAAGGCAGTTTTATTCTTCGGGTCAGTATGATTACAGCGATACCTCATTTATAGCATTTTTTATGTTTTGCTACTTTTAGACAATAAAAACTATTTTATATAAAAAATAATTATTTTTGCATCGCTTTATTCTGCGAGCTATAACTTTTTATTTTTTTGCTGATGAGCTGATGTGGCAGCTCGTTTTTTGCGGGACAAGATGACGTTTTCAGCGGTACCATGTTTATTTATATCCGTCTTTTTGATCGCGTGTTATTCCACTTTTTGTTCGTCAGTATGATGATAAAGCATTGTTTTTATACTGTCCACCTACTTTTGGACCACCCTGTATATTGGTTGAAATTTTACAATATTTTCATCATATAATCACATATCTGTGTGTGTTATATACATATATATTTTTGTACGAAGTTGTGAATTGGCTAAACCTCCAGAACAGAGAGCCCCTATGCAGACCATTGTGACCTCTGCTCCCCTGGAACTGCTTATGATCGACTACTTGATGGTGGGTCCCACTCACCTCGGATATGAACACTGTCTTGTGATGACCGACCACTTTTCCAAGTTTGCTGTGGTTACTCCGACCCTTGATCAGACGGCTGAGTCAGGTGCTCAAGCCATCTGTCGAGATTTCATCCGAGTGTATGGATGCCTGAAAAGGATCCATTCTGATAAAGGCGCTTGCTTTCAAGGTCGAGTGATGGAGGAGCTCCACCGCCTGTATCGGATTGAAAAGTCCAGGGCCACACCTTATCAACTTACCTGCAGTAGCCTGCGATCGTTTCAACCGGACCTGATTCAGATGTTGAGAATGTTGGAGGAAGACAGGAAAGTCCGTTGGCCCGAGTACGTAGCTGAGTTGGTCTGGGTGTACAAGAACCGAGTACACAGTACAACCGGATACACGCCATACACCCTGCTGTTCGGCCGAAAAGGACGAGAGATTACCAAGCTGGAGTTGGACCCAGAGGAGGATTACCCATGGACGGGGGTGTCCACCTGGGTCCGTGAACATCGACATCGCTTGCAGACTCTACATTGACTGGTACAGACCAAGTCTCTGGAACTTGGGCACCGTGAGACGACGCCCCTGCAAGGGACAGCTCTCAAGGTTGGATACCGAGTATTGGTCCGAGACAAGCAACCTCGAGGCAAGTTACAGCATTGATGGGAAAAACTCCGTATTGGGTAAAGCGCCGAATTGAATCTAATGGTCCCGTCTATGAAATTCAGCCTGAGGGGGAAGAAGGGTCCCCTACCCGATTAGTTCACTGAAGTATGCTACGCCCTTGCCTGTCATGAGATCCTGAAAGAGAAGAGAGAGCGCCAAATGCTCCCAAAATGTCCACTCCAGCGACCTTCGATTGTGATGAAGAAGAACCACCTGCCTCACCCTCAGATCTGGACGGTCCGCTACCCACTGGCCCAGGGGAAGTGCGAGAACCTGAAACTCCCGAGATGGCTGCTCCATTGAACCCGGACACGTCCCCGTCCTCAACTGCTCAACCTGACTCGACCACCCAACCTGACTTATGTCGTACAGAATGAGCGACAGCTGGAGTACCTCCCAATTGTTATGAACAAGACCAATTTATTTGGCAGCGGATTATTCAAGAGATGGAGGAATGTCAATGTCTATTGCAAAAACTCTCGCCCGTGGAATGGCGAGCTAAAGGAGAGGGGGAGTGTAAGGAGTAAGATCGGGCTGTGAGTGCCTGTACTGATCCGGATCCAGAACTGTTGAGGCTGCCTCCCATATTGCCTGGGGTAAGAAATGAGGGACCATACGAATCTCATGACCCGGGTAGGAGGAGCCAGATAAAGCAGAAAGCGCGTGCAGCGGCAGGCAGTTTGGTGTGAATCAGCTGCAGTGCGCAGCCGGATGAGCAGTGTGCTTCTCCCTTGAGCACCGGCGCCGCAACAGGCTGCGTTGTTTGGTCCCCAACGTTTTCAGCGGGACTGCTGAGGAGAGAGGTGCCATGCGCCCAATGACTGCGAGAGATAGAAGTAACGTGCTCTCAGTGACTGTGAGTACCTCGCACGTGCAGGGCAGAGAAAGCTGAGTACCGGAATACTGCTGTGGCCTTCCCTGCCAGTTGCTTCACGCCCGTTCACGTTTAACCCTGGGAGTGTCGCGGCCTTGTTTGTTATGGCCCCACATGTTCATGGACTAGGGGCTCAGCAGAAGGTACCAGAGACCGCTGCCGCCAGAAGACGGACCCTCGTTTAAAGGACCCCATCTGAGGACATCTCCCCGACTTCTGCCGGTTCTACAACCCCTGCAGGATCATTTGCTTCGAGGAGCATAAAGGACACGATAAGTTTCTTAACTGGACTGCCACTGCTTTATATTTATTATTGCTGTTATCCATACCTTAACCATTTACCTCACTGTGAGGAGTTAATACTTTGTTCTATTAAACTGTTACATTTTGTTAACCCTTGCTCTGCATCCTGTCTGTCACTGCATCCCGCAAACTGCTGACACTGACACCTGGCCCATGATGAAGTGATGTCATCACACTGCTTGATGTCGCCTGTGTGGCACTGGCTTCTTGCAGGACGTAAGCGAGTAAGTGGTTGAACTTAGAACCGTTGACTCTTCTCTGCCACAGTTGTTAACAGTATCATCAGGAGAAAGTGTTGTGAGCCAATGGGGCCCACTGCTAGGCTGGCTCATATGGCATTTGCCAGAATACCAGATGTCAAATCCTGACCAATCATTTGATAACTTTAAAACTTGTTACAAACCCTCTACAATTTTCTAAAGTAAATCCCCCCATCTCTTCCTTCTCCTCCTCTGCATTACTGGCTGTGCCTGAAATGACGTGGGCCTAGTGGCCTATTTAAGGGGAACTTCACTATTTCCTGCACAGTAACCAGGAGATGTGGTATGATCAGACCATGTCCCTGTACGGTCAGACACGGCCATTACACAGTACACAGCAGGGGCACATTTATAAGATTATATCAGCACAGAAACATTTTATAAACACATCCAATTGTGGAACTTATTATTCCAAGATCTATTAATTAAAATGTATTTTGTTAATGTAAAAAGCCCTTGAAACATAAATGGGATATTGTTGTGAATATGCTAGAGGCGGCTTCTGAGCTGGGGCTCCCTCCGGTGGTTGCTGAGGGTAATGAACTGATTAATGAATGGCCTTCAGCTGGCGCTGAATGGTAGGCTATAAGTTGCCTGATTTCCCAGCAGCCTTGCCGGTTATCAATTGTTCTTCTGGTCTTGCTTGAAGCACAGCTAGTTTCCTGCTCTCCTTCAGATAAGTGTTTGCTGTTTTTTTTTTCTCTGTTTGATTTTCTCTGCTGGTTTGCTGCCTGCAGTGGAATGCAGCCTGTCCCCTTTTGGGGGTCTGGTGCTGCAATTGTGCTCCGTTTGTGTCTGCACTTTTGCTTTGCTCTTTTGTTACTTTTAATTTGCTGAATAGCGTTTTGTTACACCAGAGATCTGATTTAGGTGGAAGAGGTCGAGTGATCTCAGGTTTTTTGCAATCAGACGTGTTGGTATTTTTGTTAGGGTTTTTGTTGGATTGCAGTCAGAATTCTTTCCTTTACTTTTCTGTCTAGACAGATTGGGCCCCAGCGTTTGCTCATTCTATTTTCTGTCTGTGTCCGAGCTTTCTTCTTGTCTAACCACCATTACATGTTTGGGGGCTTCCTATTTTCTTTGGGAATCTGCTCCGGGGCAGATAGCTTTCATCTTTCTGCCTTTAGGTGTAGTTATCTCTCAGGCTGTGAGGAGGCATCTAGGATAAACGTAGGAACGCTCCACGGCTACCTCTAGTTGTGTGGTTATTATTATTATTATTATTTATTTCTATAGCACCATTGATTCCATGGTGCTGTACATGAGAAGGGGTTACATACAAATTACAGGTATCACTTACAGTAAACAAACTAACAATGACAGACTGATACAGAGGGGAGAGGACCCTGCCCTTTCGGGCTTACATTCTACAGGGATAGGTCAGGTTACTGCAATTCAATAGTGTCCAGCCTCTCTGGTGTATTACCGCTTTTGCTATTTTTTGCCATTTCTCCTCAGTTACCGTAACATAACCAGATATAATACATATAATACTGATGTTTTCCTATGTAGTAGATGACAAGAAGCTGCGACATCCGCACCTCCATAACTATGCATTTGCCTTTATATTCCCTAACGTCAGTATAGACTTCAATGTAACAGTAATAGTTTTAATTATTTGCACTTTATATATTATTATCATAGTCCCATCAACTTCTGTAGTGCACTATATACTGCAGCACTGTACATGGCCACCCGACGGTTGGATTCCCACGTGTTCTATCCTTATTCTCAGAAGGTGCCTGGCAGCAGCTGACGGCCATCATACTCGTACATAACAGATGGCTGTTGTCCGAATGACTGTTATGGTAGCCATATTGGCCAGCTCTCCCATAGATAGGATCGTTTATTTGGCGAAGTGCTCCTCTGTTCTCTATGAGAGGTCTGATGACAGAATGTGTGGCAGTGGATTATCTCCAGGAGAGCAAAGCGAAAGTCTAAAATCATGTCTGATCAACATCAGTTGCCCATTAGACTTGTGCCATCAATATTGTCTGGTTCAGCTGACATTAGTCTAATGTGTATGGCGGATCTTACTCTCTCAATACAGAACACAAGCTGAGCTGAGCATGCATGTGTATGGGGAGTAGGAAGAGATGAAGCAACTATGGTTGACCGATATGTAATGGGTATGACCAGATCTACATTTGTTGGAATAATTAGATTTACTTCTAACGGTAAAAAAATGTGAAAAATGTGCATTCGTTTTACACATCTGACAGCAAAAGCATTTTTCACAGCATGAAACTGATAGCAGACACTGAAAAAGCTGCAATATTGTAACACATCTGACATGACTCTTGACCACGGCTGTCAACTGTCCATGACTGGGCTGTCAGTGAAAATAGAAGACTTTATTGGGGGGGCGCCAATATCCATGGCCCCTTCCTAGGCTATGAATATCAGCCCGCAGCTGTCTGCCTAGCCTTTCTGGCTATAAATTATAGGGGGACCCCACGTCATTTTTTTTGGGGGGTCCCCCTATTTTAATAGCCAGTGAAGGCTAGCTGCGGGCTGATATTCATAGCCTGGGAAGATCCATGGGTATTAACCCCTTCCCAGGCTAGCAATATTGGCCCCGGCTGTCGGCTTTCCCCCTCTGGCGCAGAAAATTGCGCGGGAGCCCACGCCATTTTTTTTCCTATTTTTTTTATTTTTATTAACTATTGCATTATTTTGTGTGTGTGTACGCGTGTGTGTCTTTAACTATTTATGTACCATTTTATCTATCTATCTACCTATATATCTTTCTGTCTATCTATATATATATCTTTCTATATATATTTCTAACTATCTATTATCCATCTATCTATGTATTTTCTATCTATCTATCTATCTATCTATCTATCTATCTATCTATCTATCTATCTATCTATCTATCTATCTATCTATCTATCTACTGGTATCTATTATCTATCTATGGCCGGTGTCACACTTGCGAGTGTGATGCGAGTAAGTCGCACGACTTTCTCGCATCAACACCCGGCACGGCCGCCCGCTCTCAGACCCGAGTGTGCGGCTGCATAGAAATACATGCAGCCGCACACTCGGGTCCGAGAGCGGGCGGCCGTTCCGGGTGTTGATGCGAGAAAGTCGTGCGACTTACTCGCATCACACTCGCAAGTGTGACGCCGGCCTATCTCTATCTGTGTGTGTGTGTAATGGAGTGTGGGTTGGACAAATGTAAAGAGGAGGTTGGACAAGAAATGACATCACAAATCTTTTTTTTTTTTTTTGTTAAACAACATATCTTTATTTAGCTGTCAAAACCGCATACAAAACCGCATGAGAAAAACCGCGTCAAAACCGCGCCAAAAACCGTGCCAAAACCGTGTCAAAACAGCGCCTGCGGTTTCTGCCAAGAGGTGCGGTTTCGGCGTGGAAAAATCCGCAGGCAAATCCACAATGTGTGCACAGGCCCTTAGAATTTTGGCACCTTTTTTTGTAGTAGTTGTGCCCGGTATTACAGTTTACTGTCGCTCCATCCCTATGGAATAAAGGTTAGTGAGCTGTAAATCCATGAACAGCCGCTGAAAATAAGCAGCTGTGCCTGGTACACAATGGAGGAAGCGTGGACCCTTCAAACAACAGATTAGCAGGGGTGTCGGGAGTTGGATTTTGGATCTTGTTTGTAACCATTTTTAATATTTGTGTATGACGCAATAAAGATTATGGCCCCAATACATCAAGCTCTTTGAAATGTGAGCAGATATTAGCCAAGGCAATTTCATCATAATTTACACCTAAAATAGTAACGTAAATTACGATAGACGTGTGCCCTTCCCCATGATTGGAGGACATTTCTTGTGCTGGCCCATGGCCGCCGGCCCAGATCACTTTTCATCAACACTGGTGAACAAAATGTTACGCTTCATGATTTGGGGGCCTTTTTTTAATTGTTGACTATTATTACTCTTTGGCCCTAATTCATCACGCACTTTTCATCAATCTTCTGGTGTACGATGGCTCAAAATTACACTATTTTTTGCACAGCTTATAGTTGCGCAAAACATTTCACAGTTTTGGCATTTTTACATCAGGTATGGCTAGCTCTTCCAACTTTTTGAAAAGTAGTCGGAATTTTGCAAGGAGGGCATGAGGCCTAGCGCAAAAGATAAATTCCTCATAACTTACACCACAAAAGTGGCATAAATTACAGAAATGTATGCCATCAGCTGACTGACTACAGTACATAGTACAATTTTTGTAGTAGCACACGGCAGGTGGAAGACATGCCAAATTAATAAAGTAGTAGAATGTAAGACCGCAAGGGTAGGACCCTCTCCTCTCTGTCTGTCACTATTAGTTTGTTTATTATAATTTCTAATTGTGTTTTGTATGTAACCTCTTCTCATGTATAGCACCATGGAGTCATTGGTACTGTAAAAATAATAATAATAATTAAAAAGTACACGCATATGAATGAGTTTGGTGCATCTTACTACAGCGCACTCTACAGTGCCTTGGTTTTTAATGTAAGGAGCATGGCATTATCATATTCAGTTTATACTATATATTCTACACATGACATTGAATATTTCAGCATTTTCTGTTATGTATCACATTGTATTATAAAATGTTGTCACTTGTACATCTAAGGGTTCGTGCAGACGAGTTTATTTTTGGTCCTAGTTCGATCCGACAAACCACTGGATCACACTTGGACCAATGTTATTCTATGGGGCCGTGCACATATCCTATTTTTTGCCCCAAAACATAGCAAAGCGTCCTCCAATGTTTCACAGTAGGCGCACTGTTCCTTTCTTTGTATGCTTCATTTATGTGTCTGTTAACATAGTGCTGATGTAACTTGCCAAAAAGCTCCTGTTTTGTCTCATCTGTGCAAAGGACAGTCTCACATATTCTTTGTGACTTGTCAATTTGCATGTTGACAAATTCCAATTTAGCTTTTATATGATTTGCTTTCAACAGTGGTTTCCTCCTCAGTCATCTTCCATAAAGTCCAAGATAGTGACGAATGGTTCAATCTGACACTTAAGCTCACGTCTAATCTCTTTCGAAAAATTGTTCTGGGCTCTTTGGCTATGATTTGTATTATCTGTCTCCACAATTTGTCATCAATATTTATCTTATGGCCAGATCCAAGGAAGTTGGCTACAGTCCCAAAGACCTTAAACTTCTGAATTATGTTAGGCTCACCTTGTGGATCTCTAAGGCTATGGTTCCACGTCCGGAACCATAGCGTTTGGACGGAGCGGAAACTCCGCTCCGTCTAAGCCCCGCCCCCTTTATGACGCGCGATCTTTCCGGAGGTGTTCAGGACACCTCCGGAACACCTCCGGAAAGAGCGCAGGCTACATAGCCCTGTGTTAATTCTGTTCGCGTCGCCGCAATACGCGAGGACATGCTGCGGTCTAAAAAGACGCGCCGCATGTCCGTTTACGCAGGTTTGCCACCTGCGTATTGTTACGCATGGTGGAGACGGGATTCCTTGAAATCCCCTCCACTATGCTGTAACATCTGGACGCTGCGTTTTGGCGCTGCGCCAGCGCACAGCGCCAAACACGCAGCGTTTCCTGACCGTGGAAACTCACCCTTAGTCTCAGACCTGGAGGGACACATGGATCCTGGGCAGTGATGCAACAGCACAAAGACACATGTGGAGTGAGGACTTGGAACACAGGGAGGTCACAGGCAGACAGGACGCAGGAAACTCCAAAACATTGCAGGCATATGCAAGCCAGGAGCAGATAGAGGTGCACAGCAAAACAAACAGTCTTAAAACCAAGACACAGGTGTGTGTTTTAATGAGCCTTAAATAGGCCTAGGCAGATAATGTCATGGGAGCACGGTGAGTCATTTATAAAACTTGACGTGGGGCACAGCAGAAGGCAGCGGCCATAGGGAAAGGTGGTAAAGTTCTGCTGAGCTGAGGCAAATACGTAACAAATAATATATGCAGCTGTAGTAACATCAAGCTGTTTGGAGATGGTCTTATAGCTCTTTTATTTAATATGTTTGACTATCATTTACTTTCTAATCTCCTGAGACCACTCTCTTCTTAGCTTTCTTTGGTCCATGTTCAGTTTGATGCACATTATACACACCCATGATTCCAAACAGCACAATGACTACTTTTCAGAGCAACTATATAGAAAGTGGAGGAGGTGCTGCTGAAGAAATTGCCAGCGGATTATGGCAAATGTCAATCCTCTGTAGCAAATACTAGTTCTCTACCTCTGTTCATTTCAACTTTTCCCTCTTGTGAGATTGTTGAAAACATCAAGTTTGTTGTCCTTGCACATCACCACCAAATACTACCCCTTACACTGTTCAATCAGGTATCAAAAGAGTAGCTCACTATTTTAGCGCTTAGAGGTGGGTCCCAAATAGGGAATGTTCATATATTACATCCATGCGCATATGCCCTATACCATGTAAAACCTTTAATAAACGTCAAAGGGGTATTCCCATCTTCAAGATCCTATCCCAATATGTGATTTGTATAATAATATTAGATAATACCTCCAATTAGAAATGTTGTAGAATGTAGTTTTTCTGATACCCAGTGTCGCTTACCCCATGTGCAGGGCACTGCAGTAGCTTAGGTTTCTATAGGTTTCTATGGTTATGACCACTAACAGCTAACTAACTAACTAATTGTCATTATAACCGGTTGTAACCATGGTGGCTCTAGTAAAAAAATAAAAGATTCTGTTCATAAGTTAAAAGCCTGTTAACAAATATTTACATTTTGAAAACATTATATGAAATGCATGTGAGCCCAGAGGCCATTTACATAGGAGGTAAATCCTTTTCAGATTTTCTTTTCATTAATTGTTATGTAGGTGTAGCAGCTTCCTGTTTGCTCAGTAATTATGTGCACGTGTCTTGGTCTTACAGCTTTATTCTCTGAGTGGGTAAATAAAACATGGCATGGCACTGCATCAGATGTCCGCAGCTCTTGATGAGTTTATGAGAAAAACTTATCAGCACTTGACTTACACAAACTTATCTCTTCAGTTAAATAAACTTTTGTATTGACAGAAAAAACTTTATGGCAATAATAATAGTCAATAAAACATTTAGTAATAACATATCAGGGTAAGACTAGTTTAGAATAGTATGACGTTCATCTACAGGGACGATGCTATAGAACCTAGAGACCCCGGTGTGCCATATGTTTGTTACCAGTGTAAAATTCTACATTTGATTAAAAGCTTTATTCTGAAAATAAGATATTTTTGGGATATTTTTGTCTTTCCCTTTGTGATGATACTATCACGAATGTGCCGCACCAGGCTGGTACCTGTTGTGCACCTGGAATCAGAAGATCACAGAGATTAGTTGATCACAGGTCCTCTTTGGAGCCTACGCGACCATTCACATGAGTGATGCAGGTTTACTCTTTCTTTTGGTACGGAAGGGGTGAAGAATCTTTGGTTTAAGTATGCTGAGATTCCATCTGGCTTTAGTCACAGTGACTACTTATTGGTACTCTCCCCTTCACTAGAAATCATAGTATACCTCCACTAGCAACTAGTGATTCTTTTCACAGCACCGTTGTTCCCACCACTGGTCGTTGGAAAGTTTTTTTTAACTTTAACAGGATAAAGTTTTAGACTGTGATTAATACTCTCATCTATCCTAATCCAACTTGGCACCATCAGATGGATTCACACTTGTTTTCTATAGAGCAGTGGTTCTCAACCTTTCTAATGCCGTGACCCCGCAATACAGTTCCTCATGTTGCGGTGACCCCCAAACCAAAAAATAATTACAGTCCTCCATACAATATTATGGGCACCACATAGTCCTCCATACAGTATTATGGGCCAAATATAATGCTCCATAAAGAATACTGGTCCCCATATAATGCTCCATACAAAATATGGAGCTCTCCTCTGCACTGTGCTACGTTCTGCACTGTTACGGCTCAGGAAAGGGCACTGTGGAAAGACTCCCCATTATCATCATCATTGTCTCCCCATCATCATCATCGCCTCCCCATCATCATTGCCTCCCCATCATCATTATCATTGCCTCCCCATCATCATCATCATTGTCTGCCCATCATCATTGGCTCCCCATCAAATCATTGCCTGCCCATCATCATTGGCTCCCCATAATCATCATTGCCTGCCCATCATCATTGGCTCCCCATCATCATCGCCTCCCCATCATCATCATTGCCTGCCCATCATCATTGCCTCCTCATCATCATCATCTTTGCCTGCCACTCATCATTGCCTCCCCATCATCATCATTATTGCCTGCCCATCATCATTGGCTCCCCATCATCATCATTGCCTCCCCATCACCATCATCATCATTGCCTGCCCATCATCATTGCCTCCCCATCATCATCATCTTTGCCTGCCCATCATCATTGCCTCCCCATCATCATCGCCTCCCCATCATCATCATCATCATTGCCTGCCCATCATCATCGCCTCCCCATCATCATCATCTTTGCCTGTCCATCATCATTGGCTCCCCATCATCATCGTTGCCTCCTCACCACCATCACTGCCTCCCCCCATCACCATCACACATACAGCACCACACACAGACAGTACCGCAGCACTCTCTCACATACACACACTCAGGCAGACACACACACACACACACACTGATACACACAGACACATACACCTCACATCTCACCTGTCCGGCGCCCGCGCTCTCTGCCACAGCCAGCCGGCCACTGAATGATGACATCATCCAGCGGCGCTGCTGTGACAGGAAGTGCGGGCGCCCTGCAGGCGCCCCCTGGAGCCCGGAGCTACGGAGGCACGGGGAGAGGTAAGTATTGCGCCGCCTGCTCAGGCCGGGTACCCCCTCTCCCCGCACAGTGGACTCACCGACCCGCCGCTCAGCTCCGGAGGGTCCCGGGCCGCTGCACTGTGACTCCGTGGGAGGAGGAATTGCTGCTGCTGCCACGCCGCCCCACACACGTGCTGCCTGGGGCGGACCGCCCCACACACGTGCTGCCTGGGGCGGACCGCCCGCCCACGCTACGCCCGCGCCCTACGCCCGCCCACGCTACGCCCCTGCTACGCCACTGGGCTAAAGCCATCGGAAATATGTATTTTCCGATGGCTTTAAGCGACCCCTGTGTTTTGGTCGTTCGACCCCCGCCGGGGTCGCGACCCACAGGTTGAGAACCGCTGCTATAGAGGCTCATTTGATTCAAAAGAGATCAGCTCTCACAATGCAATGAACCTTCCCCAAAGTGTTATTGCAGCCTTATTTTGGATAGGCTTGGATTGTACGAAGACCATACTGGACTTGTGGAAATCAAAAAGAAGTTACTTCTCCACACTTTAATGTTATACTTACAGGAGAAAGGGGGAAGGATGTGTTTCCAGCTCACAAACCAGGTAAAATCCAAAATTTATTCAAACATGATTAAAACAAAAAATATTAAAACAACCTGACGTGTTTTTGGCTCGGTAATGCGCCCTTAGTCATAGGGTGTTGATTACTGAAAGCAGACTGGTATAAAAAGAAAGCAGATCCAATCAGAGCAAGAAAAATAATCACATGATAACAAATAACAGGTGTACAAACAATAATGAAGACCAAACAAAATAGCATGGATACAATCAATATATATAAAATAAATCATTTTTAAAGTTCATTCCTTTAGGAAACATAGTGTCTAGGCGCAATATCCAAAATGCTTCTGTCATCATGAAGCACTTTTGCCAGTCACCCCCAGTCATTTTATATATATTGATTATGTCCACACTATTTTGTTTAGTCTTCATTGTTTTAATGTTTGAATAAATTTTGGATTTTACCTGGTTGGTGTGTCGGAAACACATCCTTCCCCCTTTCTTCTGATTGCTGGGCTCAGCAGCATGATCGGCACCCACCGGCTGTTTATCAGCGACCTCAAGTGGATTTCAACCTTAGGCCACTTGCGTGGAGACTCCCTGTTCCTCCTTATTTCCTCCTGTTATACTTACAGGATATACATTTGAAACCTGCTGATATCATAAAACATCAATTGCACATAACCCAACTGGTTTCACTTCATCTGGCTTACTCAAGGGTCTCAAAGTAACTTCTAATCATGATCAAAGGAGTCTTTCTAGAAGTGGATTGGAGACAATTGTGCATCCATTTGATAGTGCAGAGTTGGACTAAGGTAGAAGGAAGTATTATTTTGTGTCTAAAACAGTGTGGAGGGGCGAGTATACCTAGTTTAAGTTAAAAGCACTGTTCCTGACAATGAGTGGTGAGAACATCGTGTAGTGAAAATAAAGATTGTTGATGCTGGAGATACTTTAGATATGTAGACTGCACTATACCACATAGTTTGGTGTCATCTGCAAAAATCTAAACGTTAATAATCACATCTTCTATATCATTAAAGCACCACTTTGTGCTTTTTTTTGTTTCACTGCTGGAGTGGTATCAATAATGAATGTGCCCTGTGTGTAGTAATTATGCAAATTGTCTCTTCAGAGAGGAAGAGAGCTAGAAATCTAGTGCCACCTATTGGAAGGTAGCAATCCTACAAGTCAATGTTGACCCTTTAATGAGCCTTATCACATGATAGCCAAACCAGAATCTCAATTTGCAGACACTGTGTTTCTTTTTTTTTTTTTTTAAACCATTCAGGTTAGTTATAAACAACTCAATATAAGCTCATCAACTTAAACGTCGTTGTTTCAACTCTCATCATCATGGTCATATTTATTTTAGCATAACAAACTAAAGGTATACACAAAAGACATCATAAACATCAATAACATCACTAAAATTCACTGATATTTGATCAAGTGCTGCCATTTTTTAAATTTCCAAACGCCCTCTGCATCAGAACCACCACCGCCTTCACTGTCTAATTTATAAATCAAGTATAATCTAGAAAGGATCAGCCCGACACACTTATTCACAGATAAATGCTTCTCTTTGAAAATACCTAAATTCCTCACATCCCACAAACTCTGCATCACACAAGTCATAATTAACCATAGGATTCTATTTTTCACACGACCACATGCACCAATTCCAAACATTGCAACACGCCAGTCAATAAAACTCACCCCCGCTAACTCCTTACACAACCCACCTACACACTTCCACACACTGTACGCGTAATCACAGTCCCACATAGTATGCCACACAGTCTCACATCCACCACACCTTCTCTCGGGCACACATTCCGTTCTGGTCAACCTCGTCTCTTCTGAACCTGTCGCACAGGTAAAATATTGTGCAGGACATCCATACAATATCCCTCTATTAGACATCCCATGCGTTCCCAAACTCTTCCATGCAACCGAGACTTCATTCCCTCTCAAACCCACAATATTACTCTCCACATCATTCTTATGTATTGATTTTCATCACCTTCTTAGCCATTCTAAAATCATTCATCGGCACACTCAGTAAAACATGCTTCCTCACAAACTTTTCAATCACCTCATACCAGACCGGACACTTGAAAGCAACAGGCACTCTAGCATCCCTCTTTCTCCAACACAAGCCATACAACATCCAACCAGCAGAATAACTTGCCATATATGCTCCTGTATTTTCTTTATTCAACAAAATAACTACCGTTTTGATATACTGAAGCCCCAGAAAAATCTCAATGTTTGGAAAGGCCATGCCACCATGGTGACATGCCTTAAAAAGACTTTCTCTCTTAAGTTTTTCTATTTTACTACTCCAGAAAAAAGTAAAAACTAACTTTTCCACTCTTTTTATTTTCCTTTAAGATGGTGGAAAAACTGTTGCAATAAAAAGCAAATCGGAAGAATCACCGCTTCTATGACCAAAATCTTACCACTCAAGGTCAAGTCTCTCAGTCGCCAAAAATTTAACTTACGCTCTATGCCAATCCACACTCCTCCCAGCTCTCCTTACCTTCCAAGTCCTTATTAAATAATACTCCCAGCACTTTGATAGCACCCTCCTCACACTTAACCCCCTCCATTTTAACCCCATCATCCCCAAAACATTTAAAGCTACATTTATTCCAATTCACTCTAAACCAGACGCACCACAGAAAAACTCCAAAAGCAACTTAACCCTACTCATAGACGCAACACTTTCACTCACAACCACAACATCATCCATATATCCAAGAACTTCACATGCTTCCCACCACTCCCACGTACCAACAAACCTCGCACCACTTTATCACGTCTCACCAAGCACAACAAAGGTTCAATCACACATACAAATAAGACAGGGGACATGGGACACCCCTGCCTTACACCAGACATAATATTCACTTTCTCACTCAACCATCCATTAACAAGAAACTCGCTTGACACACAATCATACAAAGACATTATCCCATTCACAAACTTTTTAGGAAATCCCATTCTCTCCAGAACTTTAAACAAAAACACAAGCGAGACCCTATCAAACGCTTTCTCAAAATCAATTGTCAGAACCATACACTTCGTTTCCTTCCCATGCAGTCCCCAATCAAATCCCTTAACAACAATAAGTTATCACTCATACTTCTCCCAGGCACGCACACACCTGATCCTCATCCACAACACTACCAATCACCTCACGCATACGATTCGCCAACAATTTGCTATAGATTTTGTAATCTGCATTCAGCAGCGTTATAGGTCTCCAATTCTCTAAACACTTTCTCTCACCTTTCTTATACACAAGTCACAACCACCCCCTCCTTCATTGATTCACACAACTTACCATTCTCCCACATGTACTTACATATCTCAGTCAAATCAGCACCCAGAAAATCCCATGCTTTCACATAGAATTCTACCGGCAATCCGTCTTTCCCTGGTGTCTTATTCTTTTAGCACTCTTCATCACGTTTTCTACTTCATCCATAATCAAGTCCTCATTCAAAATATCACATTCTCCACTACCCAACTTGTTTTCTAACCCATTCAGCACTTCTGAAACAAGACCAGAGTCAATCCATTTTTTATCATATAACTTGCTTAGAACCTATTCGCCTCCTTTATCACATTTCCCCACCTGACACACACAAACCGTTCCTATCCAGGACTTTATCCATATCAACCTTTCTCCCATTCATTTTCTTAAAAAAGAACCTTGTGCACTTTTCATCTTTCTCAAGATGTTCTATTTTGGTGCGATAGATGATTTCCTTCCCTTTTTCATCCATAACACGCTTTTAATTCACTCTTTGTCTCAGCCAGCAGATCAGACACATCCATCCCACTTTCTCCACACTTCCTTAACCAGTCTATACGCCTGTTTAAATCATTGAATCTGTTCCGATAAATAGCAGCTTTTTTATGGCCCCATTTTTTGAAGAATTTTTTGCAACACACCTTAACCCAGTCCCACCATTCCAGCACACATGCAAAATTCCTCTTACATACTCTCCACTCTTTATACTTTATTTTTAATTCATTCATCACATCCTCATCTTCTAACAACCTAATGTTCAGCTTCCAAACCCCACCACCATACACACAGTCATCAATCGCACTAAACACACCTCTCAAACACTCATGATCAGAAAAAGGTACAGCATTTTGTTCAAAATTCATACACAACATATTTTTGGAAAACAACATTTTATCTATTCTGGATGCAATACCACCCCTATCAGCATGGTATGTTGGCGGTGGTGGGATGCCAAATTTCAGAGCAGCAGCATCTAGAAGGGAAAAATCAGAAATAAGATTGGATAACTTTTTACCAGTTATGTCACAATTCCCTTCTGTGATGCAATTAAAGTCTCCAACTAAAACTGTAGGCATTTTGCCTGGAATGAAACAAACTTAATTTTTCCAAAAGAGCCAGACGCTCCTTTTTCCTGTCCTTTCCTGATGGACAGTACACATTAATAATTCTAGCCCGCCACCCCCTATAGCTAACATGTGCAATTATACATCTACCCACCTCTACCACCGTGTAGCTATCTAAACTAATCTCCCTGTTACCCATTAATATCCCTACACCATCATTCCTATTAACACATGAGCCAGACCATACATGCTGACCGTAAGGCCAGTCCTTATCGCTTGGAGCGTCCACAATCCCACATTCTTAAAGACAAAAGATGTGAGCATTCATCTGTTTAATATAATCTAGGACGATTGCCCTCCTGGATTTAGATCTAATTTGCCTGACATTCAGGGACGCAATGCCCCAACCAGCTTGGGGAGCCATAACATGATGGTGTTATTTACATGACGGCAAACAGGCCACTTCTTCTTCAGCCGTTTTCGTCTTCCATCTGGAACTGCAACTCCCCGAATCTGTTTACGTCTGCAGGAATGCCTAAAAAAATTGGTGTCTGGAGAGAAGACATTCTGAGGGTAACTACGTTCACTCACCGGACTTAAACAAACTTCACCGGCGTCTGCCCAATCCGTTCTGGGCTTCTTACAGGAAGTTCCAGGCTCCTCCTCCTCCTCAGAGGGCCTTGCAAGAGTGAAGTCACCTTGATCTCCACAACTGGTCAACTCCTCTTCAGTAGCTAACCAAGATATACTGGGGGTATTACCAAGAGAACCCTCCAACTCCCCCTCCCCACAGACATCAGACTGATGAGGGAGCTCACATTCAACCTCAGCAAGTTCCAAACCTGCCACCTCTTGGCTGGAAGACTCCGTTTGGGGCAGGGCCTCCTCATGTGCATCCATGATTTCAGGTTCCTCAATAAGATCCGGGTCTGCAACCTGTGGATTGTCAACTGCAGCAGAGGGCGCAGCTGCCCCACCTGTGACCTCAGCGTAAGACCTAGGACTGATCCTGGCCTTACAATCCCAATACTTATGGCCCTCCTCACCACAAGCATTACACATAACAGGATTTGTGCAGTCTTTCGCCATAATGGCCGGAACCATTGCAATTCCTACAAGTTGGCATGTCCTTGCAACTATCCTGGGTATGCCCGAAATTTTTACACCTCCTGCAATACATCGGGGCATCTGGAAAAAACAAAAAAACACTATTTTTCCCAATTGAAAAATTAAGAGGGGGGTAATGGATGCCTCCCGGGCCTTGGGGATCCATCCCAAATCTCACAAAAAATTTGTACTTCCCGGTCCAGAGCCCTTCTCCATTTAGGACCCTGTGGGAGTACTGAACATAAATGCAATGTATTTTCAAAAATAAAGTAATGTCCTCCAGGGAAACAAAAGGGTTGTGCATGAAAACCACAAGTGGGATATCCCCCTTAGAGTACAGCACAGTAAAGGTAAGTCCTTCCAGCAAAGGATTTGCAGCTCCATTTTTCAGGGCAGTAAACAAATTCTGGCAAGCTGCCATAGAAGATAGCACCAGCACATACCTGCCTTCCCTCCTGAACTCCTGCAGGCATATTATATCGGACTTGCGAATCTTCAAGATGTCATAAAACACCATGTTGACCAAATATCCCAGGGAAAAATGCAACTTCTTATCTTCAGCGATTTCAATCCAGAATCCATTTTTGACCCGGCTATCACCGGTCCCAGAGAATTGAAGTCGGACTCCCATCGTCCACAACTCCAAGGATCTTCTCCTGAATCCTCCTGGCTATCTCCCAAAAGCAGCAACCGGCTTAAGCCACAAAAGTGGCGATGCCGGAAGGCCAAGAGACAGCACTCAAGGTATCCAGGACACTTTGCACCTCGTCAGTGCAAAGCGGAGATCTGGTTTGGCTGTGTGAGAAGCATAAGACCATTGTCCAAGAAGTATCGTCACTCCTTGCAGAGATCAACATGCTAAGCATGCCGAGATGAGGAGACTTAAAGCATTTGCATAATTAGCATATTTCCCAGAGGAGCATTGAGGCTTTAAGTCTCCTCATCTCGGCATGCTTAGCATGTTGATCTCCGCAAGGAGTGACGATACTTCTTGGACTGTGTGTGGTATTCGTAGAATACTTATCAGCCGCTGTCTTCGGCTGGTCTTGGTGCTGCTCCACTCATCTCCCCCAGTTTGTGACTTGCAGGATCACTCTAGTGTTTGAGAGGCGAACCAGAAGTCACTTCTCAGTATAAGTCTATGAGAGCCAGAATGAGGTTTTCATAGTCTTACACTGAGAGCTATTGATCGTCAGCTCTGACTTCTGGATGATGGCACGGGACCAAAGCGGTGCAAGGAAAAGCAGAAGACTGCGGCTGGTAAGTATTTTACTAGGGGCAGAGAACAGACATTAGTGATACAGCTCCAGTGGTAAAATGAAAATAAAACACAGGATTTGAGCTTTAATAAATAAATTGAATATTAATGGATCCAGCCCTGAACCTTGGAGTTCACTACTTATAACCGGAGAACATTCAGAGCAGCGGTAATTCAACATAACTCTATGGTGTGATCTTTGAGACATTTTTCAATCCAATTACAAATCTTACTTTCTAATCCTATAGACTTTAATTTTTCCATTAGGTGTTTATGTGGGTCATTGTCAATGCCTTTGGAAAGTCCAAAAATACTTTATAAACAGCTACCACTCTCTCCAGACAGATTCCTACTCACCTCTTCATCTCTTCAGACAAGAGACTTTCTGTGTAGGTTAGTAGAGCCTTGACAGAAGACTAGTAGACTACCCTTGTGGAAAACAAGAATCCATCAGGAAGACTGATAAATGATCTCAGTTCTGTTTTGGCTATTTCTAAAATTATTTTGAAAACCAAACTGAACAGAACGAGCAAAATATTAATGTTTTTATTGTAAGACTCTAATTTCATTGCTCATTATTCCACGTTCTCAAATGTTTTATTAAGAATTTATATAAATAATAAAAAATGATGACATCTAAAGAGAACATAAATTAGCTTGTTTATTAAGAAATTTTTATTTTCTTGTTTTACTATCGAAGGAATTAATTCTGAACAAATAGGTAATCTGAGTGGATGTGCTACAGAGGTGAGAAGGTGCAATCAGAGTTTCAATCTTCTGTAAACAGGAAAGATGTAAATCTTTGTACTGTGTTAGCAAGTAGATAGAAAAATATTTAGAATTGAGAGTCCTCAGTGGTTGATACCTTTTAATGGCTAACTGAAAAGATGGTAACAAGTTGCAAGCTTTCGAGACTACTCAGGTCTCTTCATCAGGCAAAGACTAATACAACATCTGAAGAATCACATATTTAAACATAACAGGACACAGGAATAGTTCAATGGATAAGACAAGTGACATAAAGCAGAACTATCCATATGGGAGAGGGATGAACAGTTGTGGCAATAAATATTGGACCAGTTCAAAGATAAGGAGTGTGAAAGTTTTATTGCCCTCTGATTGGGGTCTGGTAATGTTTTGTGTTGTTCCCACAGGGTCCTGGGAGCAAATTCCTTAATTGATGTAAAAAGTCATAAATCCATGTGTCAAAGGTCATCATCAGTTTGTATTCATAAACTCTCCTGTGTCTCTGAGATGTGAAATTACCCTTCAATATAAGTAATTTCATTTTTGTGGGATTTATACAAAAACCCAGATGTAAGTGTTCAGCGTACAACACAAAAATGTGATCCCAGCCTTAAACTGGAAAAGATCAAAAAATGTTATGTACCCCAAAATGTTACCAATAAAAGCCGTAATTTATCCCACACAAAACCAGCCCTCACTCAGGTCCATCATCTGCCACTGGAACTATAGGAGGTTCCCAGGTTACTGTTAGAACAAAGACTCTGGAAAAGCGACATACTCCCACTCCCGTAAATAAAATCCAGTGACTTCTGCCCTTCCAAATCGAAACACCCCCTATTTCTGAACCCCACTGTGCCTAACAGCGCCGCCATCAGGGCATGACAACCATTACAGATGTATGGGGCCCAGTGATTAGGGGGCCCGCCAACCGAGCACGCCGGTCCGCGCTCGGGCCCCGGGGCCCCCAACATTTTGAGGCTCACCCTGCTCCCCAAGGGGCCCCCAGCTAGCGGCACATCACGCAGTCGCTATGGGGGCCCCTGTAAGGCAAGGGGGCCCGCCTGCCCCAGAGCAGACTCCCCCCGCCCCGCTGCTTTGAACTGTACCGGCGTCCGCCGGTACAGTTCAAAGCAATGATGGAGGAGAGAGAGTCAACTGACGCTCCCTCTCCCATCATTCCCCGCTCTGTCTCTGACACAGCGCGTGCGCGATGATGTCATCGTGCACTCACTGTGTGCCGGGCAGAGCAGGAGACAGGAGCCGGGAGCAGCGCTGGCACGAGGAGAAGGTGAGGAGTGGTTTGTTTTTTTTCATAAATCTGTCAATGTGTACTGCTGTGGGGCCATTCCTGGGGGGAGAGAGAGATGAGGGCTGTACAATGTGGGCCCTGCTATATACAATGTGGGCCCTGCTGTATACTATGTAGGCCCTGCTATATACAATGTGGGCCCTGCTATATACTATGTGGGCCTTGCTATATACAATGTGGGCCCTGCTGTATACTATGTGGGCCCTGCTGTATACTATGTGGGCCACGCTGTACACTATGTGGGCCATGCTGTACACTATGTGGGCCACGCTGTACACTATGTGGGCCCTGCTATATACAATGTGGGCCCTATGTATACAATGTGGGCCCTGCTGTATACTATGTGGGCCCTGCTGTATACTATATGGGCCACACTGTATACTATGTGGGTCCTGCTATATACAATGTGGGCCCTGCTGTATACTATGTGGGCCGCGCTATATACAATGTGGGCCCTTCTGTATACTATGTGGGCCCTGCTGTATACTATGTGGGCCTTGCTATATACAATGTGGGCCCTGCTGTATACTATGTTGGCCACGCTGTACACTATGTGGGCCACACTGTACACTATGTGGTACCTGCTATATACTATGTGGGCCCTGCTGTATACAATGTGGGCCCTGTTGTATACTATGTGGGCCCTGCTGTATACTATGTGGGCCATGCTGTACACTATGTAGGCCCTGCTGTATACTATGTGGGCCCTGCTATATACAATGTGGGCCCTGCTGTATACTATGTGAGCCACGCTGTACACTATGTGGGCCCTGCTGTATACTATGTGGGCCCTGCTGTATACTATGTGGGCCACGCTGTACACTATGTGGGCCCTGCTGTTTACTATGTGGGCCCTGCTATATACTATGTGGGCCCTGCTGTATACTATGTGGACCCCGCTGTACACTATGTGGGCCATGCTATATACTATGTGGGCCCTGCTGTATACTATGTGGGCCCTGCTGTATACTATGTGGGCCCTGCTGTATACTATGTGGGCCATGCTGTACACTATGTGGGCCACGCTGTATACTATGTGGGCCCTGCTGTTTACTATGTGGGCCCTGCTATATACTATGTGAGCCCTGCTGTATACTATGTGGGCCCTGCTGTATACTATGTGGGCCCTGCTGTATACTATGTGGGCCACGCTGTACACTATGTGGGCCCTGCTGTATACTTTGTGGGCCCTGCTGTATACTATGTGGGCCCTGCTGTATACTATGTGGGCCATGCTGTACTATGTGGGTCCTGCTATATACTATGTGGGCCCTGCTATATACTATGTGGGCCCTGCTGTATACTATGTGGGCCACGCTGTATACTATGTGGGCCCTGCTATATACTATGTGGGCCCTGCTATATACTATGTGGGCCCTGCTATATACAATGTGGGCCACGCTGTACTATGTGGGCCCTGCTATATACTATGTGGGCCCTGCTGTATACTATGTGGGCCATGCTGTACTATGTGGGCCCTGCTGTACAATGTGGGCCCTGCTATATACTATGTGGGCCATGCTATATACTATGTGGGCCCTGCTATATACTATGTGGGCCGCGTTATACACTGTGTGGGCTGTGTTATATACTATTGGGGATATATTATATTTTATAGGGTGGCTGTGTTATATAATATGTGGCTGTGTTATATACTTTGTGGCTGTGTTATATGCTATGGGGGCTACGTTATATTCCTTTGGGGAGGCAGGCTGTATGATATTCTATTCGGGGATACATTATATTCTATGGGGGGCTGTATTATATTTATTATAATCTATGAGGGGTGATTGCATCATACTCTATGAGGGGGCTACATTATACTGTATGAGGTGGCTACATTGTATTCTATGGGGGGCTATATTATTTTGTATGGGGGCTTCATTATACTTTATGAGGGGGCTACATTATATTCTATGGGGGCTGCATTATACTATATGAGGAGGGCTACATTGTATTTTATGGAGGGGCTACATTATACTATATAAGGGGCTCAATTATATTCTATGGGGGGTTTACATTATACTCTGTGGGTGGTTGCATTATACTCTGTGGGGTGGTTGCATTATACTCTGTGGGGTGGTTGCATTGGCTGCTTTATGCTCTGTGGGGTGGCTGCATTATGCTCTATAGGGTGACTGCATTATACTATATGTGGGCTGCATTATACTGTATCGAGGACTATGGGGAATACATTATACCATATGAAGAACTATGGAATACATTAAACTATGGGAAGTGAATTGTACTACATGGATGACTATGGCGGTGCATTATACTGTATGGAGCACTATGAGGAGTGTATTATACTATATGGATGACTGAGTGTATTTTAATATATGGAGGGCTATTAGGAGTGTATTATACTATATGGAGGACTATGGATACATTATATTATATGGAGGACTATGGGGTGTGCACTTTACAATATGGAGGACTGTGGTGCACATTATAATATATGGGGCACTATGGGGTGTATTATACTAAACAAGCAAAATGCTGCATATTCATCGAGTGATTGGTGTTAATGTGTCATTGGAGAGGGCATGGTGCAGAAGTGAAGTTTTTCCATGAAAGGGCGGGTGGATTTTGGAAGGTTTGCGTGGTGGAGGAGGAGCTAGGGTGGATGCGGAACTGGGGGGTGGAGCCTGGGTGGAGTCTCAAGGGGGGCCCCATAAATTTTGCCAGTATGGGGCCCTGAAATTCCTAGTGGCAACCCTGGTGCCTAAACCACAGTAAGTGGCCACATATTTGGCATTGTAATTGAGAAAAGACAATTCATTTACGGGTGCATATCCCTAGAAGCACAAGCTGGGCACAATGTGTGGCGGTGCTACAATATATGGAGGCTCTACACTTTATGGGGAAAAAATATATGGCCACTAGACTGGCAGATTTGCAATTTCCAGAAAAAAGCCTGGTATGGATGTTACAAAATGGTCACTGCAGCCATAGATGAATTCATTGAGAACAATTATAGACTGTTCATGTATTTGTCAGTGGGCAAAATTACAAAATCAGCAAGGGATCAAATAATTATTTCCTTCACTGTATGGAGTCTGTGCACACTCAGGAGATAATTGCACAACAAATTTTTGGGTCCATTTTCTCCTGTTACTATTGTGAAAGTAAAAAAAATTGAGTACATTTTTGTGGATAAAAATGTGATTTTTTATTTTCACATCGAGTTAACTCACGTAGGCATCTTGGGGGTTTAATGTGCTCACCACACATCTAGATACATTTCTTAAGGGAAATTCAAAAAGGAGAAATAGGAAGCTCAATCGCCATAAAAATACAAAAATTTTTATTCAAGATATTTAAAATACATATACGGATATGAAAATCCAGAAAAACGGGGACACAATATACAGAAAAAATGGCCAAAAGACAGGTACAAATAATATGAAAATATTCCAATAGCACATATATCTGTGTATTCACATTCAGAAGCTGTATAAGCTAATTGGTAATAAAAGTGCCAGATAAGTTGAAAATACTGCTAAACATGTATTCATGGCTACGTATATTATATGAAGACATCTCTCAAACAGATATATATGCGCATAAGACAAAAGGGTCATAAATTTTGCCCCCCATTAATGATGCTAGCGTTATAAATTCCAATGTGCAAATGCAGAGTCTGCAGCAAGTGCTATATAGTATGCAAAAATTTGCATTCAAATGCACAGAGCGATGTAAAACATGTATAGCAAATAAAGCTGCTAGTGGGAGACCATACCAAAGGGGTGCCTAGGCTACTGACAGGTATGGTCTCCAACTAGCAGCCATGAATACGTAGCCATGAATACATGTTTAGCAGTATTTTCAACTTATCTGGCAGTTTTATTACCAATTAGCTTATACAGCTTCTGAATGTGAATACACAGATATATGTGCTATTGGAATATTTTCATATTATTTGTACCTGTCTTTTGGCCATTTTTTCTGTATATTGTGTCCCCGTTTTTCCGGATTTTCATATCCGTATATGTATTTTAAATATCTTGAATAAAAATTTTTGTATTTTTATGGCGATTGAGCTTCCTATTTCTCCTTTTTGAATTTGCTGATGTTTTGGAAGTGCCAGGAATTCTAGGCAATACACTTATTGTGATGTACATTTCTTAAGGGGTCTAGTTTTCAAAATGGGGTCACTTGTGGGGAGTTTCTATTGTTTAGGCACATCAGCAGCTCTCGAAACGCAATATGGCATCCGCTCTCGATTCCAGTCATTTTTGCGTTCAAAAAGTCAAACTGCCACTTCCCTTCCGAGACCTGCCGTGCGCCCAAACAGTGGATTTCTCCCGCCTTTGGGGTATTGGCATACTCAGGAGAAATTTCACAACGAATTTTGGGTCCATTTTCTCCCGTTAACCTTGTGATCATAACAAGTTTGGAGCTGAAGTAAAATTTTTGTGAAAAAAAAAAGTTAAATGTTCGTTATTTCCTTCCACATTGCTTTCGCTCCTGTGAAGCATGTGAAGGGTTAATTAACTTATTGAATGTGGTTTTGAGTACTTTGGGGGGTGCAGTTTTTAGAATGGTGTCACTTTTGGGTATTTGCTGCATATAGGCCCCCAAAGTCACTTCAATTGTGAGGTGTGGTCTCTAAAAAAATGGTTTTGTAAATTTTTTGGGAAAAATTAGAAATTGCTGGTTAACTTTTAACCCTTCCAACTTCCTAACAAAAAAAAAATATGTATCCAAAATTGTGCTGATGTAATGTAGACATGTGGTAAATGTTATTTATGAACTGATTTAAGGGCACAAAAATTAAAAGTTTGAAAATTGCTAAATTTTTCACATTTTTGCCAAATTTCATTTTTTTCATAAATAAACACAAGTCATATTGAAGAAATGTTACCACTATTATGAAGTACAATATGTCACAAAAACACATTCTCAGTATCAGTGGGATCCATTGAAGCGTTCCAGAGTTATTACCAAATAAATTGACACTGGCCAGAATTGTAAAATTTGGCTTGGTCATTAAGGTCCAAATAGGCTCTGTCACTAAGCGTTTAAATGCACCTGCTTGTTTTTCCTTTTTCTCCACCCTTCCATCTTATTTGATTGACAGCTTTTGTTTCATATAGCCAGAGAAGGGTGGTAATAAATGGAAAACAAGCAGGTGCACTTAAATATCTGGCCATTCCATGATGCACCGAGCATCTGTACTTGGTTGGAATAGTCATTCTTTGCTGGCAGAGTCCCTTTAACTGTGAATCAGAATCCACTTCCTCCATCTTCTAATCAGCCCTTAGGACAACCTACATGGGGATGTAAGAAGCACCGATGCGGAGTGTGGAGCAGTATTAAAAAGGACAGAGGGAGCTGCACTGTTGGCCAGATGGGTGGCACTGGTGGAATGACAGCTGAGTAGCGAGGTAGCATTTTTATTTCCACCCAAGATTTACAGTATTATGCTCTGGAGCATTAAAAGACTTTACAACATATTGAGTCACTTTATATTCACATTGAATGACTGAAATGCAAAGAAATAATTTCCTCGTCAAATTTGGGCAAACTGCCAAATTCAATTTTTGACAGATTTGCATATCAACAAAACTAATATAACAAGTGTTATTTTTTTTACAAAATTTTACCCATAATGCTACTTTTATTGGTTACTCAAGACAAAAATAAAATGAAAAAATTCACTGCAGTAAATGAATAAATAGCAATAGTGCATGAAAATAATATAGGGTACTTGATGAACATATTTTTGATAAAAAAAAGTCCTACCACGTCACGGTAACCCTATTCAGAAAGGACTTAAGTGTCACGCTGTATAGCAAATATATATGTGATGACAATAATCTATATCAAAAGGGCAACATACTATATAACATGCGCATAGCTATATGATAACATAGATTTACCTGACAGAAAGTCCAGTGGGTCAAAACGGAATCCGTTATACGCTGTCTCCGGCTAGAGGGTGACCGGGGTCTAAGCTGACCCTAAACTGGGGTCCTAACTAATCCCTCAACCTGGAGGTACTGTTAAAGGTACAGAGGTCCAGGCCACCAGCGTAAACCCTGTCTCCTATCAATCCCTGCCAACTGTATTCTAGTCCTAAGAAGGACCCTGAATACCACCAAAGGGAATGAACAGGTAACGGTTAATGAACAGAAAGACATACAAGAAAGACAAGAAATAAAGTAAATAAAGTCTTACATACAACACTCACACACAGTAGGAACACCTAAGGTCTCAGAGATAAACTATAAGCTGTAAGAGTAAAAACAACTAAGGAGCTCTTAGCTTAAGTATTCTCAGAACCGATCCAGTCTGCTAAACTATATGAATGCTTTCACCCGCATCAAACACCCAGACTGGCAGGAATATAAAGGAAACTAATTAGAACATAATCCAAAGCAGCCGGGCGAGGCTGGACCTAGTCTTAGCAAAGAGCTAGGTAAAATTAACTCTCTCATTACCAAACACAAAGAAACAGCAGCTCAGCTGTGAGAAGTCAGAATGTGCAATCGCGACGATCTTCGTGGCGATGCACCCATGACAGTACCCCCCTTCTACGAGGGGCCTCCGGACCCTCATGACCAGGTCTGTCTGGGTAAATTGTGTGAAAGGTCCGAACCAATCGATCTGCGTTATCATCAACGCAGGGACCCACGTCCTCTCCTCAGGACCATACCCCCTCCAATGAACTTCCACGTTATCATTGACTACCACTGAAGGAGGAGGTAGAGGTGACGGTATGACTGGTGCCACATACTTTTTAAGTAATGACTTGTGAAACACATTATGAATTTTAAACGTAGGAGGGAGGTCCAGACGAAATGCCACAGGATTAATTATGGAACTGATCCTGTACGGCCCGATGAATCTGGGACCCAACCTCCAGGAGGGAACTTTAAGTTTTATATTCCTGGTAGACAACCACACCAGATCGTTCACCCTCAGATCTAGACCAGAAACTCTCCTCCTATCAGCCATCCGTTTGTAAGGGTTCTCCGTAACCTTCAGTCTTAAGCGATCTGGAACTATCAGTCTCCCTGGAAGTCCCACAGGGGCGTCCCCCTGAGCCCCCAATACCTCCCCCTCAAGCTCAGAGCATACAGCTGACACTACAACTCCCTCCTGAGGAATAGGAACCGGATCATCCGTCTTCCCGACCCCTGGGAAAGTACGAGATAAGGCATCAGGAAGCAACTTTATTGAGCAGTCATATGTGCGATGAGGAGGTAACTCTTTACACCCCTCCTCTGAGAACTTCTCCCAAAAGTCCTCCAGAAAAGGAGGCAAAGTCCTAGGCACAACCGCACCGATGACCGTGCTCATGCAGTTATTCTTGCAAAATTCACCCCACTGGCTTATCTTTCTGGATTGCCAATCAATCACAGGGTTATGTTTAGCCAACCAAGGAAGTCCCAACACAATAGGAGCAGGCAGACCCTCCAACACATAACAAGACAATTGCTCTTTATGCATTGCCCCTACTCGAAGATCTATGTTATGAACAGCTTGTACCAAGCTACCTTGACCAAGAGGTCTAGAATCAATAGAGAGTATAGGGACCGGTTTGGCCAATACACTCAGTTGCATACCATGCACCTGGGCAAACCGAGTGTCCACCAAATTAGCCCCGGACCCACTATCAAGAAAAACAGAAATCCTCTCAGTTCTAGTACCAATCACCACCTCCGCCGGCACGAGAAACTGAGAGGGATTTGGGGACGAAATACACACTCCCAGGTTAACTCCTTGGTTCAAAGAGGTCCGGGATGGACACCCCCCAACAAAATGTCCCTCTCTCCCGCAAAAGAAACACCTTCTAGTCTTGCGGCGCACCGCTGATTCCCTCCTACAAAATGATGTCCCTCCCAACTGCATGGGTTCCTCAGAACAGACCAGGGGAACCTCAGTATAAGGGACTTTAGTAGTAGGTGGAGTCATCACGGGGGGCGGAGTTACCTCGCGTCTTCCCCGAAGACGTCTATCAATGCGAATAGCGAGGGCCATAGCAGCCTCCAGTGATGGAGGAGAATCATACTGAGCCAACACATCTTTTAATTTGTCAGACAACCCTTGACAAAACTGGCTCCTAAGAGCTGGGTCATTCCACTGAGTATCTGTTGCCCATCTACGGAACTCAGAAGAATATTCCTCCGCTGGACGATTTCCTTGCCGTATTTTACGCAACCTTGTTTCAGCAAGGGAGACTCGATCCGGATCATCATATACCAGACCCAGGGCAGTAAAAAATCGATCCACTGACTGGAGATCTGGGGAGCCTGGAGGAATAGAGAACGCCCAAGATTGAGGATCCCCTTGTAAGAGCGAGATAACAATTCCCACCCTCTGCTCTTCACTCCCAGATGACCGAGGCCGCAGCCGAAAGTACAATTTACATGCCTCCCGGAAAGTAAAAAATTTGTCCCGCCCACCAGTGAACCTGTCCGGGAGAGCAACCTTAGGTTCAGATCTGGTTTGCTCCGGGGGGGACAGAACCTTGGACTTAATGTCTGCCAACTCCATGGACAATCCCTGCAACTGCCGGGCCAGCTGGGCTACTGGATCCATGATAGCTGGGGAGAATCTTTAGTATGGGCCGGTGAAAATGTCACGCTGTATAGCAGATATATATATGTGATGACAATAATCTATATCAAAAGGGCAACATACTATATAACATGCGCATAGCTATATGATAACATAGATTTACCTGACAGAAAGTCCAGTGGGTCAAAACGGAATCCGTTTATACGCTGTCTCCGGCTAGAGGGTGACCGGGGTCTAAGCTGACCCTAAACTGGGGTCCTAACTAATCCCTCAACCTGGAGGTACTGTTAAAGGTACAGAGGTCCAGGCCACCAGCGTAAACCCTGTCTCCTATCAATCCCTGCCAACTGTATTCTAGTCCTAAGAAGGACCCTGAATACCACCAAAGGGAATGAACAGGTAACGGTTAATGAACAGAAAGACATACAAGAAAGACAAGAAATAAAGTAAATAAAGTCTTACATACAACACTCACACACAGTAGGAACACCTAAGGTCTCAGAGATAAACTATAAGCTGTAAGAGTAAAAACAACTAAGGAGCTCTTAGCTTAAGTATTCTCAGAACCGATCCAGTCTGCTAAACTATATGAATGCTTTCACCGGCATCAAACACCCAGACTGGCAGGAATATAAAGGAAACTAATTAGAACATAATCCAAAGCAGCCGGGCGAGGCTGGACCTAGTCTTAGCAAAGAGCTAGGTAAAATTAACTCTCTCATTACCAAACACAAAGAAACAGCAGCTCAGCTGTGAGAAGTCAGAATGTGCAATCGCGACGATCTTCGTGGCGATGCACCCATGACATTAAGGCACTGTCACACTTAGCAATCGCACCAGCGATCACGACAACGACACAACCTGGCGAGATTGCTAGTGCGATCTCTATATGGTCGCTAGTTAGATTCCAAACACAAAGATCTCATCAGAGATCAGCGATCTGTATAACGACCTCTGCGGTCGTTGGGAAAACCTAGTCCCGCCTGCGACGCTGGTAAAGTCGTTCATAAAGGGTGTCACACTCAGCGATTCAGGCTCACCAGCGGGACACCAACGACCAAAAAAACGGCTCAGAACGTTCATAAGCGATCAGCGACATCGCAGCAGGGGCCACATCGCTGCTACATGTCACACACAGTGACGTCGCTAACGAGATCGCTGCTGCGTCATAAAATCGCTGACGCTTTTGCGATCTCGTTAGCGATCTCACTTAGTGTGACAGTACCTTTAATTTACCTCTAGTATTAAAACCTTATCATGTGTCTAATGACATATGTGTAAGTAAGGGCTTATAATATCCAACTCAAAGAAAAGGGAGGCCAAGCCCCTATTTGCTCAGTGTGCAAACATTGAAACAGAAAGCAAAAGCAATGAACTGGAATATAAATTGGTGTGCATGCAGTAATGGCTACTGCAGTTTCAGAATTCTTTAACCACTCCATGACAAGCGTCTTTAGTACTTTGTAAATCCTTTTGGCTGTTATTTGGATGTTATTATGACCTGTTGTAAGTGCGATGCATAACCAGACACCAGCTTCTGGCTGCTTTTCAGTGGAATCTTAGTTCATTCCTTGTGGGCAATGGCGATGAGTTCACTAATGTTCTTGAGTGTACATAATGCAACAGCCTTCTACAAATTCCACCAAAAATTTTCTATGGTTTTGAAGTCAATTGACTACAATGGCAACTCCTGAATATTCCAGAACGTCTTCTGAAACCAATTCTTGATATACTTTTGGGTACGTTTGGGATTATTGTCCTGTTGGAAAATCCAATTACTCCCAAGCTTCAGCTTCTTCAAAATACATGCATTTTCTCCTCAAATTTCCTGATTCTTGATTGAAACCATTGCACTGCACATGCTTCAGTGTAAACAGGTTGCTTTTATAAGTATATGCTTCATTCTTCCTCCTCCAGACAAACCGGTGATCCATAGTTCTGAAAATTTCCAGTTATCTTTCATCGCTCCACAGAATAGAAACGCAAAACTTGTGTAGCTTGTTTATGTGATTTTGATCATATTGGAGACGGAGTATGTCTTTTGTGACAGTAGAAGAGTATGCCTTGGAGTTCACTCATTGAGAACTTAGAGGAACCTCTCATGTCTCCAAACACTTTTAACCTGCAGATATAGGGTTAATCTTTTTGTTAATAGCATGTCAATGCTGTCTGGCTATCTTACTAAAACCACGGCTACCTGGAAAAAAATAACTTTATTTTCTTCCTGGAGCCACCGACTTTCAGTCATAGAAGCGCAGCAGGCACAGACACAGTCACCGCTTAGTACACAGTAATTGGCAGCTGTAAGCAAACCCGGCACTTTGAATAACAGCTTGCTCTCCAGTGTATCTGTGCAGAGTAAACTGTCAAAGTGCTCATAATGTTGTGAGCAATGACTAAAACCGCACTTGGCACATTGTGATGAAGGAACAGCCACCATCTTGGATATTGCCTTTTCCAGCCGCCATTTTGTCTGTTCCCAGGTGCTATTTTTTCTGAATTCACAGATTCACGGCAGCTAACTGCTGTAATTCCCCATGGCCTTAGGCATATTGAAGACAATAGGGTTTAGTCTCCACTCTACAGACTCATAAAAAATATCTGTGTGATCCTGCGGACCTCGGGCATCTGACAGTGCAACTCCTGAGTCGGTGATGGCTCGGGGGCCTGAGATATAGAGATTGGCCCTCTACAGAGACCCAATCGGGCCAGGTTTGATCTCCATGCAAAACATGCTGCATCCGCTGGTACCTCTCGTGTCCTGATCTGATCATCCTGGAGAAAGTTAACCCCTTTGTTAGATATTGGGAATAAATTCTACAGGGAGCTAAGGGTGGAGATTATCAGCCCACCCTCTGACACTGAGGGAGGGACCTAGCAGGTTTAAGAACTGTGAGCGGACGGCAGACTCTCTCTATTCTCACAGAAGACGATGAAGATCTAAGGCTGTGGTTCCACGGTCCGGAACCACAGCGCTTTGGACGGAGCGGAAATTCCGCTCCGTCTAAGCCCCGCCCCCTTTATGACGCGCGATCTTTCCGGAGGTGTTCAGGACACCTCCGGAACACCTCCGGAAAGAACTCAGGGCTGCATAGCCCTGTGTAATATTCTGTTGCGGTGACGCACCGTCGCCGCAATACGCGAGGACATGCTGCGGTCTAAAAAGACGCGCCGCATGTCCGTTTACGCAGGTTTGCCACCTGCGTATTGTTACGCATAGTGGAGACGGGATTTCTTGAAATCCCCTCCACTATGCTGTAACATCTGGACGCTGCGTGTTTGGCGCTGCACCAGCGCACAGCGCCAAACACGCAGCGTTTCCTGACCGTGGAAACTCACCCTAAGAAGGAACAAGGGACAGATCTGCCAAGGGAGCAGCGGCACACATTTTGGGGGACTGTCCAGCAACTAAGATTCTTACCTGTGGATCGCAGAGCTCCCTGCCTCCACATGCAACCTACAGCCTGGTAACATTGACCTTAAGCTAATACCTCTAAGCCTTGTACCATTATTGTTGTATTTTACTCTGACTGCAAATCCAATGTAATTCCGTTGTATAGCTTACTGTATATTTCTGTAATTATCTAGTGCGCCCTTAAGGCAATTAAACCATAAAATTAATTTTGGGATGATGCTTTTACTCTGATCACGAATCTTAGAATACCCAGTGGGTAGCAGGACACCCTCCCCAGCAGATATTTGCTCTAGGTGCAGTTCCCTTATTGACCTGAGAGACAAAGGGGGTGCCAGAGAGCTGTGTCTGTGTAGTACGTCACATTGGTGACATGGAAGGAAGGAGGTTTCCTTCACACACATCTGTACAACTGAAGAATAGTAGCTCCTTGGAGGAGTAAAGTAAATTTCTTTCCCTGTAGCTGCAATTTCAGAAAGGCAGCTGGACAGCTTTGAAATGCTATTAACCTGTAGGTTAACCCTGTATCTTCAGGTTAGTAAAGTTTTTGGACATGACAGGTTCCCTTTGAGCATTTAGTATGTGTTTTGCTGTGCAAACTGAAACCTTAATGCCTGCTGCCACCAAATCTTGCTGCAGATCTTTTCCTTTCACTCAAGGATTATTGATCACTTCGGAAATCTTGTTATTGCTTCCTCTTTCTACCAAATACAGGTAGTGTAACCAGCGTTCCTTTAACACTGACCTTTCAAATTCTGTTACCAACTGTATGTCTAGGAGCAATCAATGCTTTTTCTAGCTTCTTGTATTCTTTTCCTTGCTTGTACAAGGCAGTCATCTCTTATCTTAACTTTTTTGAGCACTCTCTTGACAATCCAAGAATATTAGTGAACTGAAGGTAATTGTCCATGAAGAATAGGACATGAAATCATTAAAAATCTAGCTGGACATTCAGCAGCTTGCAAAGAGCCCTAAAAATATTTAAATATAAACTGTACTCAGTCAGAGACAATGTGGAAAAGGAGCCCATGGAGATGAAACACATGCTGGAAGAACGGTGTGGCAAGCTTGTGAGTGGAAGGCAAGTCAAAGTGTGCCATTTAGAGATTTGGTCCACTACGACTCAGATGGTGTTGCAACCATCGGAAAAGGGCAGGTCCATGATGAAATCCATAGCGATATGTTGCCAGGGGGTGGAAGGAACCAGCAAAGGATGAAGGAGACTAGCAGCCTTGTTTCTGGAAGACTTGTTCGTAGCACGCTGCGGTCACAAAGTCCTAAAGATCCTTGGCCAGTGAGGGCCACCGAAAGCGGCAAGCAATTATCTCTGTAGACTTGCGTGTTCCCACGTGACCTGCTGGCTTGGAATCATGTCCCCTTGACAATATTCTCCTTCTCTTACCAGTAGGAACAAAGGTTTTCTCTCAGGAGGAATGTCTTTGAGGAGGACAGGTGCTGCTTCATTAACCCTGGCCAGGTCCATGATGTGCTAAGCTTCTTCCACGGAATCAGTCAAAAAAAGATCGAGACAGAGCATCCGCTTTAACATTCTTTGCTGCTAGATGGGAGTGTAGCTCAAAATCAAAACGAGCGAACAAGAGTGCCCACGTGGCGTGACAAGGATTTAAACATTGGGTGGACTGTAGAAAGGTTAAGTTCTTATGATCAATGTATGATATTACTGGAAAGCTGGTGCATTCCAGTAGATGATGCCATTCTTCCAGCGACATCTTAATGGCCAGAAGCTTGTGATGCCCAATGGAGTAATTACGCACAGTTGGTGAGAACAGTTTAGAAAAGAACCCACAGGAGACAGATTTCTCAGAAAAAGTTCTTTGCAAAAGAACTGCCCCAGCACCGATAGATGAGGCATCTACTTCTAGAAGAAACTGTTTGTTAGGGTCAGGGTGATGCAACACCAGGGCACTCGCAAAAGCCTCTTTGAAGTGCTGGAAGGACGACTCGGCAGAGTCAGGCTAGTATTCGCCCCCTTCTTGGTTAGGACAGAGATGGGTGCCATGATGGACGAGAAATAAGGGATAAACTGACTTTAGAAATTGGTAAACCCCATAAAGCGCTGTGTAACAATTATGTGGGTACTATGGAATCTGATAGCGTGGGATAAAACCAGTCTGAGAACAAAGCTGCAGCAAAAAGGTGTATTTGACAAAATAGAAATGCAAACAGAACTAACACAGATATTCCTGCAATTGAAACGAGGTGCTTAGCACAATATAGTAAATCACAGCAAACTGAATAGCGTGACGCGACCGCTGATACGAACCAGTCCAGCAAGGATATGATGCAGGAGTGCGCGAGACACTTAATGAAGAAGTCCAGTAAAGATATTAGTGGGAATGCACACAGTACTTGCACGAGGTAGTCCAGCAATAACTTGATCACATGTGCGTACGGCACTTGTATGTAGACGTCCAGTAATACATAGATGAAGCATAGACAGGGGAAGGTCTCTAAAGGTACATTTAAGGGCTGACAAGTCCCGCTCAAGTCCCGCACCACAGCCCAACAGACGCAGTCCAGAAGATATGAGGAAGGTAACACTTTTTACTGACCGCAGCAGTTTCAGAGGCGAGATGTCAGGATCCAGGAGCACACAGAAAATGGAAGGCAGCTGAACGAGGCGAAGGCTGACCACAGAGTAACGAGCAACAGTAGCAGGGAGTTCACCAGCAACAGGCAGAAGCTCAGGAGCCAACAGCACAAAATACTCAGGCAAGGAGGAACACACAACTCAGACTTAAATAACTGGACAGACAGGAAGTTCCATCACAGGGTGAGATACAAGACTCCATCTTGGATAAGGGCAACCAGGCTCAAAGGAAAATACGGAATCCGTACACACTGGATGGCTTGTAAGCCCTGAGGGCGAGGCCAGGAGAGAACCGCAGAAACCTTCTCAGGATCCATCGCGAGACCCTGGCTGGAAACAATATAACCGAGGAATGGGAAGGAAGACTTTTCAAACACACATTTGGACATATTGGCAAATAAATTGTTCTCCCATAGGCGCTACAGAACCTGCCAGATCTATCTTCTATGGGCTGGTAGATGCGGAGAGAAAATAAGGATTTCATTCACATACACAACCACGGAAACATAGAGAAAGTCCCTGAAGATATCATTGATGAATTCATAGTACACGGCAGGTGCATTGCACAGACCAAAGGGCATGACAAGATACTTGTAGCAACCGTCACGAGTATTAGAGGTCACCTTCTACTTGTGACCCTTGCGAATCCGGATCAAGTTATATGTAAGGTTCTTTGTCTCTGTTGACATGTTCCTTGAAACTCAGTTTTCCGTCGGCCATTTTGCTTTCTGTCTTTCTGCAGCTCTTGCCCTCAGTTAATATGGAGTTTCCAGTTTTCATGTTCCCGCCCTGATTCTTCCCTCTTGCTCTTAAGCAGCCTCAGCTGAACAATCAGTGCTCCTGAATCAAGCCTCAGTCAGTCTGTGACCTGACTCCTGGAAGCCTTGGACTTGTACTCCAGCTATTCCCTACTGAGGAACCTTGGAACACTTTTGGACTCTGGAAACCTGCTGTTTGGTGAATCCATGTTTGCAGAGGAATTACGGTACAGAGAAGAGATCCTGAACCTGCTTTGGAGATTTATTGTAGTGCTTGAAGTTACTCTGGCCTGCTGTGTCTCCTGTCGCTGTTCCTGCAAACTGTGTGAACTTTTCAGCATGCTTGTATGAAGTAATACAAGTCATTTCATTTCAACCTATGTCTCCTGTGTTTCCTCGCACCCAAGCACAAGACGCTATAGGAACTGTACACTATACATGACAAGATTCAGGAGCCAATGTTTAGTGTCTGCTGGGTCTGGGAAAGCCGTGTCTGCTGTGACTGTGGATATCAGATGTCCGTTTAATACCTTATGTGATGACAGTGGTTGTGACTTCTCACAACCATTCCAGGTGAGCGCATTCCCTTAAAATTTTACTCTGGAGTGTTACCACAGGTAAACACTATTGTTTTTTTTTTTTTTTTTTTTTTTCCTTTCCTCTTCCAGCACTTCTGCCTTAAAAGATCTGGAAGATGGAGGCCCGCATAAAGGAACTTTGCGGAGTGACTGATACAATCCTTTCAGATGTACAGACTTTAAAAACCCGTTTTGCAAGCCTACAGGACCTCACTAATCATAATTTGCAAGTGTTTGGACAGACTACCCAGGAATTGCGAGCCAGGATTGAGGCTCTAGAGGAACGAGCCCAGGCTCCTGCCATAACCCCGAGTTCTGGGATCCCCAAATTACCTCCTTTTCGTTTTGGCGGTGAACGTGAGAAATTCAGGGGATTTATTAATCAATGCAATTTATTTTTCTCTGCACATGCTCCACAATTTCCCACTGAACGATCCAAAGTGCTTACTATAATCATGTTGCTTACCAATAAGGCTTTGATGTGGGCAAACCCTCTGATTGAGACTGAGGATGATTGTTTGAATCACCTTGATGCTTTTATTTCAGCCATGGGGCAGGTGTTTGATGACCCCAATCGAGGTGCAACAGCTGAAGCAGCCATGTTAACTTTGCGCCAAGGTAAGCGTTCAGTAGCCGATTATGCCCTGGATTTCAGGAGATGGGCTCTTGATACCACTTGGGTCACTTCCGCTAAAAAATCTATTTTTCGGAAAGGGTTGTCTCCACTGATTAAGGATGAACTTGCTCGTGCCGACCCTCCCACTGCGTTAGGTGACTTTATTAACTATTGTATCCGAACGCAGACAAGAGAGATGGTTCGAAAATAATCGCACTAACCTTTTACTACCTCCCTCCTCAGCTAAGGAACCTTTGAGTAGGATCACAAGGGAACCAGAACCTGAACCCATGCAGGTGGACTCTTTACAAAGACGGGTTAGTGATGCACGCAAAGAACATCGTATAAAGGAAAATCTATGTTTCTACTGTGGTAAGTCAGGGCACTTCATTATAAACTGCCCCAGCCGTTCTCGTAAGACTACTGCAGCAGTCATTCACTGTGAGTGTTGCGAGAGGAGCTCTGTCATGTCCGAGCCTCAGGCTCCAGAGAGATCTGCTGCAAGAGATCTTGATTTCTCGGACTTAAACTCTGTTAGTTCTGGGGACGATGACGGTATAAACGCTGCAATTTTTCAAGTTTCCTCAGCGGTGTCCCAGCTGAGTTGTAAAAGAAACAATTCTCATTGCTTCCTTTCCATCAAACTCTGGGTTGACTCAGTCTGGGTGTCTAGCTCTGCTATGATCGACTCAGGAGCAAGTGGAAATTTTATGGATATCTCCTTTGCTCTGAAACAGGGGATACTTCAGTGAAGAAGGCTACTCCAGTACAGATGGAGACTGTGGATGGCTCTCTACTGACTTCTGGACCAGTGGATCAAGAAACAGAGCCTTTGAGGGTCCTTATGGGTAAAGATCATCAGGAGAAAATGTCTTTTTTGCTTATCTCTTCTCCCCACTTTCCCATTATTCTAGGGCTACCATGGCTGCAGGCGCAGAATCCTACGATTAACTGGGAGACCAAGGAATTACACTTTCCGGAGAAACAGATGAGTCAAGGAGTTTCAGCTTGCTCTGTTCCTAAAGGAACCATGTCAGTCCCTGAACTACCAGCTGTATACCAGGACTATGTGGATTTATGTGACAAGAAGAACGCTGATCAGCTTCCTCCTCACCGTCCATATGATTGTCCAATTGAATTATTGCCTGGAGCCGAGATACCTTTTGGTAAGATCTACCCCCTAGCGGGGCCCGAGCTAAAAGCTTTGAAGGATTATATAGACAAAAATTTAGCCAAGGGCTTCATACGCCCCTCTTCATCTCCCGCAGGTGCACCCATCTTCTTTGTGAAGAAGAAAGATGGATCTCTGAGACCCTGCATAGACTATAGGGAACTCAATAAGGTTACTATTAGAAACCGTTATCCATTGCCTTTAATCCCTGAGTTGTTGGAGAGAGTGCGGCATGCCAAAATTTTCTCTAAACTGGATCTCCGTGGGGCCTATAACTTGGTCCGTATTAGACCTGGGGATGAATGGAAGACTGCTTTCAGGTCACGCTATGGACACTTTGAATATCTAGTTATGCCTTTTGGTCTGAGTACCGCCCCAGCCACTTTCCAACACTTCGTGAATGATATCTTCAGGGATCTCCTAGATACATTTGTGGTGATTTATTTGGATGATATTCTAATTTTTTCTAACTCCACAGAGGAACATCATGGACATGTGAGAATGGTCTTAGAACGCCTAAGACAAAACCATCTCTACATCAAACTTGAAAAATGTGAATTCCATAGGACCGAAATTCAATTTCTGGGGTATGTACTATCTACGCAAGGGATTAGTATGGATGGAAGCAAGACCCAAGCCATCAAGGATTGGCCAATTCCTAGAAATGTGAAGGAGGTGCAGCGTTTCATCGGTTTGCCAACTTCTATAGACGTTTCATTAAGAATTTTTCTGAGGTAGTGTCACCTATCACCCAACTTACCCGGAAACAGTCTAGGTTCTCCTGGACCCCGCAAGCTCAGGAAGCATTTTCCTGTTTAAAGGATAAATTTACCACCGCACCTATCTTAGTACATCCCAACCCCGAGCTTGCCTTCATAATAGAGGTGGATGCTTCAGACTGTGCCGTTGGAGCTATACTCTCTCAGAGAACAGGTGAGAAGAATGTCTTGCATCCCTGTGCCTTCTTTTCCCAGCAGTTGTCTTCGGCTGAGAGGAACTACGATGTGGGCAATAGAGAATTGTTGGCCATTATTGCCGCCTTCAAGGAATGGAGACACCTTCTTCAGGGTGCTGCACAGCAAATAGTCGTCCTGACAGACCATCGTAACCTTGAATTTATCAGGTCGGCTATAGTGCCTGACTCCTCGCCAGGCTCGCTGGAATCTTTTCCTAAACCAATTTAATTTTGTCATTTCTTATAGACCAGGATCGCGCAATGGAAAGGCTGATGCACTCTCTAGGATTCATTCAGCAGAGACACGTCCACTTACTCCTCCTAAGACTATTCTTCCTGACTCTAGATTCCTGGGAGTGATTCATAATCAAGACCTACTTAAGGAAATCAAGGAACATACCATGCGGATTCTTTGTTGGCTCAACCCCCAAGGGACGTAAGTCTTGTCTTTAAGAATGGTGTGTGGATTCAGGGACAACGTCTGTATATACCTGAAACAGTCAGATTGAGAGTATTGCAACTCATCCACGATTCCAAGATAGCCGGGCATAGGGGAATTCTAAAGACACAAGAATTTCTTTCTCGTTTCTTTTGGTGGCCCACTTACAGGAAAGATGTCTTAAACTATGTCACTTCATGTGAAGTCTGTGCAAGATGCAAAACACCTCGCTCCTCACCAACTGGTCTGTTGCAACCTCTTCCCACCCCGTCCCGCCCATGGGGATCCATTTCTATGGACTTCATTGTGGAGTTACCAACCTCTCAAGGGAAAACACCATTCTAGTGGTGGTTGACCGTCTAACAAAGGCAGCTCATTTTATCCCTTGTGTCGGCTTACCCACTGCAAAACAGACATCAGACTTGATGATTAAGAATGTGTTTCGCTTACATGGAGTACCGGATGAGGTATTTCGGATCGAGGGGTGCAATTCACTTCAAGGTTTTGGCAAAATTTCTGTGCAGCATTGGACATTAAAGTAAACCTTTCTTCTGCTTTTCATCCCCAGACTAATGGACAGACAGAACGAACCAATCAGACCCTGGAGCAGTATCTCCGCTGTTTTATCTGCCACCTACAGGATGATTGGGTGGATCTACTTCCACTGGCTGAGTTCTCTTATAACAACTCTCAGAGCGCCTCCACTAAGCAGTCTCCTTTTTACTCCAATCTAGGTTATCATCCTAACATTCTTCCTCGATTTCCCATAGATACGCCCTTGCCGGCAGTGGCTGAAAGAATCACTTCTTTACAAAAGAATATGGATCTTCTAAAGGAAAATCTAGAGTTGGCTCAGGAAAGGTACAAGAAAGCAGCAGATAAATTTCATAAACCTGCACCAGCTTTCAAGGTAGGAGATTTGGTCTGGCTGTCAACCAGAAATCTTAAATTAAAGATTCCATCGTCTAAATTGGGACATAAGTACATTGGACCTTATAAGATCAATAAGATTATAAGTGCTGTTGCTTGTCGTCTTCAACTGCCCAGAACTACGAGAATCCACCCTGTCTTTCATGTATCCCTACTAAAGGCTGCAACACCCAATACGTTTCCTGGACGTTCTTCTCCTTGCCCTGACCCAGTGCTGGTCGATGGTCAGGAAGAATTTATGGTGGAAAGGATTCTAGATTCCAGGTTGTACAGAAATCAGTTGCAATATTTGATTAAATGGCAGGGCTACCCAGTGGAGGACAACTCATGTGAACCAGTCAATAATGTAAATGCTCCTCGCCTGCTCCGCCAGTTTCATCAGAGGTACCCTGACAAGCCTGGTCTGAGGTCATCCGGAGGTTGTCCCTAAGGGGGGAGTAATGTAAGGTTCTTTGTCTCTGTTGACATGTTCCTTGAAACTCAGTTTTCCGTCGGCCATTTGCTTTCTGTCTTTCTGCAGCTCTTGCCCTCAGTTAATATGGAGTTTCCAGTTTTCATGTTCCCGCCCTGATTCTTCCCTCTTGCTTCTTAAGCAGCCTCAGCTGAACAATCAGTGCTCCTGAATCAAGCCTCAGTCAGTCTGTGACCTGACTCCTGGAAGCCTTGGACTTGTACTCCAGCTATTCCCTACTGAGGAACCTTGGAACACTTTTGGACTCTGGAAACCTGCTGTTTGGTGAATCCATGTTTGCAGAGGAATTACGGTACAGAGAAGAGATCCTGAACCTGCTTTGGAGATTTATTGTAGTGCTTGAAGTTACTCTGGCCTGCTGTGTCTCCTGTCGCTGTTCCTGCAAACTGTGTGAACTTTTCAGCATGCTTGTATGAAGTAATACAAGTCATTTCATTTCAACCTATGTCTCCTGTGTTTCCTCGCACCCAAGCACAAGACGCTATAGGAACTGTACACTATACATGACATTATAAGTCCGTCTTAGATCCAATTTGATGAAAATCTTAGCACCACAGATTCTGTCAAAAACTTCAGAAATCAAAGGCAGAGGGCATTTGTATTTTATGGTGACTTTGTTAAAGCCCCAATAGTCAATAAAGTGATATAGGGAACCATGCTTCTTCGTCAGGAGAAGAGGACTTACAAATGAATCAGTTGGCAAGGTTTACTTGGATATATTCCTAAATGTCCTGAGTCTCTGGCCAGGACAGAGGGTATCCCTGGCCTTAAGAAGGAGAGGTGCCAGGCTGAAGGTCAATGAATCAATCGTAAGGTCTATGAGGTGGCAAGACATCTGCCTTTTTCTCACAAAAGATGTATACAAAGTCTTGAAATAGGTTGGCAGAGAAGAAAAGTTCATAGGCACAGAAAGCGGAGACTTGGGCAAGACCTTGGTGAAGCAGGTGATAGTGTATGATGGTCCCCACTGAAGCGCTTGACCTGCAGACCAATCAACAACCGGCGCATGTGAACACAATCATCACAGACCCAGCAAGACAGAGATCACTGCCCGTAGAACAAAATCCTTTCAGAATGTAGGGATCCAATCCGCAATGTGAAAGGCCATGTGATGAATCGAATAGGTCCAGCCAATCCGTCTATGGAAGCAATAGCCAGGGGGTGATCGAGCGGTTGTGTTGGAAGTTGTAGCTCAAGAGCCAAGTCCTGTCAAATGAAGTTGCGAGCTGAATCGGTATCAATATGGGCTGCCGTAGAGAGAGACTTCTCACCCCAGCCCAGTGTGACTTCGGTCACTAGTTTCGGAGAGCAATCTTTGTCACTTAGGATCATCTCCTGACCAACTCTAGGTGCTGGAGTTTCCCGACTTCACTGGATACAGGTGAACATAATGCCCTTTACCTCCACAATACATGCATTTGTTCTCAATATACCTTTGTTGTCTCTCCTGTACAGAAAGTTTAGCCCACTCCACTAGCATCGGCTCTAAAGCACGGGGTGTGATTTGCAGCAAGGGGTACTAAAAGGCTGGGGCCAGCCTGGGCGTTCCTCTAGTAAGGGATGATACTTGGGTTTGTTTGTGCACGTTTGTGAAAGGGGAGATCAATCTTAGAAGCCAGAAGTATAATGGCATCCAGGAAAGATGGTAGATCCCTGCCTGCCAATTCATGCTTAATTTGACCTGACAGACTCTGCCAGAAGGTTGCCACCAGAGCTTCTTTGTTCCAGGCTAGCACTGCAGCCAGAGTATGGAAGCGTAGAAAATACTGTGCCATGGCATCCTCACCTTCTCAGATTCAGGAATGAAGCGGTTGAGGGGTTGCTGATTGCTACATCGAACACTGCTCAGAACTGCTCCAAGAACGTCACTAAGTTGCAGGTCTTGGGACTCCCAAAATCCCAAATGGGATTTGTTCTAGCCAGGGCTTGTCCAGACAGCCGATAGACCATAAACGCTATCTTGGTTTGGTCTGCTGGAAACAGGTGGATGTTGAGAGAGAAGTGTATCTGGCACTTGTTAATGAAGCCACGGCTCTCTTTGGGATCTCCATCAAAGCAGGACGTGAGTGGAAGCTGTAGCTTAGCTGCTCCACCACAAACTAGAGCCATTGGTGGTTCTCTCAGAGAGGCAGTCTATTCTGTAGTAGGATGGTCAGACATGGTAGAGGCTGGGGACAGGCAGGACATTACGGTGATTAAATACTGCAACTGAGTTGTCACCACATTGATAGCCTGCATCAGCTGGTCTTGACATTCTCAATGAAAACAAACCTCTTGGAACAGCACTTGTATGTTTGACTGTGGGTCTCTGGGTCCTGATTTGTCAGCAGAGTCCAGGGCCTGATCTCACTGTAACGCTGGTGGATGTGAACCCAATGGTGCCATGGCCTGGCTTATCCTAAAGGGCATGACTAATTGTCTACTGGTTATAAACAAGAGTCTCTGATGGTGAGGACAGGCTGGGCCGCCAATAGATAGCAGGTACCACGGCAGGTCAGTCTCCAGGACTGCAGCAACTGACTGGAGGATCAGAGACTCGGGTATGGGATGCAGATGGGCGAGACAAAAGTGTAATCAGATGGTCCGCTGTCAGGGCAGGCAGCACAGATTCAGAATTTGTAGCCATGTTAAGGAGTGAAGAGATCAGCATAAACGAGAAAACAAGCCAGGTCGATAACAGGCTAGACAAAACAGGAATCCGCTAATACTGGAAGCTAGAGACTGAGATACCTACTAGAACTTAAGTTCAGACGAGGAATGGAGGGTGGAGTCACCTCAATGCTTTGTGAAATGCGTGTCGGGTGAGGTGGGACTCTACCAACACCTTGTCACATTTACTGGATTTCCTTGGGTAACCTATGGCTTATATTGTCTTATGTGTTTGTGAAGATTCTTACGGAGGCTTTTTACCATTGAATACTTTGCCTCTTAACGCTAATCTGTTAATGTGTTTGTTATATAGGAGGCCTACTTAGGTATAACATTATTATTTATTTAATTCATTCTCTGCATTACTCCTATTAAAATTAGCCTGCTGTTTTTGGTCACCCATATTTAATATTAATATACAGTGCCTACAAGTAGTATTCAACCCCCTGCAGATTTAGCTGGTTGACACATGCGGAATTAACTTGGCATTGTGACATTTTGTACTGTAGATCAGCCTGGAAGTGGGAAATGCACTGCAGCAAAAAATTTTATTTTAATTTTTTTTTTTTTTTTTTTTTAAATGTTAAAAGTTAATTCAGATTGTCACTTATTATTCAACCCTCAAACCAGAAGAATTCTGTTTGGTCCCCCTAAAGTATTAAGAAGTAGTTCAGGCACCAAGAATAATGAGCTTCACATGTGTGGATTAATGATCTCTTTTGCCAGCCTTTTCTGACTATTTAAGACCCTCCCCAAACTTGTGAACAGCACTCATACATGGTCAACATGGGAAAGACAAAGGAGCATTCCAAGGCCATCAGAGACAAGATCGTGGAGGGTCACAAGGCTGGCAAGGGGTACAAAACCCTTTCCAAGGAGTTGGGCCTACCTGTCTCCACTGTTGGGAGCATCATCCGTAAGTGGAAGGCTTATGGAACTACTGTTAGCCTTCCACGGCCTGGACAGCCTTTGAAAGTTTCCTCCCGTGCCAAGGCCAGGCTTGTCCGAAGAGTCAAGGCTAACCCAAGGACAACAAGGAAGGAGCTCCGGGAAGATCTCATGGCAGTGGGGACATTGGTTTCAGTCAATACCATAAGTAACGTACTCCACCGCAATGGTCTCCGTTCCAGACGAGCCCGTAAGGTACCTTTACTTTCAAAGCGTCATGTCAAGGCTCGTCTACAGTTTGTTCATGATCACTTGGAGGACTCTGAGACAGACTGGTTCAAGGTTATATGGTCTGATGAGACCAAGATCGAGATCTTTGGTGCCAACCACACACGTGACGTTTGGAGACTGGATAGCACTGCATACGACCCCAAGAATACCATCCCTACAGTCAAGCATGGTGGTGCCAGCATCATGCTGTGGGGCTGTTTCTCAGCCAAGGGGCCTGGCCATCTGGTCCGCATCCATGGGAGGATGGATAGCACGGCCTACCTGGAGATTTTGGCCAAGAACCTCCGCTCCTCCATCAAGGATCTTAAGATGGGTCGTAATTTCATCTTCCAACAAGACAACGACCCAAAGCACACAGCCAAGAAAACCAAGGCCTGGTTCAAGAGGGAAAAAGTCAAGGTGTTGGAGTGGCCTAGTCAGTCTCCTGACCTTAACCCAATTGAAAACTTGTGGAAGGAGCTCAAGATTAAAGTCCACATGAGACACCCAAAGAACCTAGATAACTTGGAGAAGATCTGCATGGAGGAGTGGGCCAAGATAACTCCACAGACCTGTGCCGGCCTGATCAGGTCTTATAAAAGACGATTATTAGCTGTAATTGCAAACAAGGGTTATTCCACGAAATATTAAACATAGGGGTTGTATAATAATTGACCCACACTTTTATGTTTAAAATGTATTAAAATTCAACTGAGCAACATAACTTTTTGGTTTGTAAGATTTATGCTTCTGTTAATAAATCCTACTCTCGTTTGCAGTTTGAAGGCTCTAACTTATTTGCATCTTATCAAACCAGCTAAATCTGCAGGGGGTTGAATACTACTTGTAGGCACTGTATATGCATTACCTTTTCATAATTTGCAAGGTACTTAGTATGATCTAAAAAAATCTTTTTGATTATTTTTTTGATAGTGGTCCCCTATTCTTGCATTAACTGTGGTGTCTCATTCTTTTATATGGTTTTAGACTGTTCTGTCTTCATTAATGACATAAAATTTGTATCATGATTTTAAATGGCTTGCATTGTTTTTTCTTTGATGTTTCTGCTACTTAAATGCATATTAGCCTTTATGTATGGATTGCTAGTTTAGGCGTTTCTCACAAAAAAAGTATAGCATGGCACAGAACAGCAGCAGTATGACCACCTGTTGATGGCCCTTGCAAAGAAAGTTTATGTAAAATATGTCAGATGAGGTGGGCATCTGGATGCCCTGCTGTTATTCTGCTCCTTGCTTCGCCCTTCGAAAGGGCGTATTTTTCTTTCTGATTTTTTACCTAATTGGCAACTCAGAATAAACATGCTGTATTTGCACTTTGCACTTAACCTTGGTTGCAAGCCTGCCAATTCACAGTCACTTTATTTATATCAAAGAGTATTGTGAGACAGTGAGAGTATGTGTGTTGAATGGGGTGTACATTTCACCTAGATACTTTGCTGACTGGTATAAGGGAAATGTATGGCTTTGTAAACCTAGTGGTAGAGAAAGGTCACTACACCTTACATTCAGTACACACTTGCAGCTCAGGCCTGAAACCACTCAGCTGTTAATTAAGAGACCAGAAGTAGGTGTCTGCGAACACAGTCAGAGAGCTCGCTTAGTCTGGACAAGGAGTCCAGGCATAAGAAGGAGTCTCCAGGAGTATGAGCTGTCTCAGTCTGGGTGCTCGATGTACCCCAGACACAGGAGTAGTCTCTGTGAGAATCCATGCGGATAGCTGCTGAATAGGAGGGGAGCTCTCTCAAGTCTGGACGTTGAAGGTGCCTTCAGACACAAGGAGGAGACTCTGTGAAACTCCATGCTGGTAAATGCTGAACATATGTGTTGTTTTGGCCCAGGCTGTTAGAGTCTGGTCCCAGGTAGATAGGGAAATCTATCTAAGTGTAGTAAGTGGCTGGACAAGCCCAGGTCTTATGTTTATGATTTGGTTTTGATTATGTTCTGTTTGCTGTAGACTTTAATAAAACTGGTTGCGGCCAGTTTTTACCAGAACTGCTGTCTGTGAATGAACTGTTTCCGTGCCACTCCGTCTACCCGGACGGCGATCCCAGAGCTATATCCCCTGAAAAGCTTACAATTGGTGCTGGAATGTGCGTGCAGCACAGTGGCGAGAGACAGCAATAAAGGTGAAGTCTGTTGAAGCAGCAGCAGAGAAAAAAAAAAAAAAGTGTGTCAGCAAAAACGTCTGATTGGAGCAGTCTTAAAGAGACAGTAGCCCTAATAGACTTTGCAAAGAAAAAAAAAAAAAGTGTGTCAATAAAGGAGAAACGTCTGTTGGAGCAGTCTTAAAGAGACAGTGGCCCTAATAGAGTTTGCAGAGAAAAAAAAAAAAAAAAAAGTGTCTGCACAGCAAGGCTGAATTTTCTGTGGAAAAGACTGTGGAGTGTGTATGTCTTGAGTGAAGACTGCCGTTGTTGAGACAGAGAAGTCTGACAGCATGGATGACAGCATGGAGGCGCTGTTTGAACAAATGGCGCAAGTTAATGTGCAACATAAGACTGCCGTGGTTGAGACAGATAAGTCCGGCAGTATGGAGGAGCTCGTTGAGTACCTGGTCCAGGCCCAGCGGAGCATGCAGCAGAGCATGGAGCGGCAGCGCCTGCAGCACCAGCAGCGCATGCAGCAGGCCCAGCAGCAATTCCTGCAGCAGCAGCAGGAGAATAACCGGTTGTTTTTTGAGCAGGTTGCAGCACTACAAAAGACTTGCAGCGCATCGTCCCAAAGTAATGTTGCAAAGTCACCTGCATTGTCCGCTGTAAAGAAGGCGTAAGACGGTCCCTGAAAAAGATGACACCTCGTGATGATGTGGAGGTATATCTCACTAGGTTTGAGGGACTGGCAGAGAAGGAGAATCTGCCCCTATCTGAATGGGCCATGATGGTCGCACCCTATCTGATTGGAGAACCCCAAAGGGCCTATGCTGACCTGAGCGAGCAGGACAGCCAAGACTATGCCAAGCTGAAAGCGGAGATTCTTACCCGGCTGGGTGTTACGGTGACAGCCCCTGCCAGGGGAGTTCATGACTGGAGATGCAGTTGGGAGTCTGCAGTCAGCAAACCTGATTATGGAGTTGAAAAGGTGATAGTGGACCGCTACACCCAAGCACGTCCTCCTGAGGTACAGCCAGAGGTCGGACAAAGAGACCACCAGGACGCCAATCGTCTGGTCAGCCTGATGGAGAGGGCCTTCGCCACCAAGGACTGCCTCCGTGACCAGCCGTCTGAGAGGTCGTCACTTCGGAGTTCTTGGACGCCGAACTCTCCCGGTAAGAGCGTTCCAGCTGTTGGGGTCGTGTGGGTGGGAGAGTGTGATGGACAGTGTTGGAGATGTCGTGAAATTGCAGCCAACTGTCCAATAGAGGGGGAGCCTATGTGTTGTGATGTTGGCGGATCCCTCTCTCCCTGCGCAGAGCCTGTGTGTGTGTCCACCTCAGCCGAAGAGACTGGACCACAGGGGTCCCCGGTGGTTGTAAATGACTGCCCAGCACAGGCCCTCTTGGACTCAGAGAGTCCAGTGACTTCCGTATGGGACAGCCTGATTGATAGGGACTTCATCCCTGATAAACACCTGAGTGTGGTGTGTGTCCATGGAGACACCAAAGTCTACCCAGAGACTGTCGTGGACTTGATCCCCAAACGCGGGGAGGTTTCATGTGAAGTGGGGGTAGTGAAGAACCGGGTGCACCCCGTCATATTGGGTAATGACTTTCCCCGATCTAAGGATCTCTGGGGGAAAAATGTTTCTGATGGACAGTGTGATTAAGCTCCTATTGAGGGTGCGCAGTCCCGAGGGGCGGAACACAATGCTAGTGGGCCGTTAAAACTTATGTGATAATGATGATGATGATAATGATAATGATGATGATGATCATGATAATGATGATGACCATGATAATGATGCTGATGCTGATAATGATAATGATGATGATCATGATGGTGATGATGATACTGATCATAATCATGATAATGATATTGATAATAATGATGACTGTGATAGTGATGAAATTCCTTTGCAGGTGATGTTGGGAGAGAGGATGGTGGTTCTCGGGAACCGAGTGTCCCTGACTTACCTGTGTCCTGTGACAATTTTGAGAGTGAGCAGTGGCGAGACCCCTCTCTTAAAACGGCCCAGGAAAATATAAATGTTCTAAATGAGGTTTCCCAAGAGCCTGGCTCTGAGGAGAGGTTTCCTCATGTTGCCATAAACACTCACCTGTTGTATAGGGACACTGAAGTCCAGGGAGAGGTCGTGAGCCAGCTCCTAGTACCTGAGCTATATGGAAGTATAGTGCTGGGGTTGTCACATAGTCACATACTTGAGGGACCACCTGAGGGAAACCAGGGACCAGATGGTGAAGTTAATGTTGTGGATGACATGTTAACTAAGGTTCCAGATCAAGATGTGAATGAGAATGAATTGTATAACCCTGACAGTGAGCAGGATGTGAATGAAAATGAAGTGTATAACCCTGAAAGTGAGCCAGATGTGGCTGAGAAAAAGGGGTCAGACAGGGATAGTGGTAGTGATAGTGAATCATCTGATGACAATCAAGCAACCAGTGCAAATGAGGAAGGCATGGTAGCAGAAGAGGTTGAGAGTCCTGAGAGGAAGGCTGATGCTGACCTTGCAGTCGGACAGAAGATGGCATCTGAAGATGTTTTGCAGTTGGCCGGTTCCCTGGCGAGGACTAGGGTGAAAGGAGGAGAGCTGAGCTTTAAAGGCAGGACTCTGAAACTGAACACAGCAAAAGTGGATGCTGTTGAAGATGAGAAGTTATCAATGTATGGTATGGAGCTGCATCATGCCCAGGACTCTGAAGGTAATGCTGCAGAGGTGGAAAAAGCCATGGAAGTGGTGGTCACCAAGCCAGATGCCTCATCAGAACTGAGGTCTCAAGTGAAGCTGTGAGGAACAAGACTGAAGATATGGGGACTGACTCTGTCCAGGAATCTGTTTCTGCCGAAGACAGCGGCGTGGACGGGTTACGGTCCGGATCAGTAGCTGCAACTCGTGAAGCTCAGGCTGGAAGTTCGGCGCCCGGAGCCCCAGCAGTGTTCCCGAGTGATACCAAGGATCTGGATAAATCACACGATGAGATTTTGAGACATCAGGCTGGCATTGGTGAGCTCAAGCGCACTTTCATGGAGTCTACATCAGAGCCACGTCCCAACAAATGGGAAAAGCGGTGTGTCACTCCGTTGCCGCTGCAGACACACGGGAGCTCAGATGGATGCAGAACGTGGGTGGAAGAGAAGAATCCGGGGGGTTCGAGTATACAGATGCAGCTATCAAGGGGAACTTGAGAGCTGGGAAAAAATGGAGATATTGGAGACCATAAAGATGTGATGAAGAGGTAGAATGTAAGACTGACGGAGGGGCTTCTGAGCATGTTCTACCAGAAGAGCCTGAAGAAGGGGCCGAAGACATAAAGGACGTCCAACGGGTACCAGATGAATGATTACTTCTCAGAAAAAAACTCCAAACTGTGATGAAGGAGTGTGATGAAAGCCATGAGCATCTTCGTGAGAAAGTCAATGAAATAAAAGAAGAATACAGGGAATCTCTTCGTTGCAAGAGCAAATGCTGCTCAATAAGTCAAAAGGCTCTATATAAGAATGCTGTTGTCACGGTAGAACATTACAATTCAGCTGGAGACTTCGGATGAATTATGTGTACTGCAAAAGAAAAACGATCGCTCCTTCTACAGTCCCAATCATTTGAACAGAGTAGCTTAAAATGGTCAGAGACCATGGCAGAGGAGCTTAAGGTCTGTGAAATAGACTTTATGAGTCCACCGATATTCAAGAAAATAATGTGCTAAAGAGGGTTCAAGGGGAACTAAGAAAAGTAAAAAAACCCCCCATACCTTCTGTGATAGTTGGTGACACATGGTCAGTGCACCAAGGACAAGAGGTACGTGAGTTTCTGAGGAAGATCAGCAGAAGTGTTTGATGTGCCGGGTCGTACTTTTCTGGCCAGGCATTATATAGAAACTGAGCCCGGCCTAAAAGGTCAAATGAAACCGTGCAGGATACCCGAGGCCCGCAGAGAGCATAGGCCTGGGAGGGTACAGGGTAGTGCGGGTGCTTCAGATAAGAGAAAGCTGATGTTGGCTATGGCTCAGGGGAAGATACAGATGACAGTAGTGAAGATGAAGCTGATGAAGGCCATGACTGGTCCAGAGTTCCTGTCTCTTTTGGATTGTTGACCAGCCCTCCGGTCTGGGTGACCAGCCCCCGGTCTGGAGAAGAGGGGGGGGATATGTGAGACAGTGAGAGTATGTGTGTTGAATGGGTGTACATTTCACCTAGATACTTTGCTGACTGGATAAGGAAATGTATGGCTTTGTAAAACCCAGTGGGGTA